>CAMZMU010000053.1:16026822-16385267 GCA_947311845.1 Poa pratensis
TACCACTAGGGGTATCACCAGCATGGATCAATCCGGCTAGTCCAGGGTGGCCCGCAGTGGTGGTGAAGGCTTTGCCTACCGGGCGGCCCAGATAGCTGACGACAAGGAAGGCGGATGCCGGCAAGGAGGAGGCCCAAGACTGAAGCCATGAAGCCACCAAGACCAAGACGGAAGGCGGCATACTTGCCGGCTAGGTTTAGGACTCCGTATATACTTGCTGGATACGTACCACCTTGTAACCTAGGTCCAGCCGCCTATATAAGCTGGACCTCGGGACGCCTTTAGGGACCAACATACTTTCATACACTCCAACTCATTGTAACCTGTTCACGGCGATATTGCCTTATAGTGAAGTTATAGCAGCACGTAGGGCAACCGCCACCGCCGTGGTGCCTGAAGCTGGGTAAACCGTCGTGTACAATCCCGACCTTGACGACGTCCACCTTCTTGCCCTACGTTACCCTCGGCTAGCAGGACCCCGTCTCTATCCAAGATGCCGATACGACGACAGTTGGCGCCACCGTGGGGCCTAAGGCGTCACGTTCCAGGCGGGAACTCTTGGCGGCATCGGCGAAACAATCGCCGTCGGCCGCGCTGTTCGCTACGGCGACAACCACTACATCAGCTGCGACGAGTCCTACATCCCCGCAGACGACTACATTGTCGGATGCGGATGGGAGTTGTGCCGTTTGGCGGCGTCGATGTGTTCATCGGCTACACTTCTGAGGCGTATGGGTTGCCGCGAATTTATTCGCCATCCCACCCGCCTACAATCAAGACGGATCTGAGTTTGCCTCCTCTGAGGAGTCCGCAGATTCAGATCTACACTTTGTCGGCATGACGGGACTGGGATCAGACTCCCAGCCCAACAGTCAAGATCCCGAATCTATTCTTCCTGCACTCCAGGATGATGCGATGTCGGATGCCGGATCCAGATCTACCGTTCACGTCAACGTAGATTCTGATTCCGAAGAAGATGCCAGCATGTTTGAGCAACGGGTCAAGCAGTGTTTTATTACACCTGATCCTCCGCCTTCTGAGGCGGCTACGGGCTCTCCGTCAACATGCAGCAGGTTTTTGTGGCGGATGTCACCGGTGCAGCTCAGAGAAGGCGGCAACTGACGCCGCCAACCTGGGGACCCCGGCAACCGATCCACAGTTTCCAGAGCCTCCTGGGGCTCCAAAGAAGAAAATTCTGGAGAAGGGCGAGCCCAGCAAGATAGGAACATGGCGGCTCTGGCGGAAGTTCTTCACACGCCGGTAAACGACAAAACCAATCCGGCTGATTTGGAGAAACTTCGGAACACCTTGGTGGAGCAAACTGAGTACCTCAAAAGCAAGCAAGCAGAGGTCCAGAGCCTCCTCGACGAAGCCAAGGAGGAAAACGCCAAGATAACTGCCAAGTGACCCCAAGCGCAATCTTTTCACCACCACCCCATTGCCCAAGCCGGCAGGACAAGTGGCGGAGAAAAAGAAAGGCAGGGATCATGACACTTCAAATCCCCTGCCCAAAAGCTTGGTTTCGAGTGGGCTACAGCGCCGCAGCGTAAGGACAAGAACGGGGACGTCATCCTCGCAACCTGTCCTCAACACTGCAGCCGCCTTGGACATCCTCAACAATGATGACTATGACAAGGACGAGAAGATTACTACGCATCGATCCTTGCTCAAAGCTCTAGAGCAGCAGGCCCGTGCTGATTCTCGCGCCGACATGGCGGACGCAAGGGGAGGAAAGTTGGAATCAAAATCCAACGCTTGCAAAGCTGCGGCCGGTGGCAACCCAAGATCCGTCCGGCTCCAGTAGCCACGGAAAAGGGAAGGACAAGGAGAAAGACCCACGCAAATCACCACCTCCCAAAAGGCAGCGTGACGAGGCATCCAGGACCGGCAACAGGCGCAAGGCCTCACCTCCTCCGCCTAGGCGGGATGAAGGCGGAAGCAGGGGCAGCAAGCAGCCGCCAAGGAGTGGCGGCAACCGCGACGACGCCCCGCCGCCAAGAAGAAGCAGGGACCGCACACAGTCCCCACCACCAGTGCCCAGGCACGAAGGCGGAAGCCGGGGACACAACAACGAGCCTAGGCACAGCCGGGCAGCGCAGGACGAGCCTCATGCGATAGATCTGGCAAACAGCTCAGTCCGCAAGACGCGAGACATCGTCTCAATGACATCAAGGCTGGAAAGCAAGATGCCTATCTAGGACCTGAGTGCTTTGGCCCAGCCATCCGCAACGTTCAAGTACCCGAGACATGACATCAGTGTCAAAAACTCATCAAAGGTACAATGGAGCGGACAAGCCAAACTCATGGTTGTCGGACTACGCGCTGGCAGTTGAAATTGCCGGAGGCAATGGCCTCGTCGCGCACGCTTCCTTCCCCTCATGCTGGAGGGGACAGCCCGAAGCTGGATCGAAAACTTGCCGGAGAAAAGCATTCATAGTTGGCATGACATGGAAAAGGTGTTCACGCAGCACTTCCAAGGCACGTACAAGCGACCCAATACATACACAGATTTGGTTCGTTGCGTGCAAAAGCCAGATGAAACAGCTACAAGCTTCTTGGCAAGGTGGATTCAAACAAAGGCAAGCTGCGAGAACGTAGACGACAATCAAGCAATCCATGCCTTCACCACAGGCCTCCTGAAGGGCTCAAGTCTCAGACATAAGCTCGTACGCATGCAAGTCAAGGATCTCGGAGTCATGCTCGAAGTAGCAGCCATGTACGCACAGGCGGATGATGATGCACGCGATGGAGATGGCGCACATGATATGGCGCCAAACAGGCGAGCAAGTCACAAACGCAAGGCTCCCCAGGATGACAAAGCCGGACCATCAAACGAGGTCGCCGCCGCCTTCGAAGGCAAAGGCGGCAACCGCAAGTGGAAAGGAAAGGGTAAAGATGGCGGCTCCAGCAAGCACGCCTGACGTACGATCAGAAAGCCTTGCCCTGCCCAATCCACGCGTCCTTAGGCAAAGTCAACCACACATTAGGGGAATGCCGGTTCATGGAGGACTTCAAGAAGGACCCCGAGGTTGGCTGGAAATCAAAAAAGAGCAAAAAGGCTGAGAAGACAAAGAAGGAAGACGATGATGGGGCTTGTCCATGTCCGAGGATGAGGAACCAAGCTGGTGCGCAAAGAAAGGAAATACCCAAGGTACATGGCCAATTGGTGTGCTTCTGGGCACTCCTTCGGCAAAGAAGAAAAGGCGGAGATGCGCGAGCTAAACGCCACAGTACCAGACGTTCCCCAGTATCTAGACTGGTCAGAGGAGCCAATAACTTGGGATAGAGATGATCATCCAGATCACGTTCCTCACCCCGGCAAATACGCCCTTGTCGTCGACCCAATTGTCGATAACTTCAGGCTCACCAAGGTGTTGATGGATGGCGGCAGCAGCCTCAACATCATCTACGCGGACACTCTGAAGCGCATGAACTTGTCGGAAAGCCAGCTTGACTACAGCAAAGTCAAGTTTCATGGCATGTTCCGGGAAAGCAAGCCAAGTCAATGGGAAGCAAATTGGAGGTTACTTTTGGGCCTGAGACAAACTACCGCTCGGAGTATCTCAGGTTCGAAGTAGTCCCCTTCAAAAGTGCCTACCACGCCATCTTTGGACGGCCAGCTTTCGCCAAATTCATGGCTCGCCCGTGTTACATATACAGCAAGCTGAAGATGCCGGGACCCAATGGTACAATCACCATCAGTGGCAACTTCAAGAAAGCAAAGGAGTGAGCGTGGCAACGCCGCCTTCGCTGAGGCAGTCCTCCACGCAGAGGAGTTAGCCATGTTGAAAAAGAGCTGGATCGCAGTTGCCGGAGATGTAAAGACCGCTGAGCAAAGAACACTTTCAAGGCGTCCGAAGACACAAAGAAGGCGGACTGGTCCCAGGTGACAGCTCCAAGCAAGTCACCATAGGGGCAGGCTTGGACGACAAATAGGAAAGCGCGCTCGTCAGGTTCCTCCGTGAGAATCAGGACATCTTTGCATGGTCGTCAGCGACATGCCAGGTGTCCCGAGGGAACTTGCCGAGCACTCTCTTAACGTCTACGAAGGAGCCAAACCAGTGAAGCAAGGAATAAGGCGCTACGGTGAGAAGAAGCGGACAGCAATAGGGAAGGAGATCATCAAGTTGCAAGAAGCCAAGTTCATTAGGGAGGTAGTACACACTGATTGGTTGGCAAATCCTGTAATGGTTCCAAAACCTAATAAGGAAATGAGAATGTGCATTGATTATACCGGTTTGAACAAGTGCTGTCCTAAGGACCACTTTGCTTTGCCTCGTATAGATCAGGTCATAGACTCCACAGCCGGCTCCGAGCTGCTGTGCTTTTTGGATGCGTACTCCGGGTACCACCAAATCAAAATGCGAGAATCCGACCAAATCAAAACAGCGTTCACTACGCCCTACGGGACCTTCTGCTACATCACGATGCCCTTCGGTCTAAAAAATGCCGGCGCAACGTATCAGCGGTGTATGCAAAGATGCCTTCACGAGCAAATTGGCCGCAATGTTCACGTCTATGTTGACGACATTGCCGTCATGTCAAGAAAGAAGGCAGATTTGCTTGACGATTTGAGAGAAACCTTTGATAGCCTCCGGGTATAGGATGAAACTCAACCCGAAAAAATGCGTCTTCGGGGTTCCTGCCGGCAAATTGCTTGGCTTTATCGTTTCCGAACGAGGGATAGAGGTAATCCAGAAAAAATCAAAGCGATCCTCAACATATCCAGGCCCAAGGACCTGAAGGACGTGCAGCGACTTGCCGGCTCGGCGGCTGCCGTCAGTCGTTTCATTAGCCGTCTTGGTGAGAAGGCACTGCCTCTCTACCGGCTTCTGAAGAAATCCGACAACTTTGAGTGGACAGACGAAGCAGACGCCGCCTTGCAGCAACTCAAGGACGCGTTAACGTCTGCTCCAATTTTGGCAGCTCCTCGTTCGCAGGAACCAATGCTGCTTACATCGCGGCAACTAACTTGGTTGTTAGCGTGGTACTGGTTGTGGAACGCAAGACGGAAATTCAGACTTGCCGGAACAACGTCCGGTTTACTTCATCAGTGAAGTATTTTCCGCCTCAAAACAGCGTTATCCGCATTACCAGAAGCTGGTCTACGGTGTTTTCTACGCCGCCAGGAAGTTAAGGCACTATTTCCAGGAGCATTCAATAACGGTGGTGAGCAAGGCACCTCTGGGGGATATCATCAATAATACAGATGCAACAGGCCGCGTTGCCAAATGGGGCATTGAACTTGCCGCCTTCGACATCATATAAACCCAGAACGGCCATTAAGTCTCAAGCCTTAGCAGATTTGTAGCAGATTGGACGGAGGCCATGGACGAAGTACCTCTCCCTGAAGATGCATACTGGATCATGCACTTTGATGGATCAAAAATGCTTCAGGGCTCGGGGGCTGGCATTGTTTTAAGAAACCCTCAAGGAGACAAGCTTAGTTATGTGTTACAAATTCACTTCAAGGCAACTAATAATGTTGCTGAATACGAAGCTCTCCTTCATGGTTTACACATTGCCAAGGAACTTGGCGTCCAGCGTGTCCTCTGCTACGGAGATTCAGACTTGGTGGCGCAACAGATACGTGGTACTTGGGACACAAAGAGCGAGACAATGGCGGCATATCGAGCTACCGTTGACGAATTCGCCAAGTGTTTTCTAGGCTACGAGGTCCGCCACATCCCAAGAGCTCAAAATGAGGCGGCAGATACACTTGCCAGAATGGGTCTGAACGCAAAAAGGTACCAAAAGATGTTTTCCTGGAACACCTACACAAGCCGTCAATAAAGGAGCAGACCTCCTTGACCCAGAATCGGCAGAACCAGTTGATGCTAGCTATGCCGTCTACTGGTAAAGCCGGATTGGACGACGCCATATTTGGACTTCCTGATCAATCAGGAGTTACCGGATGATGAGGTTTTGAAAAGGCAAATAATAAGAAGAGCCAAGGCATTTACAATAATCAAAGGCGAATTGTACAAGCGTAGCACCACTGGTGTTTACCAACGCTGCATTTCGCCCGAAGAAGGCAGAGAACTGTTGGATGAGATACATGCCGGCGTATGTGGACATCATGCTTCCTCACGCGCCCTTGTTTCAAAAGCCTTCCGACAAGGTTTCTATTGGTTGACAGCCAAGCAAGATGCAGAAGACATTGTTAAAAGATGCAGGGGCTGCCAACTTTATGCCAGACAATCACACATGCCGGCTCAAGAGCTTAAAACAATACCCATCACATGGCCTTTCGCAGTCTGGGGCTTGGACATGGTTGGTCCGTTTAAAACGGCGCCTGGTGGCTACACACATTTACTTGTGGCTGTAGACAAGTTCACCAAATGGGTTGAAGCTAAGCCTATCAAAAAGCTAGACGGCGCCACAGCCGCAAACTTTCTGTGGGGAATAATCTCTCGGTTCGGGGTGCCTCATAGCATTATCACCGATAACGGCACTAACTTGTCGCAAGGCGAAGTCGAGGAATACTGTTATAAGCATGGTATCCGCCTAGATCTAGCCTCAGTAGCACATCCGCAGGCAAACGGTCAAGTAGAGCGTACAAATGGTTTAGTCTACAAGGCATCAAACCACGTCTCGAAGTACCATTGCACAGAGCGGCTGGGGCTTGGGTGGATGAGTTGCAATCTGTCCTTTGGAGTTTACGCACAACTCCAAACAGATCAACCAAGTTTACTCCTTTCTTCTTAGTCTATGGCGCAGAAGCAGTGTTGCCAACCGACATGATGTACGATTCTCCCAGAATTCAAGCCTACGTCCAGGAAGACGCAGAAGATGCAAGACAGGATGGCCTTGACCTACTTGATGAAGAACGAGATGTTGCTCTCGCACGATCCGCCATCTATCAGCAAAGTTTGAGGCGTTATCACAGCAGAAGAGTGCGGCAACGAAGTTTTAGAGTTGGTGACCTGGTCCTCCGCCTAATCCAAGATAGGAAAGGGCTTGCATAAGTTATCCCCGCCTTGGGAAGGACCTTTTGTGGTCAGTAAGGTGTTGCTCAATGGTTCTTATTACTTGGTCGACGCACGAGACGGATACAAGAAGAAGCGAGGTCGCAAGCGCAAAAGGAAGGTTGACGACAATATGAAGAAACCAAGCGACCTGGAACATTGAGCAGCTACGTCCTTTTTACACTTAGCAATTTCCACATTGTAATAAGTACTATATGATTATGAAATAAAAGTCTGTGGTTTGCTCATTCAGTTTTGGGATCATGCCATCTTTTGTCTTTTCTCGCAATCATATATCTGTTGTCATAAAAGTTACCCAAAATAAGTTTTTGCTCCGTGCTAAGGTTCAAACTTTTTGACATTTGCCGTCTGCCGGCTAAAAACGCAAACAATCTTTGCACCGCCTAATATGCTTATCTGTCTGTTTGTGTGTGGGTCGCCTAGTAGTATGTCGTTGGCACCAACATGCTGGCTTTGGTCTCTGAGTCTAAATTAGTTGGTATTGCACCTGGTTGGCTCAGCTAAAGTAACTAAGATGAGGTTCCGCCAACATATGAAAAAGCTAAACATGCAAACGAGATACATATTAAGGCGGGCCACTTAAATAAGCCTACCGCCAAGTGTAGCATAAAAGTTGGCCCACAATATTTACAAACCCAAAATATAAAGTTTTTTGCGTTAACAGATTAACGCAGTGTTTTGTGCTGCCATTGCAGGAAAGGACAGTCAAGAAGTAGCCGCCTTGCTGGAGAGATCCTGGGGGCTGCGCTCGTCAGCTCCGGCTTCGCCTTCTCCGCCTACGGCAGCTTCAGGATCCGCCAAGGAGGGGTCGGCTATGGCAGCATGCGGATCCGGGTGTTCCTTGTAGAACTTGCGGATGTCAACCATGTTGGCAACCCGGGTCGCATAGCCTTGAACAGATCGCAGCACGTCTTGCATCACGATGGCCTGGTTGTTTTCATCTTCGGTGGGGAAGTACTCAGTGACTTGATGCATATCAGCCTCCGGGTACCACGCCGCCGTCATTGCCAATGCCAACTTGGCGCCGCCTCGTGCTGCTGAGCGTAGCGTGCTGTCGTGTTCGGTTGCCGCCTTCTCCAGCAGGTCTGGCACGGCATCGAAGTTGACGGGATCGCCGTCCTCCCGGGGTAGAACTTGGCGGCAAATGTTTTGCCCGCGCCGACAATCTGGTTGACGATTTCGCCAACTTTCAAGATGCGGGCAAGGCGCGGCGTTGTAGCCATGTCATCACCCAGGTTAGCCGGCACTGCACAAAATACAAAGTTACACACTGTGGTTTCAAGTTTCAAGAGTACAAAGTATCAAAGAAGGATGAAGGGTTAGAGATTTACCCAAGACATGCCGTGGATGGCGTTGACCTCGTCCAGGTGGTTCTCAAGTGTCTCCTGAGCGAGCTGGACTGCCTGTGACAGTTGTTCCTGCTGCGCTTTGGCATTCTTGTTCACCTGGTCGAGGTTGTTGCTCATGGCTTCAAGTTGTCCCGTCAACTTGCTAACCTCAGCAGCATGGGCCAGCTCCCGCTTCTCCAGCTCCTTGGCATGATCCGCCTTTAGCTTTGCCACCAACTCAGCAAGATCTGCAGCTTCGTTCATCAAAGCTTGCATGTCAGAGGAGTTCTTGAGAATATCTTGCGCGGTGTTTAATAGTTCTACAAATAAAGAGATAGACGACTAAAATACTTGTCGCAAAAGCAAAAAGAAGTCGGACGAAAAGAAGGCAAAGAAAATTTTGTCACCTTCATCCTTTTTGCGAGCTTCTTCCAAGCTCGCAATCTGGGCGTCCTTCATCTCCACGTCCTGCTGCAGTTGCTGGCATTCCTTGTTCTTCTTCTCTTGAGCACGGAAAAGCTCAAGGTTGGAAGCAAGTACGGCCTGCATGCGTAAAAACAACTTTGTGGTTAGCACTATATAGTCAACGAGACCACTTAGCCGGCTAAAAAGATTTTTTCAGTCGCCAAAGTGCTCGGGGGCTGGGATTATAGGCTACTTTACCTCAAGTTGTCCATGCAGGGTCTCGTGGAGTTCATCCATGTGCGTGTACCATTTGCGGGTACCTTCGCGCATGGTCCTTAGTGTTTGCCGGGGGTCTTGCAACCCTTTGCCAGATTGAGAGCCAGGATGGGAGGACGATCCGCCTTGGTCAGCCGCCATCCTGTCGTCCATCTCCTGCTTCATGGCAATAAATCGAGCGGCATCACTAGCCGAAGCTTCAGCCGTCTTGGAAGTGGTAGGTCCGGCAACTGATTTTTTGCCCGCCGCTTTCTCCGCAGCCGTTTCTGTGGTGCCAGCAGCTGTGTACGTTCCCTGATATACAACCACGGGAACGCCAACTGTGGGCGTTGTCGGCGCAGCGGCTAGAGAAGAACGTGGTGGCCTGCCCCTGCCGGCAGAAATCTTCAGGTTGGCGCGAAGCTTGGGCATGGCAGGCTTGCCCCTGTAAGCAAGAAGGGTGTAAGTTTGTCAGCACAAACTTATATCAAAATGACGGTCAGGGAAAGTAAAAGTTTGCCTACCGCTTGAAGGGGACATTCTCCAAGGCATCATCCTCTGCATCAACAGAGGTGGCCGCTTTCTTCCTCTTCTCCAAATCCTTGGTGGAGCCGCTTAGTTTGCGCTTCTTGGACTTGCTGGCACCGGTGTCGTACCAGTTAGGAGCCAAGTCTTCCTCTCCCAAGGTTTGCAGCTGAAAAGGAAAAAGACAGAATATTAATCCAGTGCCCAGTGGATAAAGATGTCAATGAAATGACAAAGTAGCTTTGGCTTACCGCTGGGGCTGGGTTATCATGGGTGAACATGGCGACGCCTTCAGCCGCCTTCACGACAGAGGCTTCACAAGCTCTCTGAGCCGGTACTCTAGTGCATCTTGCTCGAGGGTGCTGTTGCCGGCGTCATCCGCCTTGTACTCGCACATCTTCAGCGGGCGATGGCGGAGTGGCATTATCTTCCTCGACACCCAGCAGATGACGGTGTCAACTCCGTCAAGTTGCGGAGCCACCATCGTCTTCGTCAAGAACTCGATCCGCCTGACGGCAATTCGAAGCTCAGCCGACAAACTGCTAAGCGGCACCTTTGCCGTCCAACAGGCCTTGTGGGTTGGCGGACCGTTGACAAAAACAGGCATCCCCTGTGTGCTGCCAGGTGTCGGGATGTCCTTGCAGTAGAAGAAAGTGCCAGTCCAGTGCTTCACCGACTCAATGTATGGTATCTTGGGGTACCAGTCGGGTTGGCGGCAGTTGAAGGTGACGCTACCACAGGTTGCCAGATGGCCGCCTGGAATGGTTTGGCGGCGGCATAGGAAGCAATACTTGAATAGCTCTATGGACGCAGCTATGCCTAAGTACCCTTCGCACAAAGCCTGGAAGCCGGCTAGCACTAGAATACTATTGGGCGCTATGTTGTGCGGCTGCAGCCCGTAGAAGCTAAGTACCGCCAAGAAGAAGGCGGAAAGCGGCAGAGACATACCGCGGAGGCTGTGCGACGCCAACATGACGTGCTCGCCGTCTTGTGGGTCAGGCACTGCCTCGTCTCCTGGAACCCTCCAGGAGCACTCCGTCTTTGGCGGAATGTAGCCGCCTTCCTCCAACTCCTTCAGATAAGCTGACGTCATAACTGACGGCAGCCAGTACCTGGAGCCAAGGTCTCCAGTCTCCTCCTCTTCCTCGGCGTCGTCATCGTCGGCGGCGGCAGGTTCCGCCGCGGCCTCAGAGCTGGTCGCCGCAAGAGATGGGAGCGGGAACGTCGGAGCAGCTGCTGCGGGTGCCGCCGGAGTCGGGGAAGAAGAGGAAATCTCGCCCGTAGCTACGGTGGCGACGGGAGAGGTCATCGGCGTGCTCGTGGGCACCGCCGCCGCCGCAGGCGCAGATCCAGATCCAGCAGGGGTCGCTGAGGCCGCAGCCAATGCCGCAGCCGCCGCCGCATCTTGTTGAGGGCTCGCCATTGCAGTGGGAGTTTTGCTCGTGCTCGCCGGAGGTGAGTGCGGGGAGGTAGAGAGCTCGGAAGATGAGGAGGCCACGGTGGGTGCGAATGGGGAAGAAGACCTGCCTCGGTGTGCCCTTTGGGGTATTTAACTCCCCGCGCCAAGATTTGTGCCCGAGATTGGGGGGACGCACGATTTCTGCCACGTGCCCACGATTTGCACGTCGTGGCAACGGTGTCTGCGGCCCTCGCTCCGATTCTTGTGCGTAGTGGAGAAACCATCATGACACATGCCCAAGTCCAAACTGTCGTGGACTGCATGACGTCATCCGTCAACATTTGACAGGGCCAGTCAATTGATAAGACTGGTGCCGGGAAGATTCCTGACAACAGTCAGACCGTCTTTCCCATGATGGCGGCAAATCATCCGACAACGTTTGGCGGATTGCCGCTTACTTTCAACTTTGGAATGCTTCAAGCTCTTCAGACGCTTACAAGACAAGACGGACGTGGCCGACAAAAGAAGACGGCGCCTGAAGAACTCGAACCCTTCCAGGGGCTAATGTTGGGGATATACCCACTAGGGGTATCACCAGCATGGATCAATCCGGCTAGTCCAGGGTGGCCCGCAGTGGTGGTGAAGGCTTTGCCTACCGGGCGGCCCAGATAGCTGACGACCAAGGAAGGCGGATGCTGGCAAGGAGGAGGCCCAAGACTGAAGCCCATGAAGCCACCAAGACCAAGACGGAAGGCGGCATACTTGCCGGCTAGGTTTAGGACTCCGTATACTTGCTGGATACGTAACCACCTTGTAACCCTAGGTCCAGCCGCCTATATAAGCTGGACCTCGGGACGCCTTTAGGGCATCCAACCAATCCATACTTTCATACATCCAACTCATTGTAACCTGTTCACGGCGATATTGCCTTATAGTGAGTTATAGCAGCACGTAGGGCACCGCCACCGCCGTGGTGCCTGAAGCTGGGTAAACCGCCGTGTACAATCCCGACCTCGACGACGTCCACCTTCTTGCCCTACGTTCACCCTCGGCTAGCAGGACCCCGTCTCCTATCCAAGATGCCGATACGACGACAGTGATGGTCTCCAGCTCCGTGTGTCGCCGTCGATGGCGTTATGGGATGTCCTCTATTGTGACTGGGAAGGTTCAAGACCGGTTAGGGTATGTGACGCCCCCTCCACTTTGAGACCGAGTTCGATTCGACTAAGCAGGTGCTACGCACGACCAATTCGGAAGAGCTGTCAAGTTATGCCTGGTAGGTGATGGCGATGTAAAACGTCTCATACGGAAATGTCAAGTCATGCCATATCCTGGTAGGTGCTACGCGTGACGTCTCCTCTGCGGTGTAAAGTCATGCCTGTTGCTGCTCAATCAAAGTTGGTGCGACGTCAGCGGCTGGAGGCGCGGTGGTATGGGACGTCATCGACTCCAGTTTCTCCTCCAACGGCATCTGGTTAGCGATGATTCATTGGCCAGACAGGTGATGATGGTAGAAGCGTCAACATCGAGTTTGCACACTTTGGTAGAAACATTTATGGCAATGTTGACGCGCGTCTACGTTGTGCCCTTGTTGAATGTGGTTATTCGATGCTCGTCTTCGGGGATGAAAATCCATGCTCGACCTAGGTTGGACATGTCATCATCGGTGCACGTGCGGCATTTCCTTCTTAAAGGTTTTGCCTAAAGTCTATGTATTTTCTCTTTGTCTTTTACCATAAGGTTAGTGGTAGCCTGGTGGAGGTATTGTCGCGAGTCATGTGGTCTCGGCTTTGTTTTCCTTGTATCTTTCTGAACTTTGCAATAAAAGAGCTATGTGCATTGTTTTTTTTTTTTTTTTGCAGAGGCGCGGCGCATGCTTCCTTCTCCAAAAAGAAAGAAAGGAAAATAAAACGTACCAGCGGTGACTTTTTAGTTTTTAGTTGAACGACAAATCTCAAAATACATCCATAAGCTTATGCTAACCAAATATAAGGCAACGCACGGCTGACAGAAGGACCTAACCATCGAAAATGCAAAGGTTTTGTCTCGGTTTAAAAAAAGTATGGCCATCTTTGGAGCAACAGTTTTTAGCTGGACCCGGACGTGAAACATTTCTGGCGTATTGATGCTGCATATCCAACTTTGCTGGGTAAGATGTTTGACTACCCCATATGGTAGCTGCATGGCGGAATATACCAACTGCAAGTAGGTCGCTGGAATCTCCAGCCAACCGAGAGCGCGATCTCGTGGCAGCGCAATGTGCACGCATGACGGCATGACGCATGGTGGTTCTGGATATAATCCATGCAACGTCCACTGCTCTGAAAAAGCGCAAAGATTATTGTCAAACAACCGTTTGGGCTCCGTTGGAGAGGATCCGGGAGATCTCGGACATTAGCTGAGGCTGTATATATCGGGGCCATGGTTGCCGGTGATGTGTTTCCTGACTGAGCCAGTGGACTCTGTAGGCCTGTTATCTAAAAAAAAGCCAGTTAACTCTTCGGGGTTTTGATATAATCTAGAGACGTATGGCTGCGGCTGCGCCAGCGTGCCACGAGATTTGTTAATCTGCAACCAGCAGTTCGCTTGCATTGACTTGCCTAGTTTTGGACTCAGCTGGCCAGCAGAACGATCAGCCGAGGACGACGAGGAGGATGCCAGCTGGTACGTCAATGACATACTCACCCGCCCGTACGTGCTCGATCGCAAAGATGGGACCGTTGGCTGAAGCTCCAGACAGATACTCCCTCCGATCCACAGAAACTATCACTGCTTCTACTATTGACTTACACATGACTAGTTGTTTTGTGGCGACATTTTTATCGGATCGGAGGGAGTAGGAGATAGAGAACCCAACATCATTCTTATGTATTCAGCTACATTTTAGTTAAAAAAAAGTGGCATGCACTGCTCGATCCAATGTGGATGTTGTGAATGAGCTGCAAGTATTTATATAGCAAGATGGCTTAGCTTTTGGTAGAGACCTACTAGGAAGTAAGACATGTCTACATCTACAAAAAGGAATTAATTAAGAGAACTTATTCGTGGTTTGATAGATAGGAGAGTGATTCTACCAGAGCCATCAAGATCAAACTCCATATTTGATGTCACGTGTGTCATAGATATTGCGGCAGTGAATCGGGGTACGGCTGCACCCCGATCGTAGGCAGAATATTGCGGCTTCATGTCGTTTCGACCTGTATATTGGGGTTGATGCACAGTCACAGTTGCAGGTGGACAACATAAGGGATTTTTGAAGGGGGTCTGCATTTTCCAACTTCTGTCGTCTACCGATGGAGAGGATGGCATATGGTTCTACCAGAGGGGCCCTTAACGTGGGTTGTAGTCGCCGCCCTTCAACAAACTCATATAGGCACAAAAAACTTTCATGTGGGTTAATCACGTCAGAACTGTGTGTATGGGCATTGGCCAACATTCAGACTGAAAACGTCCTGAGATGTATCGTGCACAAGACTTATGCATATTCGTTGTCAAATGATCTAGGACATGGCGCGTACTGAGTATGGACGTCTCTACCAGTGTTCAACGATATAAAGACTAGAAGGAATAAAGGTGGTGGTCAAGCAAATGCGACATCACATCATGGTTGAGTTTTGGTCTGCAACTTTAGTACCGAGACTACAACTACGGGGTGAAAAACCCTTGGTCTAACCTTGCAATGGTTGTGTTTTGACATTGTTATCTTGTTGAAGGCATTACATGTAATTTGTTCAGCCCTGCTTTTCAGGGTGAAAACTCATGATCCAGTCTTTAATTGGCCGGATCCGGGGAGAGTGACACTTGTGTGTCGTTACTTTCTTGAAAGTGTTGCTTTTGGAGAACCTTCTCGTGACCTGTGTGTTGTCAAAACAATGGTTGATGTCGATGTTAAGGTTACCGTGTGCCTTAGATATTTTTTTTAATAATTTGACTATGTGCATTCTTGATGTCTCGAATTGAGATAATCAAAGCCCGGTGTATTTTATATTTGTGATATTAATTATTACACATTATCAAAAAATGTGTGTCGTGGATGTTGCGATGAGCGTGTGCATCCGGTCAAGGGCGGATCCAAGTGTGGCAGGTTTAAGAAGGAGGTGTGGGACTGCAAGACTAGAGTAAATAATGCAGTCTTTTAAGCTCTGGATGATTCCAAACTAAGGATTTTCTATGGGTAAATTACATGCGTTGCACGTACATGAAATCGGATCTACTTGGTCGACTAAACTTTGCCCGGTGCACCCAGGGGGTGCATTGGATACCGAGTAGGATTTTTCTCATTCTCCTTTGTAAAACAACGATTTTTCACTAAAATGCATCCCAAGAACAAGTTTCCCTCTCGTTGTATCATCTCCTACCGCATGGTACCCTGGTCATTTCTGCTCTAGTGGTGGAGTTTTCGTTCTCAATTATTTCTTCATCTCCTATAAGCTTTTATTCATACCTCTTACTATTTTCATATGTTCCTTAGGGGGGATATCTTTTCACTTTGTAAAGTGCATATGAGCACGTACGTACATGCTCACATATAGAAGATAATAAAAGCTTATAGAAAATATAGAAGATAATTTACAAAGAATTTGCAGCTCGGTGGCTAAAATTGTTTATTAACAAACACAAGTATACAAACTGTTACATATGCTTTACTGAAATCTGCAAAACTGTTTGTTGATTTCTTTTTCTGAATGGCTCACATCGTATTGTGAAAACCCACTTCTTCTTTTAAATCATCATACCATTTCCTTTCGGTGAATACCATCCCTGAACTCCTAGTTCACCAGTATGCCTTATCCAGCAGTGGAAAGCGCGAAAAGAATATGCAAAAGAAGACGGGGATTTTTACAGTTCAGAAAATCATTAGTGATGCAGAGGCCCAGTTCTTAGAAAAAAATCAGTCGTGTTTTTTTGTTAAATATATAGCAGCGAACGCATGAGAATTGCCATAAAAAAAGAGCCCTTTTGTGGTACCCTCAAATGAATCACAACCATTTATTTTGGTCCATCCAAAGGCTAAAATCGTGTCATACTGGTGGTGAAACGATGACAAGTATGGCTCATACTGGTGCTCAATCGGAGCCTCCCCGCAGATGGGCCCTGGCCCAATAAGGTAGAAGAGTGCTGGCCCAAGAAAAAAAATTCAGTTAATCGTTAGTCTTAGTCTAGTACGGCCACAAAAATCCCCAATTCATCCACCAATGAACCCTAGATCGTCCGCCTCCGACGAGCGCAGCAGCATGCCGAGCAACCAGCACTGGTCCTCACCGGCGACTTCTCTGGCAGCCACGACGTCGCTGGGCATGTCGAGGAGGCGCGGCAGGTCGACCGACGCGGCGACGGCGGGGGCGACCTCCTTGCAGACGGCGGCGGAGCATTGATCGATAGGGGCGGAGCTCGTCCGGTGGGCAGAGCCAAAGGGTGCAGCGACGGCCGCGACATCGGAGGTCTCAGAGACGTCATCCTCGTCCTTCAACGCGCTGAGGTCTGCCGTCGCGGCTGTGGTGCGTGGGACAGCGGTGTTCGGGTGGCGCTGCTTTGCTCATCAGGTCAGATTTGCTTGGATCAATTGTGCCAATTTCTGCCCTTTGTATGTAACAATTTCATGAAAATTGCGTTTACAATTTTTTACTGAGTTTATTAGTGTTAATTCTGATCATACAAATTTAAATATTATATTACATTAAAGATTAGTGATGCAGTCTGCATGACTTAAAAGTTCTGCACTATTTACCTATACAATGTACACAAACAGAGCTTCCATGGTTACTTTGTGTAGTGTGATTTCCTTCTGTTCAATATTTTTGGCAACTTTCATCCTTCCTAATTCTTACTTCTCCTACCATGGATGCAGGGAAGAGCTACAACAACTGAAACTATGGTCCTTAAGGTTCATAATAATCTGATAGATGGTATAGCAGCCTGTTCTTTGCCTACTAATGTTTCCATTTATTCTTCAGGGTATTGGTGAAAACTGAAAAGAGAACAGAGTACTATCTTGAGCTCCGGGAGGATTTGCCTAGACCATTCAAATCTGTAAGATTTCTGCAATACGAAATGCTTAATCCTGACGGTCAAAGTGACTTGTATTTGTCAGTTTCTAACATAATGTGATTTTGCAGCTTTCGGACTTGAGAAATATAGGTCTATCTTCAAAAGAAGTAGTTATTCTGCTGACTTCCTTTTCACATACTGTTGTATTATTTCTTATCCAAATTATGTGTGTAAATACTACCCTCAACCTTTTGCTTATGTTGCGTCAAACAGATCCAAGACATCGAACGCAAAAGAGACACTGGAATATTCAGTTGACCACTGGAATGGACCATTCCCATGAAATCACTACAATGGCTGTTCCCTGGAAATCACTAGGGGATAGACTGATGTATTCTACAACCTTAGAGATACTGAGAGAGTGAGAGTCATATTGTTTCACGATTCGTGACTCAGCGCATGTAGTTGTACTGTTAATTGTTAGCTTGTTGTTGATCTAGTTGTAGTTGCACATCTATGTGGAAAACCTTGTGCCAAAGCTTATGAGATCAGCATTATTATCGATCTACATGGTCAATTTTCTTTGTTTGTAAAAAGATTTTACATCTGCTCCTTTTTCACCAGATTGTGCCATCTCAAACTATCTTTATATTTTTTTATGGACTTGGATGTATTCCATGCTGTTTAGTAAATTGTACGAGTTGATTCAACTGTATATCTTTCGAATTCAGTCTCACAAACAGTGGTATTTGTTCTTTTAACCGTGATTCTTTCCGGTAGCTAAACCTCATTACTCCAAATCAGTTTATAGTTTTTCACTGATTGGTTTATGCATACGGTTGCATTGTTTTCTTCCGAGAATGCTTGTAGCAGTTATACACTTGACAGTACTTAAACAGTACATGTTACATTACTTCAACAGTACATGTTACATAACAAATGAATGCAAACGGCAAGAGTTCTAATGCCATCGAAATGGATATTGGCTTTTTACAGAAGCCGCCAACCATGACCCAGCTATTCTTGAACCCTACGATGTTCAGTTTCTTTGCCACGATCTTCCAATTGTCGCAGTACCTGCATTGCCCATCAGACATGTAAACAGGTCAGAGAGGCAGGTCAGTGTGTTCATCTTCAGAAACAGCTGCAGAGCATTTTCTGTCGGTGCACTGACGAGTCCAATGACGACGATGTTGGATCCCTTGCTGACTCTTGATATAGGAAATATTCAGAGCAGCGATCTCTGCCTCGCCAGGCTTTGTGTTGCCCTTTATCTTGTTCGGAAGCTCTTCCACCCTGAGGGAGCACAGTGTACAGACTTGTCAATGGAGGAAACAGAGGCGGTGTGGCCGATTCTATTTGAGGTCATGAGGGAGGAAACAAAAGAATGCATACGGCAGAGAGATGAGCTTGTTCTTCGCGTTGGAGGGAGCTGCAGCATGCCGGCTTTGCCCTTGTCCTTATCGCATCGCATGTCTTGTAGCCGGGTAGGGCGGTAGGCTGAACCGCCTGAACGACACTAGTGACTATGCCGGCGATAGGAGCAGGTACGCAAGGAACGGGACCGACGGCCGCCAGTCCGCTCCGCCCAGTGACCGATGGTCTCCCGTGTGGAGGCGGCGGCGATCGACGGATGCGACCTCCCTGTAGAGGCGGCGGCGACGGGCAAGCAGAACTCGAGAGCGAAGAGGGGCCGGCGGCGCGCTACATCGGGTCCTATGGTTCTTTTATTGTCAAGGCATCGATTTTTTCTGTCAATATTTTTTCCACGAAACTACAGCTTGTTGGGCCTGCTGGGCCAAATCTTTCTCAGCCGTTAGATGAAACCATACTGGTCAGGTAGTAAAAGGTGCCGTAAAAGACACCTAAAAAAACCATGCTTCTTGATGTGTTAGGACATCACAAGAACTATGGTCACGACACGCGCGGCAAGGAAGCACCGTTTACTCCGCCTCAGGCCGGCGATGGTCGGATCATACGTCGCGCCTAACAATGATCCTTTACGTGATCGTGATCGCCACAGAATCGTATTAGGTATACGACTCCATTACGTGCCAGAAGGCCAATGGACCAGGGTATGTTCGGTCTGCTCGAGCTGCATATGATCGCTCGACATATCAACGGTAGCAAATGATATCTCTCTTACTCCTTTTTCTGAACATGAATATCTCTCTACTCAACCTACTAATCAATTGACTCGTCCTGATCTGCAATCCGCATGGCACCTTTTCGCCATTATTGCCCAGAAAGTATCAACGCCAAAAGTTCGTCGTAATCAGCCTTAATACGCATTAGTTAAAGAATACTACACGCAGCAACTAAAATGGTTGGTAGAGAAAGCGACAGCAGCTGACAGTAGCACAGAATAATACGATGCGTCTGAACTTGAACTAGCTTGTGCGTTCCCTGGATTTGGCAATGCGTAGCTTCATTCTAGGTGAAGAGAGTAGAATAACAGGTTAATCAAACAGTATACAGTATACTACTGGCTAGTAGCACTGCCGAATAATTCTGGATGAAGAGATCATTGTGAATAAACTGAGCAAGACAAAGTGCAACGAGAATATTCCCTGCAGAGGAGACGCGTTTTGCAATGGACGGCCCGGTGTCTGATCGACGGACAAGTTCATGCGGATGTACCTGTCTGTACCCACATCCACTCCTTTCACCTTGCCGTTGGAGCCGCAGCCACCGAGCTGCCATATATATAAGGGCAACGCGGGCCGTATCAAGGCATCGTCCCCATCCACACCACAACACCCAATCTCCCTTGCACTGCTAACTACTCGTACGCCATGGAGAATGAAGCATCGCGCTCTTCGTGCATCAGCCGTCCGGCATCCATGTCGTCCGGCGAGAGCAGTTGGGCGATGCATTTCGCGGAGTTCTTGGCGTCGTCGGCGCACAGCGATCAGGAGGTCGATCGTCAGGGAGGAGGAGTCTCCGAGAGTAGCTTCTCTCCCTCCTTCGATTCCTTGGGCGGCGAGTCCTTCATCACGTCAGACCTGATGGACGAAGACGACGAGGATGATTCTCTGCAGGACACTGCTTGCTCTTCTGCGGCTGGCCCTAAGGTTGGGAACGAAGAACTTTCTCTAGTTAGTTACAGCTTGTTGAACATGAGCCAAAATATAGGCTTCTACCCGGTCTAACATAATTATGATTTATGTTGTAGCAGGTAGCCTGCATGCATGATATGTATATGAAGTCAATGGTAGCCATTGATGCAAGGGAGGTGAACACCGCCCAGTTGGTATGTTTGTGAGCAATCGTCATCATCTCTTTCTTTTTCTTCCTTCCTTCATTCAGAAGTTATCTCTAGGTGTTATATGTTTCTCTTACAATAGCGTGTTCTTGAAATATTGCAGACCAAGTATTTCCTTGACGCGAGTTCGCGGCAGCAGGCGACTGCCGGTGTGGCACAAGAAGTGATCAGCGGTGGAAATAGCAATGAGAAGCAGCTGTATGAGTGTAATGATCTGAGAAAGAAAGGGCTTTGCTTGGTCCCTCTCTCCATGTTGATAGACTACCTAGGGTGATTTAGAACTTGGTGCAATCATATAGTATGGACTATAGTTGTTCTTAATTACATCACCCTCTTGGGCGACCATGTTATGATGAAACTAGATGCCGAAGCGGTGAACCAGCTCCGTAGCTTCGGCATCTAGTTTCATCATAGAGATGTTTTGTGGTACCCCTAGCATATAGGGTTTTTATTATAGAACTTGCCCTCAAAGGTATATCATATATGAGACGATCAGAACACAAAGATGTGTACAGTACAGCATTACATCTAACGGTAACTAAAACTGAGCTAAAAAATGTTAACTAAAGCAAACAACTAAGTGACAAACATACAAAATATGTCAACATGCATCCCCGTCACGACTTATCACAATGGACATTACTCATGAAAGCTTGTAACTATCGCAACGACAGTCTTGGTAAAACCATCGGCACCTGAACACCTGTAGGAATAAGCCGAATATTCATGAGTTTATTTGTGACCCTTTTTCAAACAAAATGCCAATCCACTTGTATATGCTTGGTCCTCACATTAAGGCCACAAGATTGTCACAATAGCAGTGTTTGCACCCAAATTACCTATGTTGTTGCTTTTGCCAATTAGCTTATACCTTTCAGCACTGAAATTAGACATTGTAGCCTCCTTAAAAGTACCCCAAGAAATAATATAACCATAAAATAACGAGCACTGGTGGATCTCCTATTATCTGGACAACATGCTCAATCTACAGCTAAAAAGGCGCCGACAGGTGTGAAATCCAAAGACACAAGTTTTAATCCAAGAGTTGAAGTACTCTGAGGGCATCTAAGTATTCGTTTAACTGATGGGTGACTGCAAAAACTGATACACTTTACTAACATAGAAGTGTTGGTATCGTCCTCGTGTGTCACTAGTAGAAACAGAGGCATTGGTGCGCCCCTTTAGTACCGGTTGCAACAAAAACCGGTACTAAAGGGGGCATTAGCACCGGTTGTGCTTGGGCGCCAGCCAGGGCCCCGCGGCGAGGACCTTTAGTACCGGTTGGTATTAACAACCGGTACTAAAGGACACCTTTTAGTACCGGTTGTTAATACCAACCGGTACTAAAAGGGTGCAGCCCCGCAGGCCGCGGTCAGTGGCCCCACGGCAGGCCCTTTAGTACCGGTTGGTAAATAAAACCGGTACTAAAGGTCCTGCCTATATCTTCCACCCCGGCCGAGCCAGCTCCATTTTGGAGCAACTCGACCCCAACCCCATTTTTCCTCTCTCCCAAGCCCTCCCAAGCTCTAGGTCACCCATTTTTTCTCCAACATTTGTCAAGATTGGTGGCACCCTATACAAGGGTTAGCAACTTCTTCATCTTCTCTTCCGGCTTTTCAAGTTTAGCTCATTTTCGTGCAAGTTTAGCAAGTTTGATTTTGGTTGTGCTTGCAAGGTGTTTGATGAAATGACTAAATTAGGGATTTCATTTGTTTTATATGCATTTTGAGCTCGAATTGAAGTATAATTTATGGTTTTATATAGTGTCGTCCCGTCCCCTGATCCTCACCGCCGTCGATCGCCCGCGCCGCTCCGTCGCCGACACCACCTCGGTGAGCCTCTTTTTTTATCTTTTATTTTAAAAATTGTTAGTTATATGATTTAAATGCATAATTATTTCTTGTATAATTTTCTTATGTTTTTTTATATATGTATAGTGTCATGGTTTTGATATCCGTCCCCTTCGGCCCTCGTCCGGTCTATGATTCGGATGTGGTATATCTTTTTAACTATTTATTTTGTTTCGTGTTTATAACAATCATGCCGACCAACTTGACGTAGATATATTTTTATTTAGGAGGTAGTTGAACCGGAAATTCCGGCCGACCCTATTGTCGAGTATTTTAAAAAAGAAAACGACGATTTGAGAGCAAAATTGAAGATAAGTGAAGATCTTCGTCTCCAATGCCTAGAAGAGAAGATGGAATTGGACTTGAAGATTGCCGACATCGTTGATGCTCACGGGGTCGAGCTTGCCGACGTCGTCACTGCTCACGAGAGGAAGATGGATGCAATGCGCGCCAAGCTTAAAAAGATTAGAAAATATGCCATTAGTCAAGAGGCTTGGTATCATTATGCTGTTGGTTCAATAGTTACCTTGGTTGCGATTCTGATCGCATTTGTTGTTGGATTTAAATTCTTTAGATAGTTGTATGTTAGTTTCGATTGATGTATGTTTCGTGAGAACTATGTATTACATTTGGGCACTACTCTACTTTGATTTTAATGTGATGAACTTGTATAAATTAATTTGGTCACGTATCTCTATTCATTATTTAGCTGGTGTAATGGTTTTTGATATATTTATGTAATGTAGATGAGCCGAGAATGGATGTACGGTGATCGACGCTGTCCCGAGTTCATTGATGGCATGCATCGTTTTCTCGATGTGGTTAAGTTAAACAAGCTGAAGAATGGTTTTATGATTTGTCCATGTGATGAATGTCGGAATAACAGGAATTACCCGAGCGTAAGAACCATACACTCCCACTTGTTGCGACAAGGCTTCATGCCCAATTATTTTTGTTGGACCAAGCACGGAGAAAGAGGGGTTATAATGGAAAACCCTGAAGAAGAGGATGATGACAACTATCCCGTGTTCTCTGATGAACACGGTGATACTACAATGGGGGAAGAGCATGAGGTCATTGTTGATCAGTCCGACGATGATGATCTTCGTCAGGTCATTCGTGATGAACAGATGAACTGCGTAACTGAAAACGAGTGGTCGAAGCTGGAGCGCATGTTAGAGGATCACAAAAAACCGTTGTACCCAAATTGTGAAGATGACCAGAAAAAGCTAGGTACCACCCTGGAATTGCTGCAGTGGAAGGCAAAGAATGGAATATCTGACAAGGCATTTCAAGAGTTGCTACAAATATTTAAGAAGAATCTTCCGAGGAATAATGAAATGCCCCACAGCACGTACGAAGCAAAGAAGATTGTCTGCCCTCTAGGATTAGAGGTGCAGAAGATACATGCATGCATCAATGACTGCATCCTCTACCGCGGTGAGAAGTACGAGAATTTGAATGCATGCCCGATATGCGGTGCATTGCGGTATAAGATCGCGCGAGATGACCCAGGTGATATTGAGGGCGAGCCGAGCCCCAGGAAGAGGGTTCCCGCGAAGGTGATGTGGTATGCTCCTATAATACCACGGTTGAAACGTTTGTTCCGAAACAAAGAGCATGCCAAGTTGTTGCGATGGCACAAAGAAGACCGTAAGGAAGACGAGATGCTCAGACACCCCGCTGATGGGTCTCAGTGGAGAAAAATCGACAGTGCGTTTGGGGATTTTGCAGCTGACGCAAGGAACTTAAGGTTTGGTCTAAGTACAGATGGCTTGAATCCGTTTGGGGAGCAGAGCAGCAGTCATAGCACCTGGCCCGTGACTCTATGTATCTATAACCTTCCCCCTTGGTTGTGCATGAAGCAAAAGTATATTATGATGCCAGTGCTTATCCAAGGACCGAAACAACCCGGCAACGACATTGATGTGTATCTGAGGCCATTAGTTGACGAACTTTTACAGTTGTGGTCTGACGAAGGTGTACGTGTGTGGGATGAGTACAAACAAGAGGAATTTCCCCTACGAGCGTTGCTGTTTGTAACCATCAATGATTGGCCTGCTCTTAGTAACATTTCAGGACAGTCGAACAAGGGATACAATGCATGCACGCACTGTTTAGATAAGACTGACAGTGCATATATAGGTAACAAGATTGTGTACATGGGGCATCGTCAGTTTCTTCCAACCGGGCATCACGTAAGAAACGGAGGCAAGCACTTCAAAGGTTTGGCAGATATCCGGACGAAGCCTACACGCCGTGATGGTGATGTTGTATATGGCATGGTCAAGGATTTGGAAGTAATATTTGGAAAGGGTCCTGGCAGTCTAAATGTTCCGAAAGACGCAAACAAGCGCGTACCCTTGTGGAAAAAGAAATCTATATTTTGGGATTTACCCTATTGGGAAATCCTAGAGGTTCGCTCTGCAATCGACGTGATGCACGTGACGAAAAATCTTTGCGTGAACCTGCTAAACTTCTTAGGCGTGTATGGGAAGACGAAAGATACAGCGGATGCACGGCAGGACCAGCAAAGTACGACCACGGAAGAGACAACCTGAATTCAGAGAAGTATCAAGGTACTTCCAGCTACGCTCTTACCAAAGAAGAGAAGGAGATCTTTTTTCAAGTCCTGAGCAGTATCAAGGTCCCGTCTGGCTACTCGTCGAATATAAAGGGAATAATAAACATGGCAGAGAAAAAGTTCCAAAACCTGAAGTCTCATGACTGCCACGTGATTATGACACAATTACTTCCTGTTGCATTGAGGGGGCTTCTACCGGAAAACGTTCGAGTACCCATTGTCAAGCTATGTGCATTCCTGAATGCAATTTCTCAGAAGGTAATTGATCCAGCAACTCTACCAAGTTTACAGACGGGTGTGGTCCAATGTCTTGTCAGCTTTGAGTTGGTGTTTCCACCGGCCTTCTTCAATATTATGACGCACCTCATAGTTCACCTAGTCGAAGAGATTTCCATTCTCGGTCCTGTATTTCTACACAACATGTTCCCCTTTGAGAGGTTCATGGGAGTCTTAAAGAAATACGTTCATAACCGTGCTAGGCCAGAAGGAAGCATGTCCAAGGGCTATGGAACAGAGGAGGTCATTGAGTTCTGTGTTGACTTTCTTCCAGATCTTAAGCCCATCGGTGTTCCTCAATCACGCCATGAGGGGAGACTGCGTGGAAAAGGCACGCTAGGAAAGAAAGCAACAAGAAGTATGGACGGGCATTCTTTCACTCAAGCACACTACACAGTTCTACAAAATTCCAGATTGGTGGCTCCGTATATCGTGGAACACATGGATATTTTACGCTCAGAATACCCGGAGAAGACTGACTTCTGGATTAAAGAAAAACACGTGGATACTTTCGGCAGTTGGTTGCGTACACATCTCATTAATGACAACACTGTTGGACAAGAGCTATACTTGTTGGCCAAGACACCATCTTCGACTATATTGACTTTCCAAGGGTACGAGATAAATGGGAATACATTTTACACGGAAACCCAAGACAAAAAGAGCACTAACCAAAACAGTGGTGTCCGCTTTGATGCAACAAACGATGATGGAACAAAGGACACATATTATGGTTGCATACAGCAGATATGGGAACTTGACTATGGACCTTATTTTAAGATCCCTTTGTTTCAGTGCAAATGGGTTAACCTGTCATGCGGGGTAGAGATAGACAAGCGGTACGGAATGACTACAGTGGATCTCAAAAATCTTGCGTACAAAACCGAGCCATTCGTCCTAGCCAATGATGTGGCTCAGGTTTTCTATGTGAAGGACATGTCTTCCAGACCGAAAAAAAGAAAAGATAAGCAAGCCGGTACATCATACAATGAGCCAAAGCGCCACATAGTTCTTTCAGGAAAAAGAAACATCGTGGGAGTGGAGGACAAGACAGACATGTCAGAAGATTACAATAAGTTTGCTGAAATTCCGCCCTTCAAAGTGAAAACTGACCCAAGCACCGTGTTAAATGATGAAGATTGTCCATGGCTACGACGCAATCAGAAGAAAGGGACACACAAGAAGAAAAAGTGAACACTAGATAGGGATGTTGTTGCTGATGTGTAATAATGTATTAAACCTTTTATGTAACTATGTCCTGAAAACTCAGAAGAGAGATCTAAACACTAGATAGGCAAGACATCTCTGATGATTTGCAACAAGTGTTGGGGATGTTGCTAATCATCAGAGCGTCTTGCCGCTGCTTGGATCCGAATGTTTTGTGTTTGAGCACAAGGTAGAATATATGAGTGAGTAACCTGGGAAACAAAACACACGGTTTCTCCTAGCTACAGCCTGACACTGATTCACGGTCGAATGTCGTTGCATTCAGTGTCGGGCATAGCTAGGAAACCCGAATGTTTTGTTCTTGAGCGCCACTTCGATCCAAGCAGAGGTAAGACGTCTCTAATGATCTACAACTGTCCGGCAAGACATCTCTGATGATCTGCAACCGTTTGGAACGGTCGCAGGTCATCAGAGACGTCTTGCCGCTGGTTGCCCAAAGATGCCTCTCCGAGTAACGATGGAATGTTTTGTGTGAGTGAGTGAGTGACGCAAGAAGGCAGAATCTTCGTCAAAGGGCAAGGAAGGCAAGAAGACAGAATCTTCGTCAAAAGGCATTGATGGGAGATAGGTAGAGTCTTTGTTTTACTTGTGTTGTATCGTAATTTCAAGTTGTACCTTAATTTGTTCGATCCAGTATTTAGAACTAGTGAAGTTGTAACGTAGATGTCTAGTTGTATGTTAAATCGTCTCTGCATAAGACGGTTGACCGCACATCGGAGTTGTATCTTGGTTCACACGGTTGCGAAGATGGCGGCCGGCTTTTGGAGATTTTGTCCTCTGTTCCTCTCTTCGTCGCGGTTGGGTTTGCTCTGACCTTTCTGCGGAGGTACTGGAGGTGGTGTGGCCTGCTCCCGGCGGTGGTCGTCGGTTGGCGTGCTCGCCTGAAGAGGATTGAATCGGGGCGTCGCCCCCGCCGATATGGCTTTCCTCCGTCTTCAGATCTCGGCGTCCGCGTCGGGTGACTACTGCGGCGACATCACCTGGTGGCAGTAGAGAAGAAAGTAGAGAAAAAAACAAAATAGAAACCAAATAGATATAAAAAACAGAAAACAAAAGAAAGAAAAAAAAACTAGAGAAAAAAAATTCAAAAAGCCCATTAGTACCGGTTGTAAACTACAACCGGTACTAAAGGGCTGGGCTTTGCGCGGGAATTTTCGCCGCGGCCCAAAAGGCCCAAAAGGGTCTTTAGTACCGGTTGTAGACTACAACCGGTACTAAAAGTGTGTTGGGGGCAGTTAAAGCAGGGGATCGACGAATCGATCCCCAAGTGCTGCTCCTCGACGCCCGCTCCTCGACGCCGGCGAAGTGCTGCTCCTCGACGCCGCGCGCCTCCACGCCGTCGACGGGGCCGCCGCCCTCCACGCGCACACGTACGTCGCCCTCCGCGCCGTCGACCGCGCCGCCAAGGCCCTGATGCAGCCGCGCCCTGCTCCTCTGCCCTCCGGCCTGCTCCTGCGCTGCGGCCTGCCGTCCGCGCCGTCGACGCCCCCCGCCGTCCGCCGCCGTCGACGCCCCACGCCGTGGACGCCCCACGCGCCCACTCCGGCTGCCGCGCGTGCTCCACCGCGCTGCGCCCCACGCCGTGCTCCACCGTGTGCTGCTCTCCACCACTCCGGCCGGCCACACATCAAGGTAATGTTTTTTTTTAGTACTGTTTTTTTAAGTTAATATTGTTATTAGGTTAATATTGTTTAGTTTCTAAATTATGTTTAGCTTAAATAAATTATGTTTGAATTCTAGTAAATATTTAGTTAAGTTTTAAATTTTGTTTAGCATTTTTAGAAATTTGTACCAATTTTGTAGATAGCAAAATATAGATAGCATTTTGTTCATTTTGTAGATAGCAAAATAACAGAAATATAGATAGCTTAGAATGAAAATATAGATAGCATTTTTTGTAATTTAGTACTTTGTACTTTTGTAATTTTTGTATGAAAATTCTTGTTTAAAATGAGTATGAAAATTTGTTGTTCAAAATAAAAAAATGTTGCTAAGTTTCAAATATTGCAAGTTTCAAATATTGCAAAGTTTCAAATCTTGCTAAGTTAGAAATATTGCTAAGTTTGAAATATTGTAAAGTTTGAAACATTGTAAAGTTTGAAATTTTGCTAAGTTTGAAATATTGCTAAATTTCAAATATTGCTAAGTTTGAAATATTGTAAAGTTAGAAATATTGTAAAGTTTGAAATATTGCTAAGTTTCAAATATTGCTAAGTTTCAAATATTGCTAAGTTTGAAATATTGTTAAGTTTGAAATATTGCTAAGTTTCAAATATTGCTAAGTTAGAAATATTGTTAAGTTCGAAATATTGTTAAGTTAGAAATATTGCTAAGTTTCAAAATTTGCAGTGACATTGAGCTATGGCGGACGATGCCCCCACCTTCGTCCGAGATTTGGAGGAAGAAGACCGTCTCCAACAAATAATATATAACACCGCTGCCGGACCCAATTCCGATGGAGAAGATTCGTCCGACGGAGAAGACGCCGAAGAATTCAGCGCGAAATGTTTGAATGACTCCGGTGAGGGACTTGAGTTAGAAAAATTCAGAGATGACGACGACGACGAAGAAGAACCGTCTGGATCTAAGGCGGACGATGCCCTAGCTAAGAAGAAGGTATATATTAAGTCTTGTTGATCACTATAGCTAGATGCATTAATTGATTTATATGCGCACTTATTAACGAAACATTTTTCTTTCAGCCCTCTGGATCTAAGTCGTCAATCCCCGTACGAGGCCCGGCCCAAGGGTTAAAGCTCCCGGAAGGTGCAACGTTGTCGATCGACGAAGTTACCTTCAAAGGCAAACCAGAGAAACCCGATGGAATCTACAATAAATATGTACGGCAGTGCGGAGTTTTTGTAAGGGACATGGTCCCGATCACTGTGACAGAATGGAATGAGCCGAAGAAAGCCAACATAGGCGCAAAATATCTCGAGCAAAGAATTAAAGAGACCCTTTGGGACTCGATGATGTCTAAATTCAACCTACCGGCAGATCTCCCACAGAAGATGAAGGATAAAGTCAAGGAGTGGACTCTTAGCAAGATGGCCCAGCAATTCAACAACTGGAAGAACACATTGTGGAGAAAATATGGGAACAAAGATATAGTTTTCAAAGGACATCTAGAGAAGCTAAAAGATGATTGGGCTGAATTTGCGGCGTATAAGAATTCGGGCGTCTCTGTGGCCCGATCGACACAAAATAAGTTGAATGCCTCGAAGAAGAAATATTTCCATCATTTGGGCTCAGGTGGCTACAAGACTGCCTTGCCTAAGTGGCAAGCCTATGAAGACGAGCTGCGACTAAAAGGGATCACTCCACAGACAGATGACTGGCCCGACAGGTCCAAGTTCTGGTTGTTCGCGCATGGGGCAGTGTTGCACCCAGAAACAGGGCTGATTGTTGCAAAGGGAAAATGGCGGAGAAAAATTAGAAGAGTCATCAGAAAAATAAAAAATGTCATAGTACTAGTCAAGGAGGGAAAATTTGTTCCCGATAGAGAGGACGACGAGCTTTCACAAGCCCTCGGGAATAAAGAACACTGGGGGCGATGTCGAGCCAGAGGAGGCGGGGTTGGTTTTCTTGAAGGGTTTCCGGAAGACGTTGCAACTTATAGAAAACATTGCAGAAGTAAGAAGAGGGAGGCGGAGAGGGTTACTGCATTAGAACGCACGGTGCAGGATGTGCAGAAGCAACTGGCCTCAATGACCCAGACCAGGGAATCTCAACTGCGAGTAGAAGATCCTGCAGGCGATGCCTGCCCATCTCAGCGGAAAAGCAGCGTGGGTTCCACGCAGCTACAAGATCCTGCAGTTGATGAACCAGTTGCTGAACCATCGGCGGCTCACTACCCCGTGGATGATATCACGGAGAAGACAAATTGTGAGTTACATGCGCCGATGATGAACATTACTTATCCGGTGGCGACTGGCTATGCTTTACGACATCAACCTGGAGAAACCTTCCATTTTGGTGTGATTCCGCCTGGATTTGCTCGTGTCGGGGTCACGAAAGTTATGCCGGGATTCAACGCAATACGTCTTGAAATTCCTGGAGCTGAAGGCGAGAAGACATTGGGAGAAGTTGAGTTTGGTATCGTTCTATGGAAGAAGAAATACATCAAGTTTCCAGACTCGGAGCCAAGGCCACCGACTCCTCCCGTTAGACATTCACCACATCAAAGTCCACCCGCCTCCCCCCACGAAGTTTGGGATCCCGCCGCGAGTCCATCTCCCGCGCTGTCCCGTCAACCGACTGATGCGCCCACTAGTAACTTGACAAAGCGGAAGCTGTTCCCGTCGTCCACCCCTGTCAAGAAACGTGGAAAAAGTGTGCGGGCTCCTGAGAACCCCAAGGAAGTCAAGGCTCCTGAGAAGTTAACTTCTGAGATGACTCAGCAGGAAATAGCTGAGAGCCTACGTGAAGGGTCGAGAGCCTTTTTTGAGCAGAAAAAGAAGGAAAGAGTGGAGGCAAGACTTGACCCCATAAAGGAACTTCTGAAGACTATACCAAATGAGGTAAAAGATCAAACCGTTGACAACCTATATGACCCTCCACCTCCGCCCATTTCAGACTACGAGCGAGGTATTGACAAGGTACTTTCCTCGCAGAATGAGCAAGAGAAATTGTGCGGGAAAGGAGTTGCCCAGCTCGGAGAACAAGAAGCACAATCGCTCGCCCCGCTCATTGTACCTTCTGAAACTCGGGAAATCGAGCATGGAGAAGTTGTCCTTGGCGACTCAGGTTACCCCATGGCGGAGATTGCCCCACGATTTGATTTTGAACTCGGGCTGCCTATGGTGGAAAATCCGAGCCAGCTAACAACACAGTTATGGAATTTGAATCGCTGGTACATGACCGCCGCAAAAGAAGGGAAATTCTCTCTCATGGCGGCGGTTAAGGAACAACACTACTTCCGAGAATATTGTGTGCATGTTGAGTTCCGAGAACTTTTTCAGATGTACAATCAACGTGCTCTCGACAAATCTCTCATCAGCTGCTATTGTCTGTAAGTAATTTATTCGTGTAATTTAATTATTATAGTTATAAGCTCTCGTTCATTGCTTGTAATTATCGTCACAAAATTCTTTTGTACGCTAATTATGCAGAATGAAGATACGTGAATGCAGACTCGAAGGAATCTGGGACATTGGTTTCATTGACCCGGATAAAGTTCATGTCAAGACCGTGGATGAAAATCCCGTGAACACAGAGGACGTTTTGCTAACGTTCTTTAAGCGACAAAGTACCAAAAAGGAAATACTATTTCCTTACAACTTCGGGTGAGTTTTACCGTCTTCTACACATTCTATTTTGCTTCCCCGATATAAAGTGTAATCGATAAGTTCTGAATACCTGCGTATATAAACGTGCGCAGGTTCCACTACATTCTGCTAATCATTAGACTCGAGGAAGGAGAAGTTGAAGTCTGGGACTCACTAAGGAAAGATCAAAATGAATACAAAAGCGTGCGTCTAATGCTCAAGAGGTAATTTCAATCGCACTATATCAGCCTCTTTCGTTCATTTCCGGATATCAAAAGTATAAGTAATAACTACTCAATTCATTTTCTTTTCCGGACAGGGTTTACAGAAAGTTCAAAGCGGAAGAACGCGGTGTATGGCCAGAAAAGCTGGAGTTCAAGTCTAACAACGTAAGTACTACTACGTGTATCTTTCTAATACCATTATCATTCTCTTGATTATTATTTGATTAAATTATATTCTTGTATATATAGTGGTGTCTGCGACAACCACAGGGGACAGAACTATGTGGATACTACGTTTGCGAGTACATTCACACGAAGGTCAATGAGAGAGTCAAGAGTGTAAGAAATCGAGAGGTACGTGAACATCATACACAACTTTTATTTTGCCACCATGCATCAATTGTGTTTAGTTTCGATCATAGCTGATTTTATTTCCTTCTTTTAAAGATGTCAAACAAGCGGAACCAGCTCCTACCACGCAACCGCGTAAAAGCTATTGCGGAGGAATTGGCGGGATTCTTACTTACACATGTCATAGATGAACACGGTGAATTCTACTTTGACGAAAGACCACCTCCACCCCCTGCAGTCGATGCTACAAGGGAACCGCCGGCAGTCGATGCTACAAGGGAACCGGCTCCATTGTAATTAATTAGGAGTACTTAAATTTATATGTGACGAGAGTACTTTGTATGTGTATAATGACTACTTTATATGTGTAGTGAGTACTTTATACGCGATCTCCTCCGAAACCCTGAAAAATGAGCGAAAAGGAAAAAAACAGAAACCCTAAACCCCGAAAAATAATCGAAAAGAAAAAAAACCAAAACCCCCCTGAAATAATAAGCAAAAAAAGCAGGAACCTTTAGTACCGGTTTGTATTAAAACCGGTACTAAAGGTCCTCAGGGTCGAGCTCGCCTGTGCGCCCACGTGGAGACCCTTTAGTACCGGTTTTATTTAGGTGCCGGTACTAAAGGGTTACCCCTTTAGTGCCGACCCTTTAGTACCGGTTGTGTGGCCGGTACTAAAGGCCATCTACAACCGGTACTAGAAGTGGGTTCTCTACTAGTGTGTGCTGTGAGGAGACGACCAATTGAAGTCTTTTAGGCGGTCCAAATAGGTGTAAAACCCACTCAAAGAAAACAATTCATCGAAATTTCATACGTATTTCACGAAATTAACGATTCTCGATGAGCAGCGAGAAAACTTTATACGATTGATCCTTAAATTTAAAGATAGCCCTATATGTTTTGATTTTAATAGAAATAAATCAAGTTTTCATCGCCAACTTGGCCTCATGCATTGGTGGATGGTCCACGTGATGGTATACTAGGTTGCATATTCGAATCCATTCCATTTAATTGTGCTAAATTATTTTAATATCCATACTTTGAACCTGGACAATATTTTCGAAAATCATCTTCAAAATTTTGTGAATTTCACAAATTTGTGAATCCCGGTCAGGCGTGAAAAAAAATATGAAAATGAAATGTTGAACACTGAGGCCACTACCCACTAGGGTACGACCCAAAGTCTTTTTGGGTTTTCCACATGAGAAGTAACTAATTAAATCATTGTGAATTTCCATACAAATATAATCGGAAAGTGCTTTGTGCACCCGAACTCCAGTGCTCCTGCTACTTTACAAAATTCAAAAAATAAATTTTAAAACTTCAAAAAAATCTGAAAAAAATCATGCGCGTTTTCAATGATGTATTCTACATTCGTGGAAAATATCAATATGCATAATCATTTATATTATAGTCTAAACAAAAAAGACAAAATGGGGAGATTTGAAACTATGTATTGTTAACTATAATAAGATCTGTAAATTTGTCATTTTTGTGTAGGTAGAAATATATAGTATTTTGCTTTGGGATTTTGCACGTCTACAGGATACATCATCGAGAACACGCTTGATTTTTTTCAGATTTTTTTGAAACTTTTTTTAATCCAATATTTTAAAATGGCAGGAGCACTAGAGCTCGGGTGCAAGAAATCTCTACTCCAAATATAATATCCTATTTACATAAGCGATTACCTCTCTATGATATATTGGTCCTTGTATGCACCGTCAGCTTAGCAAGTCGAAATATTTACCGGTCAAAACCTTTGCCTGCTTTTATATTATCAATGTAAGATAAGAAAACTTGTAAAAAAATTGAAAGATAGAAAGCTCACCAGCAAAATGCTTGATTGAATTATAAGAATTGTTGGCTATGACCGGTGGTAGTTTTCTGAAAAAGTTCAATTATGTTTTTGATCCATGTCAAATTAGAAAGAAATTAGATAGTAATGAAAATATATATGCGAAATCTGCAATATAATTTACGGATAACACTAATTATCTTACTTGGCGGAAATCTGCAAGATAAGTCGTGAAAAAATTAGGAAAAAGTCTACAAGATAAGTCACGAAAAATTAGGAAAATCCAGGTCGGAATTGACCACTCACCCAACATGTAGCAGTCATAAAAATTAGAAAAAACCGTAAGTAATAATGGAAAAATTAGGACTTCAAAATCACTTGCTCTTTGGAAGTTTTCTCTTTTCATCAATCCGTTGCGTTGCTGCCTTGTTGGGCCTGGTAGAGTGTGAGTGGGCTGTATCAGTTTGCACTGGACGCATGGTTTGTGGGCTGGGGTCAATTGACGGTTTTTACACGCGTCAGTTTTCGGCAATGCCATGAGAGGAAAATCATAGTCATCTTCGGAAGCCACTGTTTCCTGCTGGACGTGTCTCCTGTATTACGTCGTTGCTATCCAGATTTGACTACTAGCAGTGCATGAAAGGTGGATAATGGATCGGACCTCCAAGGAATCTCCAGTAGCCCCGCCGGCCGCCCCGCGCTTTGACTTGCTTTCTTCCAGATCGATGAGATCAGATCGAACGACTAGCTAGGTAACGGCACGGTCCAGCACAACATGGGTTACGCGGAGTCTACTTTGGTTAACGACCACCGCGCGCGTGGCTTCTGCTTCAGGCTCCGGCAGGTAGCTCGACGAGAAGCATCCGGTGCAAGGGTATAGCTTCTCTAGATGGGGGAGGGCCAACTAGCGGTCGACCGTGCAGGGCGGTCGATTCGGACAAGCTAGGAGATAAAAAAAAACACCACCAACCCCCCTCCCCCTCTACTTGTCTGCCTTGGGCACCGCCACCCCCGCATCGGTTGAACCGCCGGACACGGCCCGCCGCGTCCGGTGCCACTCCCATGCCGCCTCACTGCTGACCCTCCTCAAATCACCTCATCTCTCTAAGCCTCTCGTGCCTCCTCCTTCTCTGGCGGCGGAACACCCCCACTCGAGAGGGGTATGCAGGTGTATCCGTACGAATACCCAAAGATTCGGTGCATTCCAGCCCCTGCCATAGGCTAAAGCACGTCGCGATAAACCCCGTCCTCCTCCTCCTGCCATCTCCCACTACGTTACGACTCGGGACATGCACGGGTCACTACCGCATAGGAGCAGTGTGTGGATGTGGACCACGACAGCAACAAACTGGCACGAGCCAACGACCAGCTGATGCGGCTAGCAAGAGCCGGTGAGCCACCGGCCGCGACCATGCTCAATTCAGGCGTGATTCGGGCACCGGTGAACTTCGATACGACAAGTGGGAATTCAACGCTGAGCAGTGCAGGCAAAGTTTCGGCGGGGTAGGCTGCCCGACGAGGTCTCAATTTTGCGGGTGGATGAACCGGTCAAAAAAAACTTTCAACGAGGGATGCATGCCCCTGAAAAAATCGCCTTAAGAAGTTAAGATCCCTACATTTACAGCTCAACCCGTTGATTCACATGCCCTAGTACCAAAAAAAGAGGCTAGATATGCTAAACCTGTTTTTTTTATCTCCCTTTAAATTCTCATAATTTTTACAAAGTGGGTCATCTGCTAGTGCTGCTCTTATCGTGCTGCCGTGCCCAACCCAAATGTGAGTTGAGTTTATTGCCTCTAGCTCTCTACTGTTGCAGAGCACATGCATGGGGTGCAACATCCACGCCGCATATACGAAGCATTGCGTAATAACTGGACCAACGTACAAGCTGCCACCCCAGGGGACCAAAATGCGTCTGTTCCTAAATTCCTAAACATGGAAATTCTATGTACACCACCTAAAACTTGCTTGCTCGCCCATGTGTCCGAAAATTTCCTCATTTTTTTCTTCTACAGTTTGCTACAGATTGACCAATACCATCGGTTGACCTTTGGTACCTTGGTAGTGAGTGGTTGTTGAAAAGACGATATTGCCCTCAGTATAGCCTAAGATGATTGGACCCTTATGATGACAGCGAGTGTGCATAATCTCTTAGGTTCAAAATAACACAAAATTACGGATCGTTTTCAGCTTGGAAATAGCAGACTTTTTATGGATACAATGTGTTCTACTCCAATCATGTGCAGAAAAACAGTTGCAAATATGCACAGCTAGGCATGTGCAGACAATTAGTACGTATGCTCATTTGAGTTAAGCTCCACGAGATAATTAAACTATGGTTTCCCGCGATACGGTCGCTTTGATACGGGCCGACGGACATTGGTCCGTGGCTAACGCAATTTGCACCAGCATGATCACTATGAACTGTACCGTATCTCTGCACCTTTTCGCCATCACTACTCAGAAAGTCAGTGCAGAAAGCTCCCATCCATCCGTTCATATATAGGAAACGTGGCACAAATGGAGAGAGATAAGACTAGTACTACTAATGATGTCAATGATTGCATTGAATAAAAGAGGCCAACGGTTGTCAAACCGACCCCTATTTTTCTCGAATGGGGTTTCTCCCTTTTTCCTTTTTTAAAATTTAGGCTGGGGCTTCTCCCTTTTTCTAAAAAACGAAATCACTGACTTGCACACCCCAATCGTCAGAATTGCTATTAGTCAAGTTAATCTGAGATTTAGAACTATGTGCAGCAGATTACACGTAAAGTTGGTGGTTTATGAAAACATGTATAGTAAGTTGATGTATGTGAACTTTGGCTGGTGTCTGAACTTGGTTTGGTATGCGTTCCAACCTCTGCTCAATTCGATCCAATCACCAGAAAAGATAATAGGATACCAGCCACCATCAGAGAATCATACTATATACGGCAGAATATTCTAGATTAAGAGATCATTACGAATAAAGTAAAGAAAACAGAGTACAATGAGAAGATTCCCTTCAGAGTAGAGGCATTTTCAATGAACGGCCCAATGCTGACAGACAGGTTATGCTACTTGTAATCATATCCACTCCTTTTATCCTTGCTGTTAGAGCCCCCGATCGAGCTCACTATATAAGGGCTGAATCGAGGCATCCGGCATCCCCTCCTTGTTGGAACCACCCAGCATACATAGCTCACCTTACACTGCTAGCTGCTGCTCATCATAAACCATGGAGAATACAGCATCGCACTCTTCATGCATCAGCCGGCCAGCATCCCTGTCGGCCGGCGAGAGCAGCTGGGCGATGCACTTCGCAGGCTTCCTGCCGTCGTCGGCGCACAACGACCAGGAGATGGAACGTCAGGGAAAAGGAGGAGCATCTGAGAGTAGCTTCTCTTCCTTCTTCTATTCCTTGGGCGACGACGACGACCCCTTCATCACATCGGACATGGTGTGCGATGACCACGACGAGGATGACTCTTTGCAGGACACTGCTTGCTCTTCTGCGGCAGGCCCTAAGGTTGGGAACAAAGAACTTTCTCTAACTCAGTTTTTTTAAGAAGTATGAGTCCTCATCTCTGCATCAATTGATGCCCACATCCATGCATTTTTGATATTCGTCAATATAAAAAAAGTTAAAATGTCGTAGATGAACAATTTGGCTAGCAAAATATAAAGAAAAATCCAAGGTCGTCCAAAAAAGACTAGCCCTCAACAATAGTTTCATGAACCTATTACGAACCCTATGACAATGATCGACCAAACATAAATACACTACCCTTAGACAACAAAGTCTTAAAGTAGATATCGTCTCACGACCGTCGATGTTGACGAGTCTAACAAGGTCAAAGTCGAGATTTTCATTCCAAAATTGAGCTTCGAGTAAGGCCACCACGCATGAACATGGACATTGTCTAATCTAACTGGACTGTACTTGTCAAACCGACCCCTACTTTTCTCGAAACAACTCTAATTTCCCATCATGGAGACAAGCGAACAGTTGAAGTAGATCAGACTTGATAACATCCCAGAAGTTCTGGTAGAACTCAGCCGGGAAACCATCAGGCCCAGATGCTTTATTATGTTTCATTTGGAAAACCGCCTTTCTCACTTCATCCTCTGAGTAGAGGTCAGTAAGTAGACTATTTTCCTCATCTGAAACCTGGGGTATATCATCTGTTCTAGACTCATCCAGTGTGAAGTTTCCTTCCTTTGGGGCTCCAAACAGGCTTTTATAGTAATTGGTAATATACGACTTGAGTTGTTCATGGCCCCCAATCGTTCCCTCATCCTGGACAAGAGAGTGAATACGCTTTTTTCTGTGTCTGTCATTGGCAATATTATGAAAATAGCGAGTATTCGAGTCCCCTTCAAGGATAAATTGGGCTTTGGAACGTTGATACCATTTTAACTCCTCCTCACGCAGTAGTTTCGCTATCTGTGCATTGGATTGGCTTTTTAACTCAATCTCTTGCGTGGATAACAGACAAACTTCTGCTAACGCCTTTAAGGCATCAATTATGGAGGATAGTCGTATCTTTTCTTTTTTAAGTAAACCAGTAGTATGACGAGCCCACCCAACTAGATGTGTGCGTAAAGCACGAATCTTGTTGGTCCACCTCTGGATCGGCGTATCACCAGCAACCGGTCTTTCTCAGATTCTTTTGACCATCTCATGGAAACCCTCACGATGCAACCATCCAAGTTCAAACTTGAAACACGGTTTACACGGTGGTCTAGGCTGACGTTCCACCATAACAACCAATGCTGCACTAGGGTGGAGGCAAGAGCCAAGTGGGCAAAGAACCGCCTTACCATAAAGGTTTCTTGATCAAGGTCTCCACGGCCACCGAAACGAATCCATTGCGCCATTGTTCGTTCATCATGCGCCAGTAAGGGCCAACACCATTGGGACTGTAGGACAATCGCGTTGCCACTCGATCCGAACAACGCATCCACCGCCAAGGGCTCCGATCAACCATGAAGACCTCGCCCCGGCGTCAACCGCGGGGGCTTTTTATAGCAGCGGCAAGGAGGAGTAGAAGAGGAGTCTGCGGCGAGATCCCACCCTTGTTTCCAACGGGGATCCAATTTTCTTAGAGGATTGTTCCACCCAAAATTACTTTCTTTAGTTAGTTACAGCTTGTTTGAACAACACTATAAACAGGCTTTCTTCCAAGTCTTAACATAATTATAATTTATGTTGTACGTAACAGGTAACCAGCTTGAATGATATGTTCATGAAGTCAACGGTAACCATGGATGCAGAAGAGACGAACACTTCCCAGCTGGTATATATTTGTGAACAATCGCTCTTATATCTTTCTCTCTTCCTATGATGTCAATTATGTGTTCTATATAGATGTTTCCGTTACAATAGTAATGTTTCTGAAATATTGCAGGCCAAGAATTTCCTCGATCCGGTTTCACGGCAGCAGGTGAATGGTGCGGTACAGGAAGTGATCGGTGGTGATAATAACAACGAGAAGCAGTTGCGTGAGCTTAATGATCTAAGGAAGAGAGGGCTTTGCTTGGTCCCTATGTCCATCTTGATAGACTACCTAGGCTGAAGTTGGTTCAATTAGGGCACGTGAAATGGTTAATAAACAGTCTTATTAATTTTAAATCTGTCACGTCATCTAAATATAACGATAAAAAAATATACAATGGGTTATTTCTTACCCTTATCTCTAGGAAACAAGTATCCTAAATATGTGGTGAGGTATATTGTTGGTAAGAGATCATCTTTTAATTAAGAGAAGTCAAAGACTTTTTTCAACTTTATCTTTCCTCGACTTCAGAACCTATCATATGTACCATTATACACCGAAAACCTAAAATGGAGAGTCTTGGCAAAGGTTTCGTCTCGGTTTAAAAAAAGTACGCCATCTTTGGAGCAGCAGTTTTCACGTAGCTGACCTGGACGTGAAACATTTGAGGCGTATTGATGCTGCATATCCAACTTTGCTGGGTAAGATGATGTTTGACTACCCCCCATATTTTTTTTGAAGCGCAACTACCATATGGTAGCTGCATGGCGGAATATACCAACAGGTAGGTCGCTGGAATCTCCAGCCAACCGAGCGCGATCTCCGAATCCAGTGTTCACCGTTGCCCGTTGGGATGCTCTCGTGGCTGCGCAATGTGCACGCATGACGCATGGTGGTTCTGGATATATATAACCCATGCAACCTCCACTGCTCTGCAAAAGTGCAAAGATTATTGTCAAACAACCGTTTGGGCGCCGTTGGAGAGGATCCGGGAGATCTCGGACACACCTCACGCTCCCCTGCTCGTGGTGGTTGGAGATGGGAGACGTAGTGAGTTCGCCCTTCGCGGTGGGACAGAACACATCAGACAAGACGATCCATGTTTTATACATTAGCTGAGGCTGTATATATCGGGGCCGTCGTTGCCGGTGATGTGTTTCCTAACTGAGCCAGTGGACTCTGCGCCAGCGTGCCACGAGATTTGTTAATCTGCAACCAGCACTTCGCTTGCATTGACTTGCCTAGTTTTGGACTCGGCTGGCGAGCAGAATGATCAGCCGAGGACGACGAGGAGGAGGCCAGCTGGTATATCAATGACATATATACAAACCGGTCCGTACATGCTCGATCGCACGAGACATTCAGACTGAAAACGTCATGAGATGTCATGTTCCATTGTTATCGTGCACGAGACTTATGTGCTAAGTACTAGTTTAGCCTTGATTAGGGAAAATCCATTGGGTTCATTTGAACCCAACCACTACATAATCACCGGCATGGCCTATTAGACGCCGGTGATCCCAAAATAATCACCGGCGTGGCCTCGCACTCGCCGGTGATCTCAAATAGCACTGACGTGAAGTTACCGGCGTGGCCGTTTCTCGCCGGTGATGTCAAATTCGCCATGCCGGTGATTAGCTATTTCCTGGTAGTGGGTGGCTCCGCCACTGCTACCGAGACTAGAATTCCAGAGTGAAAACCCTGGGTCTAACCTTCATCGGTCATGCCTTGCAATGGTTGTGTTTTGACATCGTTATCTTGCTGAAGACATTACATGTAATTTGTTTTGCATTGCTTTCTAGGGTGAAAACTCATGATCCAGTCTTCGGCCGGATCCGGCGATAGTGACACTTGTGTGTCATTACTTTCCTGAAAGCATTGCTTTTGGAGAATCTTCTCATGACCCGTGTGTTGTCAAAACAATGGTTGATGTCGATGTTAAGGTTACTGTGTGCCTTAGATCTTTTTTTTAATAATTTGACTATGTGCATTCTCGCTTGATGTCTCGAATTTCTTGGAATATTGAGTTGTTGCAAAGGCCCGGTGTATTTTATATTTCCGTGATATTAATTATTGCACATTATTTTAAAAAGGTGTGTCGTAGATGTTGCGCTGAGTGTGTGCATGTGGTCAAGGGCTGATCCAAGTGTGGCCGGTTTAAGAAGGAGGTGTGGGACTGCAAGACTGGAGTAAATAATGTAGTCTTTTAAGCTCTGGATGATTTCAAACTAAGGATTTTCTATGGGTAATACATGCGTTGCACGTACATGAAATGGGATAAGCTTTATGGCCTGGTGCACCCGGGGGTGCATTGGATACCGAGTAGAATTTTGCTTCTTTTTAAAACAACGATTTTTCACTAAAATGCATCCCAAGAACAAGTTTTCCTGTCGTCGTATCATCTCCTACCCCATGGTACCCTGGTCATTTTTTCTCTAGTGGTGGAGTTTTGTGGTTCTCAATTATTTGTTCATCTCCTAGAAGCTTTTATTCATGCTTTTTACTATTTTCATATGTTCCTTAGGGGTGATATCTTTCACTTTGTAAAGTGCATACGAGCACATGCTCACCTAGATAGGAAACAAAATCTTATAGAAAATATAGAAGACAATTTACAAAGAATTTGCAGCTCGATGGCTAAAATTGTTCATTAACAAACACAAGTATACATACTGTTACAGTAAAAAAAAGTATACATACTGTTCCATATGCTTTACTGAAATCTGCAAAACTGTTTGTTGATTTTTCTTTCGGTGAATACCATCCCTGAACTCCTGTTCACCAGTATGCCTTATCCAGCAGTGGAAAGCGGGAAAAGAATATGCAAAGATCATCGGATTTTTACAGTTTATAAAATCAGTCGTGCTGCAGAGGCCGGGTCCTTAATCCCATTTTTTAGAAAAAAAACCAGTCGTGATTTTTCGTGCGAACACATGAGAATTTCCATAAAAACCCATGCTTCTTGATGTTAGGACATCACAAAAACCACGCGCGGCAAGCAGGCAAGGAAGCACCGTTTACTCCGCCTCAGGCCGGCGATGGTCGGATCATACGTCGCGCCTAACAGTGATCCTTTACGTAATCGCGATCGCTACAGTATCGTATTAGGTATGCAACTCCATTACCTGCCAGAAGGCTAATGGACAACAGTTGGTTCGGTCTGCTCGAGCTGCATATGGTCGCTCGACATATCAACGGTAGCAAACGATATCTCTCTGCTCCTTTTTCTGAACATGAATATCTCTCTACTCAGCCTACTAATTGACTCGTCGTGATCTGCAATCCGCATGGCACCTTTTCGCCATTATTGCCCAGAAAGTATCAATGCCAAAAGGTCGTCCTAATCAGACTTAATATGCATTAGTTAAAGAATACACGGAGAAACTAAAATGGTTGGTAGAGAAAGCCACAGCAGGTGACAGTACCACAGAATAATTCGATGCATCTGAACTTGAACTAGCTTGTGCGCGTTCCCTGGATTTGGTAATGCGTTCCAACCGGAGCTTCATTCTAGATGATGAAGAGATCAGTAGAATAACAGTTAATCAAATTGTATACACTATACAGTATACTACTGGCTAGTAGTACTGCCGAATAATTCTGGATGAAGAGATCATTGTGAATAAACTGAGGAAAACAAAGTGCAACGAGAATATTCCCTGCAGAGGAGACGCGTTTTCCATTGGACGGCCCGGTGTCTGACAGACAAATTCATGCGGATGTACCTGTCTGTATCCATATCCACTCCTTTCACCTTGCCGTTGGAGCCACAGCCACCGAGCTGCCATATATATAAGGGCAACGCGGGCCGTATCAAGGCATCCCCATCCACACCACAACACCCAATGTCCCTTGCACTGCTAACTACTCATACATACGCCATGGAGAATAAAGAATCGCGCTCTTCGTGCATCAGCCGGCCGGCATCCATGTCGTCCGGCGGGAGCAGTTGGGCGATGCATTTCGCGGAGTTCTTGGCGTCGTCAGCGCACAGCGATCAGGAGGCCCATCGTCAGGGAGGAGGAGTCTCCGAGAGTAGCTTCTCTCCCTCCTTCGATTCCTTGGGCGGCGACCACGACGACGAGTCCTTCATCACGTCAGACCTGATGGACGAAGACGACGAGGATGATTCTCTGCAGGACACTGCTTGCTCTTCCGCGGCTGGCCCTAAGGTTGGGAACAAAGAACCTTCTCTAGTTAGTTACAGCTTGTTGAACATGAGACAAAATATAGGCTTCTACCCGGTCTAACATAATTATGATTTATGTTGTAGCAGGTAGCCAGCATGCATGATATGTATGTGAAGTCAATGGTAGCCATTGATGCAAGAGAGGTGAACACCGCCCAGCTGGTATGTTTGTGAGCAATCGTCATCATCTCTTTCTTTCTTCCTTCCTTCATTCAGAAGTTATCTCTAGGTGTTATATGTTTCTCTTACAATAGCGTGTTCTTGAAATATTGCAGACCAAGTATTTCCTTGACGCGAGTTCGCGGCAGCAGGCGACTGCCGGTGTGGCACAAGAAGTGATCAGCGGTGGAAATAGCAATGAGAAGCAGCTGTATGAGTGTAATGATCTGAGAAAGAAAGGGCTTTGCTTGGTCCCTCTCTCCATGTTGATAGACTACCTAGGGTGATTTAGAACTTGGTGCAATCATATAGTATGGACTATAGTTGTTCTTAATTACATCACCCTCTTGGGCGACCATGTTATGATGAAACTAGATGCCGAAGCGGTGAACCAGCTCCGTAGCTTCGGCATCTAGTTTCATCATAGAGATGTTTTGTGGTACCCCTAGCATATAGGGTTTTTATTATAGAACTTGCCCTCAAAGGTATATCATATATGAGACGATCAGAACACAAAGATGTGTACAGTACAGCATTACAGCTAACGGTAACTAAAACTGAGCTAAAAAATGTTAACTAAAGCAAACAACTAAGTGAAAAACATACAAAATATGTCAACATGCATCCCCGTCACGACTTATCACAATGGACATTACTCATGAAAGCTTGTAACTATCGCAACGACAGTCTTGGTAAAACCATCGGCACCCTGAACACCTGTAGGAATAAGCCGAATATTCATGAGTTTATTTGTGACCCTTTTTCAAACAAAATGCCAATCCACTTGTATATGCTTGGTCCTCACATTAAGGCCACAAGATTGTCACAATAGCAGTGTTTGCACCCAAATTACCTATGTTGTTGCTTTTGCCAATTAGCTTATACCTTTCAGCACTGAAATTAGACATTGTAGCCTCCTTAAAAGTACCCCAAGAATAATATAACCATAAAATAACGAGCACTGGTGGATCTCCTATTATCTGGACAACATGCTCAATCTATAGCTAAAAAGGCGCCGACAGGTGTGAATTAAATCCAAAGACACAAGTTTTAATCCAAGAGTTGAAGTACTCTGAGGGCATCTAAGTATTCATTTAACTGATGGGTGACTGCAAAAACTGACACACTTTACTAACATAGAAGTGTTGGTATCCTCCTCGTGTGTGCTGTGAGGAGACGACCAATTGAAGTCTTTTAGGCGGTCCAAATAGGTGTAAAACCCACTCAAAGAAAACAATTCATCGAAATTTCATACGTATTTCACGAAATTAACGATTCTCGATGAGCAGCGAGAAAACTTTATACGATTGATCCTTAAATTTAAAGATAGCCCTATACGTTTTGATTTTAATTGAAATAAATCAAGTTTGATCACCAACTTGGCCTCATGCATTGGTGGATGGTCCACGTGATGGTATACTAGGTTGCATATTCGAATCCATTCCATTTAATTGTGCTAAATTATTTTAATATCTAGACTTTGAACCTGGACAATATTTTCGAAAATCATCTTCAAAATTTTGTGAATTTCACAAATTTGTGAATCCCGGTCAGGCGTGAAAAAAAAATATGAAAATGAAATGTTGAACACTGAGGCCACTACCCACTAGGGTACGACCAAAAGTCTTTTTGGGTTTTCCACACGAGAAGTAACTAATTAAATCATTGTGAATTTACATACAAATATAATCGGAAAGTGCTTTGTGCACCCGAACTCCAGTGCTCCTGCTACTTTACAAAATTCAAAAAATAAATTTTAAAACTTCAAAAAAATCTGAAAAAAAATCATGCGCGTTTTCAATGATGTATACTACATTCGTGGAAAATATCAATATGCATAATCATTTATATTATAGTCTAAACAAAAAAGACAAAATGGGGAGATTTGAAACTATGTATTGTTAACTATAATAAGATCTGTAAATTTGTCATTTTTGTGTAGGTAGAAATATATAGTATTTTGCTTTGGGATTTTGCACGTCTACAGGATACATCATCGAGAACACGCATGATTTTTTTCAGATTTTTTTGAGACATTTTTTTAAGCCAATATTTTAAAATGGCAGGAGCACTAGAGCTCGGGTGCAAGAAATCTCTACTCCAAATATAATATCCTATTTACATAAGCGATTACCTCTCTATGATATATTGGTCCTTGTATGCACCGTCAGCTTAGCAAGTCGAAATATTTACCGGTCAAAACTTTTGCCTGCTTTTATATTATCAATGTAAGATAAGAAAACTTGTAAAAAAATTGAAAGATAGAAAGCTCACCAGCAAAATGCTTGGTTGAATTATAAGAATTGTTGGCTATGACCGGTGGTAGTTTTCTGAAAAAGTTCAATTATGTTTTTGATCCATGTCAAATTAGAAAGAAATTATATAGTAATGAAAATATATATGCGAAATCTGCAATATAATTTACGGATAACACTAATTATCTTACTTGGTGGAAATCTGCAAGATAAGTCGCGAAAAAATTAGGAAAATGTCTACAAGATAAGTCACGAAAAATTAGTAAAATCCAGGTCGGAATTGACCACTCACCCAACATGTAGCAGTTATAAAAATTAGAAAAAACCGTAAGTAATAATGGAAAAATTAGGACCTCAAAATCACTTGCTCTTTGGAAGTTTTCTCTTTTCATCAATCCGTTGCGTTGCTGCCTTGTTGGGCCTGGTAGAGTGTGAGTGGGCTGTATCAGTTTGCACTGGACGCATGGTTTGTGGGCTGGGGTCAATTGACGGTTTTTACACGCGTCAGTTTTCGGCAATGCCATGAGAGGAAAATCATAGTCATCTTCGGAAGCCACTGTTTCCTGCTGGACGTGTCTCCTGTATTACGTCGTTGCTATCCAGATTTGACTACTAGCAGTGCATGAAAGGTGGATAATGGATCGGACCTCCAAGGAATCTCCAGTAGCCCCGCCGGCCGCCCCGCGCTTTGACTTGCTTTCTTCCAGATCGATGAGATCAGATCGAACGACTAGCTAGGTAACGGCACGGTCCAGCACAACATGGGTTACGCGGAGTCTACTTTGGTTAACGACCACCGCGCGCGTGGCTTCTGCTTCAGGCTCCGGCAGGTAGCTCGACGAGAAGCATCCGGTGCAAGGGTATAGCTTCTCTAGATGGATGGGAGCTTTCTGCACTGACTTTCTGAGTAGTGATGGCGAAAAGGTGCAGAGATACGGTACAGTTCATCGTGATCATGCTGGTGCAAATTGCGTTAGCCACGGACCAATGGCCGTCGGCCCGTATCAAAGCGACCGTATCGCGGGAAACCATAGTTTAATTATCTCGTGGAGCTTAACTCAAATGAGCATACAGTATACTACTGGCTAGTAGCACTGCCGAATAATTCTGGATGAAGAGATCATTGTGAATAAACTGAGGAAGACAAAGTGCAACGAGAATATTCCCTGCAGAGGAGACGCGTTTTGCAATGGACGGCCCGGTGTCTGATCGACGGACAAGTTCATGCGGATGTACCTGTCTGTATTCACCGTCAGCTTAGCAAGTCGAAATATTTACCGGTCAAAACTTTTGCCTGCTTTTATATTATCAATGTAAGATAAGAAAACTTGTAAAAAAATTGAAAGATAGAAAGCTCACCAGCAAAATGCTTGGTTGAATTATAAGAATTGTTGGCTATGACCGGTGGTAGTTTTCTGAAAAAGTTCAATTATGTTTTGATCCATGTCAAATTAGAAAGAAATTATATAGTAATGAAAATATATGCGAAATCTGCAATATAATTTACGGATAACACTAATTATCTTACTTGGTGGAAATCTGCAAGATAAGTCGCGAAAAAATTAGGAAAATGTCTACAAGATAAGTCACGAAAAATTAGGAAAATCCAGGTCGGAATTGACCACTCACCCAACATGTAGCAGTTATAAAAATTAGAAAAAACCGTAAGTAATAATGGAAAAATTAGGACCTCAAAATCACTTGCTCTTTGGAAGTTTTCTCTTTTCATCAATCCGTTGCGTTGCTGCCTTGTTGGGCCTGGTAGAGTGTGAGTGGGCTGTATCAGTTTGCACTGGACGCATGGTTTGTGGGCTGGGGTCAATTGACGGTTTTTACACGCGTCAGTTTTCGGCAATGCCATGAGAGGAAAATCATAGTCATCTTCGGAAGCCACTGTTTCCTGCTGGACGTGTCTCCTGTATTACGTCGTTGCTATCCAGATTTGACTACTAGCAGTGCATGAAAGGTGGATAATGGATCGGACCTCCAAGGAATCTCCAGTAGCCCCGCCGGCCGCCCCGCGCTTTGACTTGCTTTCTTCCAGATCGATGAGATCAGATCGAACGACTAGCTAGGTAACGGCACGGTCCAGCACAACATGGGTTACGCGGAGTCTACTTTGGTTAACGACCACCGCGCGCGTGGCTTCTGCTTCAGGCTCCGGCAGGTAGCTCGACGAGAAGCATCCGGTGCAAGGGTATAGCTTCTCTAGATGGATGGGAGCTTTCTGCACTGACTTTCTGAGTAGTGATGGCGAAAAGGTGCAGAGATACGGTACAGTTCATCGTGATCATGCTGGTGCAAATTGCGTTAGCCACGGACCAATGGCCGTCGGCCCGTATCAAAGCGACCGTATCGCGGGAAACCATAGTTTAATTATCTCGTGGAGCTTAACTCAAATGAGCATACAGTATACTACTGGCTAGTAGCACTGCCGAATAATTCTGGATGAAGAGATCATTGTGAATAAACTGAGGAAGACAAAGTGCAACGAGAATATTCCCTGCAGAGGAGACGCGTTTTGCAATGGACGGCCCGGTGTCTGATCGACGGACAAGTTCATGCGGATGTACCTGTCTGTATTCACATCCACTCCTTTCACCTTGCCGTTGGAGCCGCAGCCACCGAGCTGCCATATATATATAAGGGCAACGCGGGCCGTATCAAGGCATCGTCCCCATCCACACCACAACACCCAATCTCCCTTGCACTGCTAACTACTCGTACGCCATGGAGAATGAAGCATCGCGCTCTTCGTGCATCAGCCGTCCGGCATCCATGTCGTCCGGCGAGAGCAGTTGGGCGATGCATTTCGCGGAGTTCTTGGCGTCGTCGGCGCACAGCGATCAGGAGGTCGATCGTCAGGGAGGAGGAGTCTCCGAGAGTAGCTTCTCTCCCTCCTTCGATTCCTTGGGCGGCGAGTCCTTCATCACGTCAGACCTGATGGACGAAGACGACGAGGATGATTCTCTGCAGGACACTGCTTGCTCTTCCGCGGCTGGCCCTAAGGTTGGGAACGAAGAACTTTCTCTAGTTAGTTACAGCTTGTCGAACATGAGCCAAAATATAGGCTTCTACCCGGTCTAACATAATTATGATTTATGTTGTAGCAGGTAGCCAGCATGCATGATATGTATATGAAGTCAATGGTAGCCATTGATGCAAGAGAGGTGAACACCGCCCAGCTGGTATGTTTGTGAGCAATCGTCATCATCTCTTTCTTTCTTCCTTCCTTCATTCAGAAGTTATCTCTAGGTGTTATATGTTTCTCTTACAATAGCGTGTTCTTGAAATATTGCAGACCAAGTATTTCCTTGACGCGAGTTCGCGGCAGCAGGCGACTGCCGGTGTGGCACAAGAAGTGATCAGCGGTGGAAATAGCAATGAGAAGCAGCTGTACGAGTGTAATGATCTGAGAAAGAAAGGGCTTTGCTTGGTCCCTCTCTCCATGTTGATAGACTACCTAGGGTGATTTAGAACTTGGTGCAATCATATAGTATGGACTATAGTTGTTCTTAATTACATCACCCTCTTGGGCGACCATGTTATGATGAAACTAGATGCCGAAGCGGTGAACCAGCTCCGTAGCTTCGGCATCTAGTTTCATCATAGAGATGTTTTGTGGTACCCCTAGCATATAGGGTTTTTATTATAGAACTTGCCCTCAAAGGTATATCATATATGAGACGATCAGAACACAAAGATGTGTACAGTACAGCATTACAGCTAACGGTAACTAAAACTGAGCTAAAAAATGTTAACTAAAGCAAACAACTAAGTGACAAACATACAAAATATGTCAACATGCATCCCCGTCACGACTTATCACAATGGACATTACTCATGAAAGCTTGTAACTATCGCAACGACAGTCTTGGTAAAACCATCGGCACCCTGAACACCTGTAGGAATAAGCCGAATATTCATGAGTTTATTTGTGACCCTTTTTCAAACAAAATGCCAATCCACTTGTATATGCTTGGTCCTCACATTAAGGCCACAAGATTGTCACAATAGCAGTGTTTGCACCCAAATTACCTATGTTGTTGCTTTTGCCAATTAGCTTATACCTTTCAGCACTGAAATTAGACATTGTAGCCTCCTTAAAAGTACCCCAAGAAATAATATAACCATAAAATAACGAGCACGGGTGGATCTCCTATTATCTGGACAACATGCTCAATCTATAGCTAAAAAGGCGCCGACAGGTGTGAAATCCAAAGACACAAGTTTTAATCCAAGAGTTGAAGTACTCTGAGGGCATCTAAGTATTCGTTTAACTGATGGGTGACTGCAAAAACTGACACACTTTACTAACATAGAAGTGTTGGTATTCTCCTCGTGTGTGCTGTGAGGAGACGACCAATTGAAGTCTTTTAGGCGGTCCAAATAGGTGTAAAACCCACTCAAAGAAAACAATTCATCGAAATTTCATACGTATTTCACGAAATTAACGATTCTCGATGAGCAGCGAGAAAACTTTATACGATTGATCCTTAAATTTAAAGATAGCCCTATACGTTTTGATTTTAATTGAAATAAATCAAGTTTTGATCGCCAACTTGGCCTCATGCATTGGTGGATGGTCCACGTGATGGTATACTAGGTTGCATATTCGAATCCATTCCATTTAATTGTGCTAAATTATTTTAATATCCAGACTTTGAACCTGGACAATATTTTCGAAAATCATGATGGTATACCGTAAGTAATAATGGAAAAATTAGGACCTCAAAATCACTTGCTCTTTGGAAGTTTTCTCTTTTCATCAATCCGTTGCGTTGCTGCCTTGTTGGGCCTGGTAGAGTGTGAGTGGGCTGTATCAGTTTGCACTGGACGCATGGTTTGTGGGCTGGGGTCAATTGACGGTTTTTACACGCGTCAGTTTTCGGCAATGCCATGAGAGGAAAATCATAGTCATCTTCGGAAGCCACTGTTTCCTGCTGGACGTGTCTCCTGTATTACGTCGTTGCTATCCAGATTGACTACTAGCAGTGCATGAAAGGTGGATAATGGATCGGACCTCCAAGGAATCTCCAGTAGCCCCGCCGGCCGCCCCGCGCTTTGACTTGCTTTCTTCCAGATCGATGAGATCAGATCGAACGACTAGCTAGGTAACGGCACGGTCCAGCACAACATGGGTTACGCGGAGTCTACTTTGGTTAACGACCACCGCGCGCGTGGCTTCTGCTTCAGGCTCCGGCAGGTAACTCGACGAGAAGCATCCGGTGCAAGGGTATAGCTTCTCTAGATGGGGGAGGGCCAACTAGCGGTCGACCGTGCAGGGCGGTCGATTCGGACAAGCTAGGAGATACAAAAAAACACCACCAACCCCCCTCCCCCCTCTACTTGTCTGCCTTGGGCACCGCCACCCCCGCATCGGTTGAACCGCCGGACACGGCCCGCCGCGTCCGGTGGCACTCCCATGCCGCCTCACTGCTGACCCTCCTCAAATCACCTCATCTCTCTAAGCCTCTCATGCCTCCTCCTTCTCTGGCGGCAGAACACCCCCACTCGAGAGGGGTATGCAGGTGTATCCGTACGAATACCCAAAGATTCGGTGCATTCCGGCCCCTGCCATAGGCTAAAGCACGTCGCGATAAACCCCGTCCTCCTCCTCCTGCCATCTCCGACTACGTTACGAATCGGGACATGCACGGGCCGGTCACTACCGCATAGGAGCAGTGTGTGGATGTGGACCACGACAGCAACAAACTGGCACGAGCCAACGACCAGCTGATGCGGCTAGCAAGAGCCGGTGAGCCACCGGCCGCGACCATGCTCAATTCAGGCGTGACTTCGGGCACCGGTGAACTTCGATACGACAAGTGGGCCGAATTCAACGCTGAGCAGTGCAGGCAAAGTTTCGGCGGGGTAGGCTGCCCGACGAGGTCTCAATTTTGCGGGTGGATGAACCGGTCAAAAAAAACTTTCAACGAGGGATGCATGCCCCTGAAAAAATCGCCTTAAGAAGTTAAGATCCCTACATTTACAGCTCAACCCGTTGATTCACATGCCCTAGTACCAAAAAAAGAGGCTAGATATGCTAAACCTGTTTTTTTTTATCTCCCTTTAAATTCTCATAATTTTTACAAAGTGGGTCATCTGCTAGAGCTGCTCTTATCGTGCTGCCGTGCCCAACCCAAGTGTGAGTTGAGTTTATTGCCTCTAGCTTTCTACTGTTGCAGAGCACATGCATGGGGTGCAACATCCACGCCGCATAACCGAAGCATTGCGTAATAACTGGACCAACGTACAAGATGCCACCCCAGGGGACCAAAATGCGTCTGTTCCTAAATCCCTAAACATGGAAATTCTATGTACACCACCTAAAACTTGCTTGCTCGCCCATGTGTCCGAAAATTTCCTCATTTTTTTCTTCTACAGTTTGCTACAGATTGACCAATACCATCGGTTGACCTTTGGTACCTTGGTAGTGAGTGGTTGTTGAAAAGACGATAGTGCTCTCGGTATAGCCTAAGATGATTGGACCCTTATGATGACAGCGAGTGTGGCATAATCTCTTAGGTTCAAAATAACACAAAATTACGGATCGTTTTCAGCTTGGAAATAGCAGACTTTTTATGGATACAATGTGTTCTACTCCAATCATGTGCAGAAAAACAGTTGCAAATATGCACAGCCAGGCATGTGCAGACAATTAGTACGTATGCTCATTTGAGTTAAGCTCCACGAGATAATTAAACTATGGTTTCCCGCGATACGGTCGCTTTGATACGGGCCGTCGATGTATCAGATCCTGTGATCGTTTTGCTATCGTGATCACCACAGGATCCGATTAGGCGCGACGACCACTGCGTTAAACCCGTGACGTGGCCGACGGCCATTGGTCCGTGGCTAACGCAATTTGCACCAGCATGATCACGATGAACTGTACCGTATCTCTGCACCTTTTCGCCATCACTACTCAGAAAGTCAGTGCAGAAAGCTCCCATCCATCCGTTCATATATAGGAAACGTGGCACAAATGGAGAGAGATAAGACTAGTACTACTAATGATGTATCATCTGTTCTAACCACAAATCCAACATCAGTTAACGAAAGTTTAAATCTCTAAAAAAAAGTTAACGAAAGTTTAGCCAAAATAAAGAGTATACAGAAAAAACAATAGCTACGAACGACGTTCTGATTGGCAGAGAGAAGCTACCGTAGGTGGAGTGTAGCTCTCGCTGTATCACCGGCCGGCTATGCATTCCAACTGCTGCCTGGGGCCCAATCACCAAAGAATATAATGATAGGGATCACAATGAGTGCAGACTGCAGAATAATTCTCGATTAAAGAGATCATTGCAGGATTAGAATAGAAACCACAGCGATTAGATTCCTGCAGAAGAATTTTTATAAAACGGGCGCCAGTGTCTGACAGACAGTTCATACTCTCATGTACTTCTATTCATATCCACTCCTTCTCGCCGGAGCCCGGAGCTATATATACGGCCAGCACGAGACGTACCGAGCATTCCGTCCAAGACCACAACACCTAGATCAGGCTTTCAGCACCGCTGGTACCTAGCCTGCTACTGCGTGTAGAAAGCTTGCAGTTTCTGATACAAATGGAGAACACAACATCACCACGCTCTTCATGCATCAGCCCGGCAGCGGCACCAGCGGCCACATCCATGTCTGCTGGTGAGAGCAGCTGGGCGATGCACTTCGCGGACTTCCTGGCGTCGTCGAACAACAGACAGGAGATGATGGGTCCTCAAGGAGGCTTCCTGGCGTCGTCCAACAACCGCCAGGAGATGGGTTGTCAAGGAGGAGGAGCCTCTGAGAGTAGCTTCTCCTCTGGCTTCTCTTCCTCCTTTGATTCCTTGGACGACGAAGATGACTCCTTCATCACGTCGGACCTGATGGACGAAGACGACGAGGATGATTCTTTGCAGGACACCGCTTGCTCTTCCGCGGCTCGCCCTAAGGTTGGGAAGAAACAACTTTCTCTAGTCAGTTATAGATTCTTGAATAACAGTACATAAGTATTTAGCATTTCTTCCAGCTAGGTCTAACTTGATTATGATTTTTGTTCTACAGATGACCAGCATGTATGATCTGTACATGAAGTCAATGGCCACCATGGATGCAAAAGAGATGAACACCAGCCAAATGGTATGTTTATGAACACTCACCATCATCTCTTTCTTCCTTCAGACGTTATCTAGGTGTTTATCTTACAATAGTGTACTCTTGAAATATTGCAGGCCAAGTATTTCCTCGATGCGTGTTCGCGGCAGCAGGTGACTGCAGGTGCGGTTCAAGAAGTGATCAGCGGTGGAAATAGCAATGAGAAGCAGCTGTATGAGTGTAGTGATCTGAGGAAGAAAGGGCTTTGCTTGGTCCCTCTCTCCATGTTGATAGACTACCTAGGATGATTACTGTTCTTGTACTGCAAGATCTCTGGTTCAATTATATATAAAATAGTTCGCACATCACTCTCTTCTGTGACTGTGTCAGCTAAGAACACTACTTCCATCATGCCATCGAGCTGTCCAATCATACCATTAAATTATAAAAAGAAGTATTCAACTATCCAGAAATGATAAACAAGCAGTAAGAATATTCAAGTGTGCATGACAGCGAGGGGAACTTTGTATATTATATATAGCCGGAAATTCTCTTTGGAGCCCGGGCTCATATGCTCCCGGTATTTCCGGGGGCATAAAAAAATTTGAAAAACTTATAAAAAAATTCCAAAAAAAATCATGCACGTACCTGAGCATGGCACGCATCATCGTGTGAAATTTCGCACCGCAATGTCATCGTATGCGCCCTGGGCAAAAATGACAAAATTCTGACAGAAAATTCAAATTTTTGGATCTCATTTTCTGTCAGAATTTTGTCATTTTTGCCCAGGGCGCATACGATGACATTTCGGTGCGAAATTTTTCACGGTGGTGCGTACCATGCTCAGGTACGTGCATGATTTTTTTAGAATTTTTTTGATAAGTTTTCAATTTTGTATATTTTTTGGAAAATACCGGGAGCATATGCTCCCGGGAGCCAAAACGCCTTTCATATATAGCTTCTTACTTTGTATGTGTACCAGAACATATTAGAGGTCAAGTTGAGGTAAACCTTCATTGTAATTTCATCACCGATATGCAAATTCAAAACGCAAATGTATATGTAGCTTACCTCGGCATATTGTAACTTATAAAAACAAGCATTCAACTATCGACAAATAATAAACATGCAGTGAGAAATATTCAAGTGAGCATGAGGAGAACATTGTATATAAATTATATATAGCTTCAGTACTTTGTATGTCTAGCCGAACATACTAAAGCTCAAGTTGAGGCTCAAGTAGGATTTTCTTGGGTAAAAGCTGTTAAGCTTGTATGCACTACATCTTGCCCAGGTCCAGTCCGGAGCTAGCTCCGCATTGCCTTCAGTGCAATTTGTCAGGATGGGCAAGTTGAGAACGTGAATGCACCTAAGTAGAAGTTTCTATGATGTGAAAGTTCTGCCGAAATGCAGGAACTTGCCTAGGAATTAATAGAAAATATCAGATTACTACTAGCGTGAATGAAATATATATGGACTGTGTAGTTCTCAATCTTTCATCATGCAATCATTAATCAGCTGGCTCATTCAGTTTGCAATCTGGGTTTGTCAATCACAGGGTCAATAGATTCCGTTAAACCTATGCACACGTCAGTGATGTGATCACTAGGTGAACTGTACAAAGCAAGCTGCCATACTCAATGAAAACAAAGAAGCAAATCTTTCTTTAATCGCTACTCACCAGAAAGTACCAAGCGCCTGCTTAATCAGTCAGAATAAGCCGAAAGAGGGTATCTCTGACCTTCTAAAAATATAAAAAAACTTACCAAATCAAACCAGTTCTTTAGCCTGCTAGGAATAAGTTAAGTTGAGTAGTATATTTGCATGATACGGTCTTACGGAGGTTGCAACTAGCAACATATTTCTCTGACAACATATAATTCCCATGTGCCGTCAGAAGCAGGCAATTAGCATCCAGTGGACCTTTAGTGCTAGACACATTCCTTGGATTCCTCATAATAAGTACAAACCATTAGCATTTTAAGGGACAGCAGTGTCGTAAGAATGTGATAATTATTCAAATAACTGTGGCTGGAAAAGTCACATTTATGTTTTATTAGTAATTCCATGACCTTTCTTCTGTTCCATGATGCATCTTTAGCGCTCCTAGGAAAGTCTCTTTCAGATAGTACAGTGGATAAGTCAGGCCTGATTGTTATCATTAATTTATCTTTAATGCGCTGAACTTTTCGATGACAACCTGGATATTGTAGATTGTAAGATAATATTTTGTAGGAAATAGGATATCCATGCAAAAGACTGGCTGAGAATTGTAGCGAAAGGGCAACAGTCTTTTTCTCTAGAAAAAAGTGCAACAGTCTGAATCTGTGGCACTTCTGTGGATATCGATGGTAAAATGAATAAGATGCGCACTTTTCAGAAAGCGTATCAAGGCTGAAAACATCTAGGTAACGACAATTAGCAATTTGGTGATGCATTATTTTTTTGTCAAGGATTTTTTTTTTTTTGGAAACGGAGGCAAAAGATGTGACTCGTTTCATTAATGAAGGAGAGTTCCCAAGTTGTAAAACAGTTTTTAAGAGGACAACAAAGGCCATTACAACAAAAAGAGGGGTCCCAGCATTAATTCACTCAAGTGTTTTGCCCCAGAAAACCCAATTATTTGCTTCTTCTTTGATCTTTGGCATAGTCACCGAGGGCATGGAGCTTTATTTGCAGAACACACGTCATTAATGTGACTGTATTCTCCAGCTAGATTATCTTGGATGATTACTGTTAATGTACTGCAAGAACTCTGGTTGATTATATATAAACTAGTTCGTACATCACTCTCTTCTGTGACTGTCAGGTAAGAATACTATTTCCATCACGTCGTCGAGCTGTCCACTCATACCATTAACATATAAAAACAAATATTCAACTATCCAGAAATAATAAACAAGCAGTAAGAAATATTCATGTGCGCATGACAGTGATGGAAACTTTTGTATATATCTTGAGTACTTTGTATGTGTACCAGAATATATTAGAGCTCAAATTGAGATATACTTTCAGTGCGATTCCATCAGTTCAAAAAGGGAATGTATATGTGCCTTACCTCGGCAGAAAGATTTTGAATGTGAATGTATATGTACTATGTAGGCATGTAGCTTACCTCAGCAGAAAACTATGTCAAATTTCTCTATTCTGTGAACATTCTGCTGAAATGTAGGCACTTACATTGGAATTAGTAGAATTTTTCTAGTACTTTGTATGTATACCATAACTTATTACAGCTTGAGCTGAGGTTAACCTTCATTGCAGTTTATCAGCGATGTGTAAGTAAAAAAACATGAATGCAACTCAGTAGAGAGAGCTCTGTCAAATTTCTGTGCTGTGAACGTTCTGCTGAAATGTAGGCACTTGCCTAGGAATTAGTAGAGAATATCAGGTTACTACTAGCGTGAATGAAATATAATAATATATATGGACTAGTATACTACGTACTTCTCAAGCTTTCAACCTGTAATCATTAATCAGCTGGCTCATTCAGTTTGCAATCTGAGTTTGTCAATCGGTCAATACATTCCGTTAAACCTATGCACACGTGAGTGATGTGATCGCTAGGGTGAATGGTAAAAAAACAAGCTGTCATACTCAATGAAAACAAGCAAATCTTTCTTTAATCACTACTTACCACAAAGTACCAAACGACTGCTTGATCAGTCAGAATAATCAGAGGGGGGTACCTCTGACCTTCCACAAATATCCAAACTTACCTAATCAAACAAGTTCTTTAGTCTGCTAGGAATAAGTTCAGTTCAGTAATATATTTGCATGATACGGTCTTACGGAGGTTGCCACTAGCAACATATTTCTCTAACAAAATTAGAAATTCACATGTGCCGTCAGAAGCAGGCAGTTAGCATCCAGTGGACCTTCAGTACTAGACAATCCTAAGCACATTCCTTGGATTCCTCCTAATAAGTACAAAGCCTTAGCATTTTAAAGGACAGAGTGTCGTAGGAATGCGATACTCATTTATATAATTATGGCTGGAAAAGTCACTTCTATGTTATTTAGTAATTCATGATATTTTTCTGTTCCATGATACAGCTTTAGCGCTGCCAGGAAAGTCTCTTTCCAGATAGCATGGTGGGTAAGTCATAAACGAGTCGCACTTGGCAAGACAGATTGTAACCTAAATTCATCTTTAATGTGCTGAACTTTTCGATGACAACCTGGATATTGTGGATGGTAAGATAAGAATTTTGTTGGGAAGTTCATATAGGATAAGATCACTTTAATACATCCATGAAAAAGATTGGCTGGAAAGTGTAGAGGAAATGCAAAATTCTTTTCCTCTACAAAAGGGTGCAACAGTCTGAATCTGGTGGCACTTTGTAGAGATATTGATGGTAAAATGAACAAGATGAACACAAAAGAAGATCCTTCTTTAAACACCAGGTATTGTTCACAAAGGATTTCAGGGTTAAAAACATCTAGCGAGGAACAATTAGCAGTTTCGGCCACATTTATCAGTCAAGGTTTGGTTTGTGGAACAGAGTAGTATGAGATATCAACTTATGAAACAAGCTTTCCACATAGTGAGTACATTTCGTTAATTTGACATTGGGGGATACTGTAATCGAAGTAAGATCATAAAAGAAGACTTGTATAAGGACAGTGCCGACCTGACATGTCAATGTCAATCTCACCATTCATCAACAGCGAAAGGTGCACCTAAACCCCATGGATGTTAGTTAACTCGGCAAGAGGCCTAAAAAATAATCCGGAGGAACATAGGTTATACCAGAGGACGAACCAAAGGGCCAGATTCAGGGAACGCAGGGCATCATCTTCCTAGAAACCAGAGGCATCATCATCAGCGTCGGCATCGGCTACGACAAGGAATGCATCACCGGCCCCGAAACAGACAAGGAACTTACAGTAGGTTGGAACTGCAGACCAAGCACATACACATATATATATAAAACAACCCACCATCAGATGGAATCTTCTGCTTCATTTGAAAGAATCTTAATTTTATCTCCACTTGCACAATCTGGCCGTTCCAAAATGCTGGATGCTGGCTGGCAGGAGACGGCGCCCGGCGCCACCGAACGACGCCACACTGGAACACACGAGTACCCTACGGCCTACAGGCTACTGTTGCAACTTGCACAATTCGCCGAGGGTATTGGATCGGTTAGCATTATCCAAAGCATAACATGTAAATATGTAATGATCTTTCCAAATCTCTCGGTACGGCGGCAATCTTTTCGAAGACACTGAACTGATTTCACGATTGTTCTGGCAAATTTGATCGCCGATCTACATGTTGCCATGTTGGACAGCTGGTAGGTCTCAATCTAATGGATGGTTTGCATAGGCCAAGGACCACGGGAGACAGGGAGGGAGGTGAAGAACGAGATGGCCAAAGAGGGAAGGAGAGTTAAGAGATGGAATCCACTTACGTAGTGCCGTGGAACAAGTTTGCCGGCGACGAGGCGGAGAACCCGGCGGGCGGCCGCCGTCGGTGGCGCAGCTGACTCGACTGCGCTCTGCGACCTCTGCAGAAGAGGAAGACAAACTCAACGGGCTGGCGTTTCGTTCGTCGACACGGTCTCCATGGCAGTTGGGTTGGGCTGGGCTGGTGGAACTACGATACCTCAATGGGCTAGAATGATCATTGTTTCAGGGTTAGCTTTGTTTTGGGCTGATAATTAAGGTGGTCAAACGGGCCAGCCGCACTGGCTGCTTTTCATCGTTGAAAACAAAACCTATCTTGTCACCTTTTTTTTTTGACAAAATGAAACATTTTTGGTTGCACTTTAACACAAATTGTGCCATTTATATCCTGGACCTCAAATATCAGTAAAAATGTGGGGGGGGGGGGGGGGGGGGGGGGGGGGGGGGGGGAGATCTTTTTTTTTGAAATTCCTCTTAATTTATTAATACTATTTGTCCATTGCAAACCGAATATGAGAAGAAAATAGGAAACGAGGATGATGAATCATATTCCTAAAAGGATGAATAAATAATCAAGTAAAACATAAATTTCAATATCTAAATATACGTTACAGCTACTACCTTTGATCTAGGGCAGAAGGTGGTGATCTAAGCGTGGGAGGTTCCTCAAGGAGGAAGAGAGGGAAAATAGAAGAAAACGGGGGTGCTGGGCGACTGATGAGATGGCAATTATATATGGCAGCATCGAGGCTTAGAGGAGTCAAGTGGCATTCTAACTCGAGGGGACGTCTCTAGCGACGCGGAACACAGAGATAGGAGGGGCGTCAGCTGGGTGTCGGCTGGCCGACGGTACAGTAAGAAAAGGCAGGAGGGGCGAGAGAGAAAACGGGATGAGAAAGGACGCTGCGCGTAAATAGCGGTGTCACTTTTCTCTTGCCTGACTAGACTAAATTACCCCTAAAATGAGATTAAATTAATTTTCGCTAAAGTAAAATATCCAGAAAACCCACTCAACCGACGCTGATATGAGCCAATACTACTACACCTCAGCACTAGTAAATTGTACAGCCTCATTTAAGGAGGGCTTAAGCAAATTTTGGCCAGCTTATGGGGATGGCCAAAAGCAACTCTATGTTTGTATGAATTTATTTTGGCTCTTTAAATTTATTGATCTAAAAATCTAATTTTATTAGTTCATTTTGTGTATTCAGTTGAGAATGTGAGGACATGTTTACTCAATTGGATAAATTATGGTTGAGAGCACCTCTTGTAAGATATCGATTTTCCAGAAAATGACATCACAATACTAAGTATGTATGAAAGGATAATGAAATGGGGGAAATTAAGAAAAGGAAAAGACATCAGGTTATTGTTGAAACATGTATAGTATTAAGAAAAGGAAAAGACATCAGATAACGAAATGGGGGGAATTAACGAAATGATAGAATCATGTATAGTATTAATGTATAGGGACTATTTTGATCTTTGCGTCATTTTTAAGATAATATTTTCGGGCATCTCCACTGGATATTTCGGTGGTGTCCTCCCACTGGAATTTCTTTTGCATTCATGTGACACACAGGCTATCAAAACTGAGATTTAATGTCTCCTCGGCTATGGTATAATATAATCACCCTCCTAAGCATGCAGCCAAGAAAACACTTCCGTAACAATGCATTACATCCCATTCATCTGCACTCCAAATCAGTAGTACGGTTACAGTTATCCACTGTTCGAACAAACGGTTAATTGCAACCCATTCACATGCACCCCAAATCAGTACATATACTGATATACAAACGGCTCCGAAGTTAATACGCGGATCAGCTCAGTCAAGTCGACACCAACAGTCGAGCACACAGCACACTCACATAGTCACACTTGTCTGTACAACAATCAGGACCTCTGTTTGGGTCACTGCATCACCATGTCACTGGTACCTCTGGTGTCGTCTGCGGAAGCTGATGAGTCCTTTGACACCGACGAAGTTGCCGGAGAGTCGTCGGCCGTTGCTCTGTTGCTCCTCGGCTGTTTCCTCTTCGGTGGCCGTGGCGGCGTGGCTGCTTCCCCGTCTTGCGAGATGAGACCTGAAGTTAAGCCGAGAGGGGATGCGTCTCGGGTCTCAAAATCTGTTCAATAATCATACGATAGTTCCATTTAGTACTGTGCTACATGTATTTTGTCAGTGACAGAACACAGCATGTCATCCAGTTCGACTGTTCAAAGAACCTCTGCATTAACCAAAGAGGGTAAAGTGTAAGAACCGAGAAATGTGGCCATTGTGAGTGGTGGAATGTTCAAGTCAAACTGTCTTACCTGAACTGTCGTCAGAGTTTGCCAAAAAAATATTTTTTGCATTTTTACAGCCAGAGCACGCTTTGAGCTCGCTCCCTTTATTACAGTCTTAATGGATGGTTCAGGTTCAGAGCTGATAAGCATGATGCATAAATTGTGTACCAACATGTGCTCTGCAACTCCGGATACCGGATAAAGATCCAGGCCGGATGGTTCAGGTTCAGAGTCATCATGGACTTATACATCGAGTCATCGACAGAAGTAGAGCCGGAGAAACAATATACAGATGATCATTTGATGAAAAAAGAGAGAAGAGTGTTGCCCGTGTGGCCATACCTTGGGAAGCCCAGGAGGTCCCTGCGGACGGCGCAAGGCTGACCAGAGACGAAAAATCAGACGATCGCCCGACGTCGTTCATCTAGGAAGGAAACGCGAGGCAGCGGCGGAGTGCCGGCACATTACGATCGGCGCCATGAGGTGATCAGGCAGATGAAAAACCAGAGACTCTTATATGCACTGAATCGATCAGGGTGTGTGAGGTTTACCCAGCTCGGAGGCGCGTTCCCCGTCAGCGTTGCCGTGGAGCTGCTCCAGCCGATGTGCGCGACGTGCTTCACGTCCGTCGGGCACCCGATCTGCATCTCCTGCTCCTTCGCCGCTGCAGCACGAGCAAGGCAAACCACATGGAAACGATCAAAGATGGTTCAGAGAAACAAGGAATTCAGAGCGTGCAGTGACCTGTGCTGAGCTGTCTGAGTCTGTTCTTGTTCTCAACATCGTTAGATGCACTTACCGAAGATCTGCGAGATTATCTTGAAGCCCTGAAGATCCCTTTCATCTTGTAGGAGGACGCCATTGTTGTCCTCACTCGGAGGCAGGCAGGCCCGGCCTTTTGGAAGCACAAGAATGCAGAAAGGAGAAGCTGCCTTACAGGCAACGGAGCCGAGCCACGATGACAGAGATGTACCAACCGGAGGACACTGTGATCTCGTCTCGCGCAGAACGAAACATTCAGGCGCGCAAAGACGGATTGGTGAAAAAATGTGTCTAAAGGGCGCGTTGATGCGCTTCTCATGGCGTGTGGTTGGTTGCCGATGTTGATGCACGCTCCTCCTTGGCTCCTGTTGGCTCTTAGTCGGAGTAGTTCTTCCTGAAGCATTTGGAGTAACCTGCAATTCCTGTCCTGTCACAGCCCATCCTTTTCGATCTTTGGTATGTTTGTCTGGAGCCATTCAGAAGTTAGCATGCATTTTGACATGTGATCGTGTGTAATTAAACAGGGATGAGAGATAAGAGGAGGTTTCTTGCGGTGCCTGGTTTCTTGCGAAAGATTCGGATGTTATTTTGTGGAACACAAAAGGTATCCAGGATGATGATGATGATGTGAAAATGGGAGTTTCTTCGTCACCTAACATGTTTTATTGACAACTCAACTACAACAAACCAGTAACAGTTAGGCAAAAAAAAAATTCAGAACATGTATCAACGCATTGACCTTGACAGGCCTTCCGTCGACGTCGTCACGACGCCAGACTGCGCCACCTCCCTGCGCACGTCCGTCATCATGCATCTGTCGCCGAGACCCTGCAGCGCCACACCTCCGAGACTCTTCGTCGTAGATGCGGAAAATGCAACGCCGCTCCACCGCAGAAACCGTCCACACGTCCCTCGAGCCGATGCACACCTCCAAGAATGATGCCCCCAAGGGGGAGACGACATTGGAGTGTCTCCATCATCCGATCGCCTAATCAAGGGTTTCCCCCGGAGGTAGCGGAGGGAGATGAGAGCTTCACCTCGATGATGTCTTCAAGAAGAATACGGCGCCCACGGCATCGCCATAGGCTCCGGCCATCGGCCGAAGACATGATTTTCACCTGGATCTGCTCCACGAGTCTCCAACCGCCATCCTGCGCAACGGCCCGACCGCCTTCAAAGCCCCAGATCTGGTCCGCCCAGATCCGGCGACCGCCCACATCAGCATCCACCATGGGTGCACCGGCGTTCTGGCCACTACCGAAGAACGCCACACTAAAGCTTAGTGGGAGGGCCGCCACCCCACCCTGCCAAACCGGACGAGCCGTCGATACCGAGGAAATCGAGGCCGAAGCCACCGGACCATGGAAACAGCGCCGCCTTGGTTGGGCACCACCGTGCTGAGCTGCCGAAGACGATCTAGGCCTCACCAGCCGCCACCAACCGGGGCCGCCGCCCGGAATTCAGACCGAGCATCGCTGCCGCCACGACCGACCGCGCCTCCTACCTACGGCCATCGATCCCCAACCGCCCCATGCTGAGTACTAGGGCACCCTGCACCACGGGCGACTCGTGAGTGGGAGGAGAAGCCTCTGCCGCCGTCGTCACAAGCACGGGCTCTGCCCGGCAGCGACTGCTGGCAGCAACGGAGGAGAGGGAGGGGATGGCGGTGGCACTAGGCGGGTAGGGTTAGGACCCTCACGTGTCGCACACGCGGGGGCAAGGCGAGAGCATTTTCGCGTATGTATGTATGTGCGTCGTTGTAGCCCTATTTGAACATTTTGCCGCTAAATGAATCCATGACGTGGGGTTACCACGGCAAATCTCATCGGTAAGATACCTAGGGTTTCGTGTACGCGCTGGTTGATTCGGACGGCTAACAAGCAAGGATTTACCCAGGTTTGGCCCCTCATTGTGAGGTAAATACCTACTCCATCTTGTCTGATAGTATTAATGGAGGATTACAAGGTGGTCGTAATGGTGATGGTGCGTGTCTCTCTAAAGGGTTCCCCTGTCTGGCTTTATATATGCAGCCAGGTAGGGTTTACATGAGTCCCTGTCTTGTACTCCAAGCCATGACTTCTTGGGCTTCGTTGGGCCACCAAGTGTGTTTTTGGCTGGGCCGCATCGGGTACGCTAATAGTGGGGTGCCCAGAGGGTATGCCCGCGTCAGTAGCCCACGAGTGTCTAGTCGATTCGTAGAATCAGCTAGAGACTAAGAGCAGCATGTCGAGTATGCGTAGTCGATGCACCAGGTACGTTGATGACCATGTGCCGACTGTATTAACCATGCTTTGAGATTCGAAACATTTATGAGAAATCCAGTGCAGGTGTAAGAAACCCGCTATTAATAAATTGCATGCGGGTGTAAGGAACCCGACTTTAATAAATCCGATACGAGCTACAGAAAGCTTGACTTTGAGAAATCCGATGTGGTCTATAGAGAAACCGACTTTAAAAAATCCGGTGCGGGCTATAGAGAACCCGATTGTGAGAATACCGATGCGTTGGGCACATCGATAGTCACGCGATGGGAAGCCATCGAGTCGGAAGTATGTCGAGGCAACGTGTTTGTTTTGTATAGACTAGGGATGTATGGTTTAGCAGGTCCGGTACACTCGACGGATCGGGTCCACGGGTTAATTGCTCTCGGGCAAATACCTTGCTAACCTCTCAGGCTCGAGTCCTCGGACTCGAACATGGTATAAGCTGGGGAAGTTCAACTCAGGCCGCGGAGGTCATACAAAGTCGAACTCCAGCGTCAGAATGGGTATCCAACGCGTCCGTCGGGATTTTTCGTCATGTCGTAGGCACGGAATTATACAGGGTAGCCGCAGCTGGTGTGGGCCCCGACCGTCTCGACTTGGTCGGCGGGTCTCACCTTCACACCGTAGGTGCGGCATCCGAGCTATACTTGCAGCTGATGCAACTCGGGGAATTTTAGGGAGGTAAATGTTTCCAGTATGCTTGTGAGTACCACTGATGGTTTGATTGAGATCATCTCAGTCGACAATATTGGAGCTGACCAAGGAGGGACTCGACTTGAGCTCGACTTCGTGCCTGCTTGACGTGATAAGTTTGGATCAACTCGATCAATGAATTTTCTTCTCGTCAGGTGCGCGACAGCCCTCCCGATGGGAGTAGTCCCCAGGTTATGCTTAATTGCTTACAATTGAGCATAAGCTCAACATTATCTTGAATTGCGCAGCACTCGAGCCGACGGCGAGTGCGTTCCGATAGGATTAAATGATGAATATCATAATGTTGGAGTAATGACCCGAGTGGGCTTTGACTTGCATGCATGTTAGCCCGAATTGTTGTTTGGAGTCGACTCTTCTGAGGACTCGACAAATGCCTTTGGCTGGATATGGAGTCGTTTCATCTCTATGAGATGGAGTAGATGCGGCGTGATCGTGCGGCATTTAGCCGAAAGGTCGACGCGACGGACGGAGTCGACGCGACACGGGTGTGGTCGAGGTAAATTGTGTAGCCTGTATGGCGCAACTCCCGAGTGTCCGGAGGATTTGCGCGGCATTTAGCCGAAGGAGTTGACGCGACGGACGAGTCGACGCGGCAGAGTGGACTATGCAACGGAGGGAGACAACGCATCAGAGTCGACAAGCGTCAGCCCCCGAGTGTCGAGTAATTGATGTAGACGCTTTCTTGTTGAAGAGGGAGGTGGACCACGCCGTCCCGCGGCTCAAGGCCGAGCGCGAGGAGCTGGCGGCTGTTTTTGCTTTTGGCGTTGATAACGCTGTTTGAATCCGCGAACCGCCAAGGTCGTCCTAGCGGACTCGATGTCATAGTTCTCCGCAAGGTCAGCCGTGTCCCGGACGAAGTCGGCTGGAGCGTTCGCCTTAGGCCTTGGTGGCCCGGTTGTCGTAGTCGATGTTGATGAAGTCGCCGGCAGTTAAAATTGGAGGGAGTCGACGCGGCGGCTGCAACGTTCAGCCCCAAGTCCACCTTGTCGAGTCGGCGAGGCGGAGTCGACGATGCGGAGTCGATGAAGCGGAGTCGACGATATGGAGTCGATGAAGGCACCGGAGTCGCTTGATCGGGTGCAGCAATGAATTTGCTGTCGTTTGTTGATGTCGTAACACGAGCCCCGAGTGTCGGGCGCGGCCACGTTATTTGTATGACATCTATGGCGCAGCCCCGAGTGTTAGGTGCGGCCGAGATAAATTGCATAAACTGTATGGCGCAGCCCCGGGTGTCGGGTGCGCGTGTCTCTGTCGGTATAGAGTCTGTCGAGCAACCGATGAAGATGTGAAATGCCGCACCGTGCATACGTCGCCATCTTTCCGAGTCGCCGATCTGTCGGGTACGTGCGGTTGGAGCCGATGCGCCGTACCGTCGATGCTGATCGCTGCCATGGTAGTCGATGGAATTGAGTGAGTCGAAATTTGTCCGTAATGGGGTCCGAGTGGGCCGTACAGCGGCAGGATTGGAGGACCACGGCGATAGTCGCGATACTCGATTGTTGACCTGAACAAATTTTCCTCTCTTTTTTTTTTTTTTTTGAGAACACAGTACAACACAGACGCTCACAAATACGCACATACACTCACCCCTATGAACGCACGCACGCACACCCTACCCTATGAGCACCTCTGAAGGACTGAGCCGGCAGATCTTGAGGTTGACGAAGTCACCACAGGCGCCTCGCTGTTGACGGGCACGTCACCTACCACTGAAAGAATAGCGCCGGATAATCCTGGAATAAATCCAGGTAAATGCAAACGCCCATGCCAAGTCTAGGACTTGAACCTGGGTGGGCTGGTTCCACCACAGGGAACCCAACCATCAGAGCCAAGCTCCGTTTGCAATTTTCCTCTCTTTTTTTTCACGTGAGATTGTGCTCGATCGCATGCATGCTTTTGGCGATTGATTGAGCAGTATGCATGCTAGCAAATTGGATTGCCTTGACTTGGTAAATCTCATACGTGAGACAAATTCCTAGAGTTTGAGCTGGCTCGGGTCCCAATCCATTTAATACTTTGCTTGACCTTTTCTTTTTCCTTTTCCCTTGGATCAACCTCACGTGGAAAGGCGCTTCGGTTCCCTTTGCACCCGTTTTGGACTCAGATCTGTCGAGTACGCGTGGTCGAAGCCAATGCATCATTCCGTCGATGCTGATCGCTGCCGTGGAGGTCGATGGAATCGAGTGAGTCAAAATTCATCCGTAAAATTCGTTCGTAAGGGCTTGTTTAGCTATCCGGGTTAAATATTTCCGGGAAAATAATCTCGGCCGAAAATCTGAAAAATCAAGTGTAAAACCCCGAGATTCTATACCCGACCTCCGGACTAGGGGAAAATTGTCCCCGGGAAAAGGCCAAAAAATCACGTGAGATTGTGCTTGATCGCATGCATGCTTTTGGCGATTGATTGAGCAGTATGCATGCTAGCAAATTGGATTGCCTTGGCTTGGTAAATCTCATACGGAGTACGTGAGACAAATTCTGAGAGTTTGAGCTGGCTCGGGTCCCAATCCAGTTAATGCTTTGCTTGACCTTTTCTTTTTCTTTTTCCCTTGGATCAACCTCACGTGGAAAGGCGCTTCGGTTCCCTTTGCACCCGCTTTGGACTCATGTTCCTGTCTGGTTTAGCGCCTCGGACGGATCATGGCTGGTCATGCTGCTTGATTTTCCCGGCGCGATGCTGTCGCGCAGCTCCCGCGAGAACTGCATAAGTAGTGCCATCTGCAGGGCCGGCTCTATGGTTTTAAAGGGCCCGGTGCGAACTCCACCAATGGGCCCTACAGAGAAAAACATTCGGTTCGGACTCTATTTTTTGATTGAAATAGGACTGTACTAGCATCTGCAAAAGGCAAAGCATGACCTATCGTGTAGTACTTCGGGTGTCGATCCACAGGGAAAAAATGGGAGAACTGGTTGGTTTGCACAAGTTCAAATATCTTGGCCTAACCTAATTTGTAGAAACCTGCTGCCTAAATTAAAGACTAATTCTAAACATACATGAACAAATTAAATAGTTGATCATTTTTTACTAGAATAAAATATTCGTTATTTTTTCTTTCCTTTGTTCCATACCAGGTTACTAACGCACAAAAAACATATAGAAATAGCATGTTAACCTCCAGTAATCATGAGAAAGGAGACTTCCGTGCATTTTTTGACGCAACATCATCAATGATTACGCTGCCGGATAGATATTTTTTAGGTAACATGATTACGCTGAAGTGAGACACACGGATAGCAAATTATAGATTGAAGATTTGAAGTTTTTAGATTGATAGTTTTAGAGTTTGAGACCACGGAAAAATGTTCGCCTAGAAATCAAGAATAAATTGATCTGAGAATTTACCTTCCAAATGATGATTTTGATTCCGAATGTTGGATGGATGATCTGATACAATCTTGCGTCGGGCGAGGCGAATATTTTTCCGAGCGGTGCGTCTCACGCTTCGTTTCTAATTCCATCAAGAGGATTGAGCCATGGCAAACCCTATATGCCGCTCGTTTGCGTCGCTTATGGCTCGCGCCGCCTGAAGCACTTCATTCACGTAGCGTTACTAGGCCGCGGCCCATGATGCTCGCTCGCTGACATGGGTGTACCTATCGGGTACCCTACCATGAGGATACCTGGTGCACGTATCGACTAGGCCCAATTATCAAGAGCCTACGAAAAGCCCATAAAGGAAGGCCCAAGAAGATGGAGTACCCTCCAAGTTAGCGAAGCCATAGTCGGTTTAGACTTACCTTGCATGTAATTCGAGTCGGTTACGAACACCCGAGACCCAGCCTACTATATAAAGGCTGGGAGGGCCGTCGAACCAGGCACGCACTTTCAGAACCACCAAAAGCCCTAGCGAGATCAGCATCTCGCCGGGATTCCCTCTTAACCACCATATTCGCAAATCAATAGCAGACAGGCAGGACGTAGGGGTGTTACCTCCACACGAGGGCCCTGAACCTGGATAAAATCTTTGCCCCGCTTGTCAGCCGACGATACTTCCAGCTCTACCACGTTCTCTCCCCCATATTCACAACCCAAGGACCTTAACTATGGGTCTTGATGAGTCTACCCCTCGTCAAGTGGCGCCGTCTGTGGGAAAGAATAGCGCTGGACTCGAAGTTTCGGCGGTTTCATCAGAAAACGGCCACTCGCCGATCGCATCTGCAAACGGCAACTCGCCGGCTTCATCGACAAACCACAACTCGCCAACTCAGGCGGCACACGGCAACGCGCCGATTCCCTCAAAAAGCGGCAGCACGCCGGTTTCACCAGCAAAAAGCGCATCTGCTCCTCTGATGAACATTGATCCGCACTCGCCAGAACTTCAGGAAGCGTTTTCGGGTCTCGAGTCAGGTTTGGATCTAACTGTTGGAGCGTTCAATTTTTTCGTAAACAATCTTGGTACGCAGGACTTGACAGATCCACGACAACTCGCGTTGGCTGCACCCGAGGATCCATCGACTGCATCTGCCCCATTGTCGATACTTTGAGCTGCTTCACCTGCAACAACCATGTCGATTGGCGAGATCAACGAATTCATGACAAAGGAACTCCAAGGTGAAGAAGCTGAATCAGCATACCGCACAAACGACATCGAGTTCGATCTTCCACTCGACAAGATCTTCGACTGCGGGATCTCCTTCGACGATTTCTACGAACCTGCACACGACAGCAACGTCGACTCTGAGATCTGCACCAGCACCAACCTCGACTCTGAACTTCATAATGACTTCATCGACACCACGATGGGCATAGCCGATGAGCATATCGACAACGAGCTCTGCTTGGAAGATCTACTCGACGGGCATACTGGCTCTGACATGAGCCTCGATGAAGACGGCGAGTCCATGACAGGAGTCGACAGCACATACACGTGCCCACGGGTCATGCCTCATCAGGTGTACGTCGCCATATCTGCAGAATCATCCGCAGCCGCAGCCGTTCGCAGGCCTACACAATTCCCATGCACGGTAACCATGCCGGATGGGGTCACAACCTTGACAATCACTGCGGAGATGGCAGCAAAAGCAGACAAAGTCATCAAGGAGTGCACAATGATGCCAGCAGATTCAAGTCCAGAAGAGATGTTAACCTTCCAGTATTTTAACTGGCAGGAAACAATTCGACTGCAGAATTACCGAGCTACACTCGAAGAACGCAAAAGGCAAGCCAGCCTGTCGAGTGCCCGAAGGAGACAGATGTCCCTTAGCTCCACAGGGCAAGCAGGCCCAAGACAGAGGTCAAGGCTGGCAAGCCTCCCAGAAAATGAAAGGGCAGCAATTACCCGCAATCTGTCGTTCATGACAGAAGACGCTGACGGAATCCTATTACCCAAAACAGCTGCAGGTGCACTACTCTCCGTGGGTGCTTACCTTAAAGCAATGCAACCTCCGGCGGATGACCCTAACACCGCCCTGCATCGCCAACAAATCAAATCACTAGCTCTAGCAGCAAAGGCTATACAGCCAGAAGACAAAACTCCAGGAGGGAGTCGAGATCGCGACATAGTCGACTCACGACATGCAGCACACGGCCGCAGTGGTCGCAGCCACCACTCGGATGAAGCACGGAGAAGCACACGCCGACGCAGGACTAGCAGAAGCAGGTCTCGAAGGTCTTCCAGTAGCGATTCATACTCTGATCGAGAACCAGAGCCATGCGGAGCCTTGTGCTTCACTCGACGCATCCGCGCGACACGGATGTCCAAAGGGTTCAAGTTAACATCTGAACAACCCAAGTACAACGGCCGACAGGAACCTTCCGGGTGGCTAGAAGATTACAGACTCGCCGTCGCATGCCAGCGTGGCACGAATACCACGGCAATGCAATACATACGACTCATGCTCGAAGGAACAGCCCGCGACTGGCTGAAGGCGCTCCCTCCATCGTCATACGACTCGTGGGACGATTTCCGTAGGGACTTCATCAAAAATTTCGAGCCTCTCTGCGAGCGCCCGAAGACATTCGAAGAACTCAGAGCATGCACTCAACGATCAGACGAGTCGTTGAGGTCATACATACGGCGATGGACTAAAATACGCAACTCAGTCGGCCCAATATCAGAAGATAGGGCCATGGATGCCTTCATAATGGGTCTCGCCAGGAAGGATTTCAAGGAAGCACTTGGTCGCGAAAAGCCAAGTTCCTTGGCTCAACTCATAAAAATCGCGACTGAGTGGGCAGATGGAGAGGACTCTGTGCGAAGATCCCGCGCCTCTCCACCACGCGACAGCCACGATAGCGGCAGTCGAGGCCGCAGAGACTCATACAGAGATGACCGCAGGCGCAACGTTCCAAACGTCATTACGACGATGACATACCCGAGTTCATGGCGGCTGGGTACACACAACCCCGCGATGACCAAGACAGAAGCAATCGGCGATCTGATGATCGACGGGACAGTCGAGACCGCGAGCAGCGGAATGACAGCTACAAAAGGCAAAAGTGGCGCAAACGTACTGACACAAAATCCGAGCGATCATTCGAAGAAAAGATGGACGACTGGTGCAGATTCCACCTCTTTAAGGGGGAAGATGGAAAATTACGCTCCAATCACACGCTAAGGAATTGCAGGGAATTCGACCAACTAGCGTCTGATTACATGATACGACTCAAAAGGTACAGCCCTGCACCGCTCAACCAACACCTGCACCGGTGCAGCAGCCAAACGCTGTACCCGCCATAATGGGTCCTCAGCAACCACCGCCACCACCACAGCCTGGTACAGGCGGACATATTGCGGGTGCCATACAACCCGTTCATCGGGTAGAAGATGATGGATACCCACAACCTTAAGGTCAGATGTACATGATACAGAAGGGTCGCCCCTCCAACAGGCAGCAAGCTACTCACTCGACAAGTAAACATGGCTGTCATGACACCTCCTGCCGTGCCTGAATTTCTAAAAGGATCTGAAACCACCATAAGCTTCAGTCGGGAAGATCATCCCCGGCTGTAGTTCGACCAGGGCACGCTTTGGTACTCGATGCGCAAATTGGAGGCTACGCCATGACCAAGGTCTTCATGGATGGAGGCAGCGGCATAAACATCATCTTCGCGGATACACTCCGTAAAATGAACAGGTCAGTCGAAAACCTCCCAAAATCCTCAAATACCTTCCACGGTATAGTTCCTGGCAGAGCAATCAGCCCAGAAGGCACAATACAACTCGACGTCACGTTCGGGACAAAAGCCACTTCAAGACAGAGTCGATTGAGTTCGAGGTCGTCGACTGGAAGTCACAATACCATGCTATTCTTGGGCGCCCGACGTTTGCTCGATTCATGGTGGTGCCACACTATGCGTACCTCATGTTAAAGATGCCAGGACCAAAAGGAGTCATCACTGTGCGCGGAAACTTTCAAAGGTCCGACGCTTGCGACCGCGAGTTCAGCAAAATCTCCGAGACGTTCGGCATGGAGCAGACACTCGCTGATCTGGCGATCTCCAACGACCGAACACTCATGCCAGAGCATAAAAAATTGGCAGTCGACAGATCGTTCAACGCAACAAATGACACAAGGTCACATCAGGTGCACCCGACTGATCCGTCCAAGACAGTCAATGTATCGTCGAGTCTGCCTATCGCATAGGAAGGCGCGCTCGTCGAATTCCTCCGTGAGAACTGGGAAATATTTGTGTGGTGTCCAGCCGACATGCCAGGTATTCCCAGGGAATTCGCCGAGCACTCTCTCCAATTGTTTCCAGATGCCAAGCCAGTCAAGCAAACAATGCGCCGAATCTCCGGCCCAAAGCGAGCCGCTGTCGAGTCTGAGGTTGACAGGCTACTCGCAGCAGGGTTCATCAGAGAAATCAAGAAATCACAATGGGTGGCTAACCCCGTACTCGTGGAAAAGAACATACAGACATCCTTCGGATGTGCGTGGACTTCACAGCTCTCAACAAGTGTTGTCCAAAAGATCACTTTCCGCTACCTCGAATCGACCAGATCGTCGACTCCACCGCCGGATGTGCACGACTATCCTTTCTGGATGCTTACTCAGGTTATCACCAGATAAGGATGAAAAGGAAGACGAAGAAAAAACGGCGTTCATAACCCCACTCGGGGTCTACTGCTACACAACAATGCCCTTTGGGCTCAAAACACGGGTGCAACATACCAGCGCATGATGCAAGATTGTCTCAAAAAGCAAATCGGACGAAACGTCCAAGTCTACGTGGATGACATTGTCATCACAACAAGGGAGGAACACACACTACTCGACGACTGAGGGAGACGTTCGCAACCTCAAACGCTTTCATATCAAGCTCAATCCTAAGAAGTGCACGTTCGGCGTTCCAGCCGGACAGCTCTTGGGGTATCTAGTCTCTGCTCGTGGAATCGAAGCGGACCCGGAGAAAATACAGGCCATCCTCACAATGCAAAGGCCTTCAAAACTTCATGATGTACAGAAGCTAGCAGGTCGAGTGGCAGCGCTCAGTCGATTCATCAGCAAACTAGGCGAAAAGCGCTGCCGTTCTATCGACTGATGAAGAAAGCAGACAAGTTCGAGTGGACACCAGAAGCGGAAGCAGCCTTTACGGATCTCAAGCGAATCCTCACAAGCCCTCCGATCCTTGTCGCACCAAAGGAACGGGAGCTGCTATACCTGTATGTCTCAGCTACAAACAGGGTGGTGAGTACCGTGCTGGTGGTCGAACGCATGGAGGAGGGCACGCACAAAGCATACAACGCCCAGTCTACTACCTGAGCGAGTTCTCTCCATGTCAAAGCAGCGTACCCGCACTATCAAAAGCTGGCTTACGCCGTGTTCATGTCATCAAGGAAATTGACGCATTACTTCGCAGAACACCCGATCACAGTGGTGAGTAACTCAGGAATCGGGATATCCTCACAAACCCCAATGCAACTGGGCGAGTGGCAAAATGGCTCATCGAGTTGGGACCAAGGGACATCAAGTACGAGCACCCGAAGGCCATCAAAGCACAAGTCTTACCTGACTTCACAACGAGTGGATCGAAGCCCAATTGCCTGGTGTGCCAGATTTGTCCAACTCATGGACCATGTACTTTGATGGGTCCAAGAAACATGAAGGTGCAGGCGCAGGCGTCATCCTCATATCACCAAAAGGCGACAAGCTCCGCTATGTCCTGCAAATGGGATTCAAGTTACCATCAAACAACGAAGCCGAGTACGAGGCCTTGATCCATGGCATGCGGATGGCCAAAGCACTCGGGTGCATCGATTGATGATCTACGGTGACTCGAACCTGGTGGTGCAGCAAACAATGAAGGCTTGCGATGCCATAGCAGACAACATGATCGCCTATCGCGACCTGTACAACACACTGGAGGGCAGCTTCGATGGCTGCGAGTTGCGGCACATTGGGCGAGAAAGCAACGAAGAAGCTGACATGCTAGCCAATCTTGGCTCTACTGGCGCGCCTGTTCCACCTGGCGTCTTTCTCGAACGCATCGAGCATAGATCCATCAAGGAGAAAAAGCACTACTGCATCGACTACACCAGCCAAGAACAAAGCACCTAGCACAGAGGATCCTCCAGTCGAGGTACTCCTCATTGAGCCAACTTGGACTCAACCTTTCTGGCATACATACTCCGCAACGAGCTGCCAGACGACATAACCGAGTCCAGGCGCGTCACTCGAAGATCCAAAGCATACACCGTCATCAACGGCGAGTTATACAAACGAAGCATATCAGGTATGTTCCAACGGTGCATCGCATTCGAAGATGGCCAAGCTATACTTCGAGATATTCATGCAGGTACCTGCGGGCATCACGCCAGCAGTCGCTCACTCGTAGCCAAAGCCTTTCGAGCAGGTTTTTACTGGCCACAGCTCTCAAAGACGCGGAGGACATAGTCAAAAGGTGCATCGGCTGCCAAAAATTCGCAACAAAGCCGCATGCACCCGCATCAGCACTGAAGACCATACCATTGGCCTGGCCTTTCGCCCAGTGGGGGCTCGATATGGTTGGGCCACTCAAAAAATCTTCGCATGGCGGGCATACTCACCTCCTGGTGGCAGTCGACAAGTTCACAAAGTGGATCGAGGCGGTCCCCATCACAAATTCGACTGCTACTACGGCAGTCAACTTCATAAAGAGCATCATCTACCGCTTCGGTGTCCCAAACAGTATTATCACTGATAACGGCACAAACTTCACGGCTGAAGAATTCCGAACTTCTGCAAAGAGCAAGATATCACGCTCAACTATGCATCCGTGCACACCCGCAATCCAATGGCCAAGTCGAAAAAGCCAATGGACTCGTGACAAGCGGGATCAAGAAGCGCCTCCTGGTGCCACTCAAAAGAGCCGCGGGTGCTTGGGTCGAAGAACTCCCATCTGTGCTATGGAGCCTACGTACAACTCCCAACGCCTCAACACAGTTCACTCCATTCTTCATGGTCTACGGGCAGAGGCAATCCTGCCATCAGACGTAAGGTTCAATGCACCAAGAGTTGAAGCATACAACGAAGAGACGCAGACGAAGCACTCGAAGACGCAGTCGACTTGCTCGATGAAGCGCGCGACACGGCCCTGGCTAGAACACTGTTTACCAGCAGATCTCCGCAACTACCATAGCCGTCGACTGCGCACCAGGTCCTTCGAAGTTGGCGACCTTGTTCTTCGACTGAAGCAGAAAAAAGTGCACAAGCTCGCCTCCCCATGGGAAGGCCCCTTCATCATCACTGAAGTACTTGGCGGTGGCGCATATAGACTGAAGCATGCGAAGACAGGCGAACTCTCGCATAATCCTTGGAACGTTGCGCACCTGCGCCGTTTCTATGCTTAGCATGTTCATAATCATACACTGTAATAGGCGATATGTCGGATAGCTGCAGGTTTCAGACGCGCTCTTTTCCTTACCAGGGTACCTAAGGGAAGGTTTTTAATGAGGCGGCCTGCAGCTTACTATTCAAAAGTGGAATATAATCAATGTTCCTCCTATTTCTCTGTGTTTACTACTCGCATAATTCATAACCTAACCGCACCCGAACACTCGGGGGCTGCGTTATTAATCACACGAGCTCTCGCTCCTTCAAACGCATAAACACCTTAGTCGCACCCGAGCACTCGGGGGCTGCGTCAAAAAGGATTCAAACAAAAACGCAAAAACTCCGCAGTCACACTCGAATACTCGGGGGCTGCGCAGTCGTTGTTTTATCATCAACGCATATTTCGCAAACCCCACTCGATGGACTCGGGGGCTGGGCAAATATCACAATACACAATTCATATATACAAAAGGGTCAAATTTACACTCGGGGGCTGCCCCCTGTACAAACCTACATTCGTGAGCTCCTCTAATCCTCAGGCTCTTCCTTGATGGGTAACATTGGCCCACAAAGTTGGTCGTGCATACGCTCGACCAGCACCTCCGCAGAACGAACTGTGCCATCCAAATCTGCCTGGTCCAGAGTCGCCCCAATTTCGGGTGGTGGTAACACCAAAAATGGTCGTTGACTCCGCACATACGCCATAACCGCGTTCGCTCCAACCACAAGCTTCTGGGCCAACAACTCTCGAGTGGGACCTGCATGGCGGAAGATATTAAGCAAGGCGTGGATACCTTGTGGTTGCGGCCCCGCAGGAAACAGTGTCTCGTTGAGTCGAATGAAGGCCATCCTGCATAGCTCGAGTAACTGAGCACTCCTCCAAGCACGATCCTTCAGCTTGGCGAGTATGCGTGCATGATACTTATCAAGCCAAAAATGTTGGCGTCCAGTCGTGGGGTGATCAACCACACTGTCCAAACGCTCCTCAACACGAGCCTGCTCTGCTTGGAAGTCATCAACAAAGCCTGCAAGACACGCAAGCCAGGTCAAAAAGAGAGGACTAAACAAAAGATTGTAAGCAAAATCAAAAGTCGAACTCACACTCGAGTTGCCTGTTTACAAGCTCCATCTCCCCAAGCACATAATCCTCTCGTTGGTTTGCCAACGCTGGTCTCATTTTCAGTATCTCCAGCTCTTTCTGAGCACGCTTCAGGTCTTGCTCCATACTCACATATCGAGTTTTCATAAACTCCATGACTTTGGCGTCATTTACCACCTGTGCTTGTGACCGGGTGGTAGCTGGAGATTGCGAGGAGCCAGTCGAAGCAGCGGGTTCCCGTGACTGTTCAAAGAGCATAATCACAATGCAAACTTCGTATCAGAAGAAGAAACCAGAAAGCATAAGTCAAAACAACGTAGCAAACAGCTTATCGACTGGATATACATTATCAAAAGCTATTCAGAGTAGCAAAAGGCGCACACACTTGTGCGATTCACATATCATTACAAACCATAAATAGTTCGGCTGCCCTAAATCTAGGAAGCAGACTCCGACTTCGCCCTACGTGCGCGAGTAGCAACATCTGCTGCTCGGCGTTCCATGGTAGTCATAAAAATTTCAGCCAGTCGTGCAGCTGGCTCACTCACTCCCCTCAAAGGTATCAGCTTCCCGTCTGGCTTTCGGGGGAACTCAGATAAAGCCGCCTCGTAGTCAGCCTCTAACCCATGACCTAAAAGGAGCTTGAGTGTAGACTCCGAGTCGCGTACCGTGAGGGTGCGAGCAAACTCCGCCATGGTTGAGGTCCCCGGGCCAAAGATGTCGGCAAAGCCATCCATCGTCGTTGGCAGCTCTCCAGACAGGAACACGTCTTTGTACATAGCGCCAAGCGTACTCGCAGACTTGGCTAGTGTGTCCTTCGCATGGGTGCACACGACGCCAAGGTCGCCTACAACACGGTCGAGTGACAGATCGCCACTCGTCGTGTCCACAGAGGCCGGCACGCCAACGGCTCCTTCATAAATCAAACAAGAGCAGAAGTCATTACATAACACTTGGCCGCTACACGAGCACTTCAAAGGGAAATATACTAACCTCCCACGTCCTGTGCAAGGCCAGCCAGCCGCTCAGCATATCCTCGCTCGCGTCCGGCGGCTGAGTTTTTGGCAGCGTCCAACTCCTTCTGCGACTCAGCGCGCTGCGCGGCAAGTGCCTCTTCCAGCTCCTTCACGCGAATCTCAGCCGCTGTCTTTTCGCCTGAAGTAGCAGCTCTCATCTAGTTCATAATCGACAAAAGCATTGCAAAAAGGAATTCAGAAGCAGCAGAGCAATCAACTTACGACTGAGCCGCTCCAGGTCATTGCGCAGGTTATCCCTCTCCTGCTCCACCTGGACATAGGCCTTGACAGAGTCTGCCAGGGTGCGGCAGAAGGGCTGCAAACACACGCATTCAGCATAAGTTGCAACGCACACAGTCCCAAAGTACGCGGGCTAGTCGAAAGATACTCACATGGCTTGTCCAAGGTTCAGGGGTCGCGGCAGATGTCCCGACCTCCGGAGCAGCCACACTCGTAACCTTGGCCGCCTCCGCAACTGCAATGGTGGCTATCGGTTGGTCGACCTCATGTACGGTCGAGGTCTAGCAGAAATTTTAATATCATAAGCACATGCACAAACCTGTGCTCCTCGTCGTACTCATAGTCGAGGTCTTCAAAATTTGGGCCTCCAAAAGGAAGAGCCCCACCCGACTGGGGAGGAGGGGTTGAGCTCCTTGAGCATACACGCAAAGGAGCGACATTGGCAACAGGTGGTGAGCCCGATTCCTCGTCATCCTCCAAACCCTGCTCTTTCGCGGGTGAACTCGCAGCGGAAGATACCTTTTTCGCCAGTCGACGACGCTTTGGGGGCGCAGCGTCGATTTCGTGGTCAGATGTGGCCACTTCTTCAGTCTGCACCTCCTCTGCTGCTTCCTCCTCAAGCTCCTCCATATGCGAAGTGTTTGCGGAAGGGACCGGCGAGTGATCCCCCTTCGCTTCCACGTCTTGCACCTGAGTTTCTTCAGTCGGGCCATTCTCTGGCAGTGGAGGAAGAGAGGCAGCAGTCGAGTGGCCCTGCATATCACATATCACAACAGCAAAATTAGAAGCTATAAAGCAAAAGAGTGACCACTCTTGACTACAAAAAAGCAAAAGCTGAACTAACCTCAGTCAAAGGATTGTCAGCTCCATACGGAGTGACAGGGCAGTCGACGTTGCAGGGGTCGGAGGCCTTGAGGTTGGTGATGGATCGCACATGCGCCAACAGCTCATTCCTTGACAGCTCCTCTGGGCTCATCCGACTGGGATCATTCGCGCCCTCGTATTGCCACATGGGGTGTGCTCGGGCACGGATCGGCCACACCCGCCTCTTCACAAAGGTGGCCATAAGATGCACACCCGTCACCTTGTCGAGAAGACCTCCAATCTGAGACAGAAGAGGCCCTGCTTCCGCCAGTTCTTCATCCGAAAGCTGATGGTCCCAGGCCTTGGTCCTTGCAAAAGCAGCAGTCGAGAAAGCGGCGACTGCGCCCTGCTCGACGGTGGCATAGAACCACCCTTTCCTCCAGCCTTGTGCGGAGTCGACTGTCTTCAGGCGAAAATAGCGGGTGTCGCCGCGCACCTGAATCCCGTAGCCGCCCACAGGGTAGGTGCGGCCACCTCCCCTGTTTGGTCGCACCATGAAAATGGCCTTCCACAATGCCCAACTTGGGGCAACTCCCAGAAAGCATTCGCACAGCGTGATGAAACACGCAATGTGCAGAACACCGTTAGGGGTGAGATCATGGATCTGCACCCCATAAGCATAAAGTAATCCACGAACAAAATCGTGGAGCGGAAGGGAAAAACCTCTAGGGAGGAACTCCGCAAAACAAACACGCTCGTTCGCGCGTGGTTCAGGGAGTACCTCCTTGGGCGACGGCGCACGGACAGCCAGTTGATCTGCAGGAGGGAGCAGGCCTTGCTCGCGGAACTTGGCGAGTTGGGCGTCCTTGATCATGGACTTCGACCAGTCCCCGCTGCTCTTCTTCAGGACGGCGGCGGCCGTGGATGCGCTCGCCGCGCTTTTCTTGCCTTTTGGTGCCGCGTCAGTCGCGGCGGCGGCCGCAGCACCCCGCTTCGAACCCCCACCTTTGGCCATTGGCAGCGTGGGTGGAGCGCAGAAAACTTGAGCGCAAGAACAATGGCAGAACAGCGCAAGGAGGAAGACGAGATGGGGGGCGGCGCAGGAGGCAAATGACCAGTAAAAAACTATGCCCGCACCGTTCTCCCTATTTACCACAAGCCCAAACAGATCGCCACCGTTAATTCATAAGCATACGCTCCGAGCGATATCCTACCGTACACGTGGCGGCCACGGAGAGCAACCGTCGCCGTCCACTCCGCCCACTACGCACGGGAATCCAGGAACCATCATCACGCCCCGTGAAAATCGCGCCAGAACGGTCAAATCAAGTCCAACCAGCACCGTCCTTGGTCAGCTCTGCATAATGGGCCCACAAGCAGGGTCGCGTCCCATCAGCCTTACCAGGCACGCCACCGCTTGTCAGAGATGGCAGTCGCAAAATGCGTCATCGCTGATGTTACTTTCCCTTGCACAACTGGCATAAAAGTCACTCGATGGTTTCTTCGATTGATATCACACAAGAATTTCGATTGGTCTTTCGGCAGAGATCATAGATGCCAGTCGATGGATATTCGACTGAAGCATAATACTCTCATCGGGAGCGTATCAAAAATTTCTTGGACTAAATATATGCAGGATATAAAGGTTTGAGATTATCCTCCATTGCAAGCAATAAAGCACAATCTTGGGGGCTACTCCCATCGGGAGCGCTGTCGCGCACCCGATAGAATAACGGCAAAGTATCAGTCGACAAATTACTCGACTCAGTTCATAAGCAAAATCATACTCGAAATATTCCCGAGTTGTATCTGACGATCCTCGGATGCTGCATGCATAATGCAAAGGTAAGACCCGCCGATCAGTTGAGCTGGGCTAGGGACCGCTCCAGCAGCGTAATCCTTAAACTTTCCGTGTCAGCAGACATGATGAAAATCCCGACGGACGCGTTGGGTAAATTCAAAATTATACTGCAGTTCGATTCAGTAAGACCTCAACGGCCTGATTCGAGTCTGACCAGTCTGTTCCAGATTCGAGTCCGGGGACTCGAGTTTGATTGAAAGCTAGTATGGTTTTGCCCGAATGGTAGTTAACCAGTCCCGATCCGTCATGTGTACTGGGCCTGCTAAGCTATTATCCCTTGATTATCATAAGCAAAAAGTCATAGTCGATGAAACACTCGACATAGCCAACGTGTGCTATTTCATACAGGAATTCCAAATTATAAAATACAGATGCAAAGAATGTAACGTGCACAGAGTCCATGCCCGACTCTTCGAATCAGACAAGTACTCGGGGGCTACTGACATGGGTGTACCTATCGGGTACCCTACCATGAGGATACCTGGTGCACGTATCGACTAGGCCCAATTATCAAGAGCCTACGAAAAGCCCATAAAGGAAGGCCCAAGAAGATGAGTACCCTCCAAGTTAGCGAAGCCATAGTCGGTTTAGACTTACCTTGCATGTAATTCGAGTCGGTTACGAACACCCGAGACCCAGCCTACTATATAAAGGCTGGGAGGGCCGTCGAACCAGGCACGCACTTTCAGAACCACCAAAAGCCCTAGCGAGATCAGCATCTCGCCGGGATTCCCTTGTAACCACCATATTCGCAAATCAATAACAGACAGGCAGGACGTAGGGGTGTTACCTCCACACGAGGGCCCTGAACCTGGGTAAAATCTTTGCCCTGCTTGTCAGCCGACGATACTTCCAGCTCTACCACGTTCTCTCCCCCATATTCACAACCCAAGGACCTTAACCATGGGTCTTGATGAGTCTACCCCTCGTCACTCGCCTGCTGCTTGCTCTCTCGCTCGCTTACTTCCAGCTTTGTTTCCATCGCATGGTTCAGCTAAAAAGGTATACGTACTCTTTCCTTTTTTCTTTTCTTTTCTTTTTTTCTTTTTCGATTTTCTTTATTTTCCTTTTTTGTTTTTCTTTTTCTTTTTCTTTTTCATTTTCATTTTCTTTTTCGTTTCTTTTTCTGTTTTTGTTTTTTGTTTCCGTTTTTTCATTTTCTGTTTTGCTCTCGTTTCTTTTAAAATTGGAACTATTTTAAAATATGAAAATGGTTCTATTTTTTAAATGGTTCCAAATTAAAAAATGGTTTTAAATTTAAAATGGTTCCCAATTTTAAAATTGTTCATATTTTAAAATGGTTCCAAATTTAAGGTTTCATTTTAAAAATGATTTCAAATTTAAAAATGGTTTCGAATTTAAATATGGTTCCTAATTTAAAATGGTTCCAAATTTTAAAATGGTTCCAAATTTAAAAATGCTTCCGAATTTAAAATGGGTCCATTTTTAAACGGTTCCAAATTTAAAAATGGTTCTATTTTGAAAATGGTTCCAAATTTAAAAATGGTTCAAATTTAAAATGGTTCCAAATTTGGAAATTGTTCGTTTTGGAAAATGGTTCCATTCTGAAAATGGTTCCAAATTAAAAAATGGTTAAATTTTGAAAATGGTTCCAAATTCAAAAATGGTTCCAAATTTAAAAATGGTTCTATTTTGAAAATGGTTCCAAATTTAAAAATGTTTCATTTTTTAAATGTTTCAAAATTTAAAAAAGGTTCCGAATTTAAAATGGTTCCAAATTAAAAATGGTTCCAAATTTGAAAATTGTTCATTTTGGAAAATGGTTCCAAATTAAAAATGGTTCCAAATATGAAAATTGTTCATTGTTTAAAATGGTTCCATTCTGAAAATGGTTCCATTTTGAAAATGGTTCGAAATTTTAAAATGGTTCCATTTTGAAAATGATTCCAAATTTAAAAATGGTTCCGAAATAAAAAATGGTCCTATTTTGAAAATGGTTCCAAATTTAAAATGATTCCAAATTAAAAATGGTTCCAAATTTGAAAATTGTTCATTTTTGAAAATGGTTCCATTTTGAAAATGGATCCAAATTTTAAAATGGTTCCAAATTTGAAATTGTTCATTTTTAAAACGGTTCGAAATTTAAAAATGGTTCCAAATTTAAAATGGTTCCAAATTTTAAAATTGTTCATTTTAAAATGGTTCCAAATTTAAAAATGTTTCCGAATTTAAAAATGTTTTCGAATTTGGAAATGGTTCCGAATTTAAAAATGGTTTCAATTCTAAAAATGGTTCAGATTTTGAAAATATTCAGATCAAAAAAATAATTTCGAAATGCTTAATACCGCACCAACGTGTAATTGTCCAGAAGCTCTGGAGCGACGGCAATTCTATAGCTCCTTCTGGACAGAAAACGGAGCGAAATAGAAGAAACACCCAAACAGAGAAAAAAATTCACGCACGAGCAAATGGGCCAGGCCCAATTAGTGAGCGTGTAGGCGGCACAGCTAGGAAGTGCCGCTAACGTGCGCCGTACAGGCGCTCCCTTGAGTCATTGAGGAAACGAATGGGCAGCCCTGTGCGTGCGTCACGCGTGCGTCCCTTGAGTCATTGAGTCATTGCGTCCGTGCGTGGTTGTCAGGCCTGTCTGCTTGCTGGGCTGGGCTGGAGTTGAGTCACGCCTGGGCCTTTTTATTTTCCCTTTACTATGTAACTTTAACACTGTATGTATTTTAAAAGGATAAAGTATAGTTTTCACCCTGAAATGTATCACATTGGACAAAATTCACCCTGAACTTTAAATTGATATAATTTCAACCCTGAAATGTACAAAACCGTATAAATCGCACCCTTGCCTGGTTTTTGCTCAATTTAGTTGGTTTTGAGGAGAACATTGGCTGTTTTAAACGTTGATGTGGCGATGATGTGGCACCCGTCCCTACTTTCAGTCTATTGACGCAAGCGTTGACCTGGGAGATGAGCAGAGCGACAGCAGCACCGCCGGCGCCCCTCCCCTTCCCGGCCGCCGCCGCCGCCGCCCCTCCTCTCTAGTCCCGGCCGCCGCCTGTCCCATCAAGCGCCGCTCGGGAGCCTGCTGGACGGGCGTTTCCTGTGACGCCGGCGCCGTGACGGGCGTCTCCCGTGACGCCGGCGCCGTGACGGGCGTCTCCTGCGACCCAGACACCGTGACGGGCGTCTCCCTCGCGAGCGCGATGTCACGGCGGCAGGAGGAAACCTCGGCCGTGCAGCCCTGCATCTGGTTCCGGCGGAGCGGTAGCTGTGTAGTTGGTGCCTTGGTGGTGCTGGGAGGAAAGTCCGTGGCGGCGGGAGCTTCCTGGAGGATGGTACGACGACGGCGCTGGACATGGCGCTGAAGTTGAGCCGCATCCCCATGGTCGCGGAGTAGAAAGGCACGGCTAGCGCGTCCAGCGGGTACACGAGCGCGTGCATGAAGGTCCTCGCCACGGGCCCTCCCTCGGGAACGCCACCACAAGGCTCGCCGGCATCTTGTCGAACCCGGCCCGCCGCAAGAAGTTGCCGAAGAAGGGGACGGCGACGAGGATCAGCGCCAGCTCCCAGTTCCCGATGCGGTGCCTCACCCGCGTTGCTCATCACCGGAGTTTTACCTCCTCTGTCTAATTCCTTGGATTAGTTTAAACTTCTCTGTTTTACCTCCATCGAACAGAATTGGGAAAGAGACCGTCCCCACGCAGCTCATCACCGGAGAGATCCATATAAACAACTTTCTTCTTAGAAAGGTAAGCCGCTATCCATAGCACTTCAGACTTCAGAGCCCATCGGAAAATGTTGCAGAATGCTTAGACAGGCGATCAAGGCATGAGGCCAGTTACAGTTGGGGGAGACTTCACTGGCTCGCACTTGAAGTTCTGAACTTCCTACGATTTGCATGAAACTGTAGTGGCTGCTCAAGCTAAGTAGCATCATTAGCTCGTTGCACATTGCTGATCCATTACAATTGACAGCTTCACCATTGATCAGCTTATTCCGGTTAGGTCTGATCCAAAACGCATCTTAGTGGAAGCATCCGAGTAACGAGAATACAACAGCAGATACCGTATTTTTACTGACGATACTGTCCAAGAAACAGCTCCGCAACATACATCGGGGTAGTTTATTGTGCAGATTTACAACCTAACAAAGCCCAGCTGCCGGTGAGGTAAACAGCAGTGGCCACGCCGGCGGCTTAGATGGCGACCAACCTCCCGACCGCCCCGACGCCAGCGCGGTAAACGACGCACACCCCGACGATCCCGGCGGCGCCGACCGGGGCGCGGACGAGCGTCGGCGAGCATGGCTTCCCTGAACAGCCTCCCCGAGTCTGAAGCCGCGAGAGCTCCCCAGCGCTTTCCAGTCTGGCGGCGCGCAGCGCGGAGTCGACGCGGACGCATGGCAGCGGACGAGCGGGAGGGAGACCCAGAGCGCGAGCTGGTAGGGGCGCTGGGCGTCGGCAAGGCAGCGGTAGAAGGAAGCGTCGCCGGCCCGCCGCGAGAAGTTGCCGACGAAGGAGACGGCGACGAGGATCAGCGAGCCAACTCCCAGTTCCCGATGTAGTGCCTCCCCGCGTTGCGGGGATTCAAGAACGCCACCGCCGGCCGGAGCAGCACGAGCGCGATGCCCACGATGCAGTTATTTTCTTTATGAACGGTCAACGCCACGTCACTGCCACGTCATCGCCACATCACCCCCTTAAAACCGCTCAAAACAATCAAAACCAGGCCAGGGTGTGATTTATCCGGTATTGCACATTTCAGGGTTGAAAATAGACCAATTTATTGTTCAGGATGATTTATATCCAATGTGCTAGATTTGGGGGTGATTTCTATACTTTATCCTTTTTAAAATGGGCCCCTATTTTAGCCGGGCCCGGGCCGTCGCACCTCTCGCACTGGGCCAAAGCCGGCCCTGGCCATCTGAGTATTCTCTAAGAGCAAGTACAATAATAATAGAGTTAAGTGTTGGCTATAAGATAATGACATGTCATCTATAGCCATCTCTATAGCCAACATGTACAATAGTAAGATACAAAGATGATCTAATATATTGATACATAGCCCACCATCCACTCTCACATAGTGCCTAGGAGCACGTGCTAGAGTTGGCTCTTGCATGAGAGCTCACTCCTCTTTCTCTCCTCTTCTCTCTCCTCCAACTAAGCACAAATATATTATTTTAATCTTTATAGCCCGCCCACGTCACTCTATTGTACTTGCTCTAAAAGAGGTCCAATTCCAAAAAACAGAGTCATCACGATAAAGGATCGGTTTTGGGGTTTTATAGAAGCTCCAAAGATCAATAAACTCACATTTTGAAGCCCTTGCTGCAATGTACGACCTTTTTCTGGCGGTAATTTTAAATATTTCTGACGCTGTATCACACATAGCACAATCACTATTGGTTATGATCGTTGAGGCGTGTAAAAAAGTCATTGTCAGCATCGTTGCAAGGAAGCTCAAATCCAGTACATGTGTTGTCATGGCTCGTTTACTGGAAGCATGGCCAACAAATTCGGAGGCACAACCGAAACGTACAAGATTGGTCACCTCTAGGCCACCAAGCTTCTTAGGATCACAAACCACCTTCCAGCTACTAAGGGAGTGCACAACCTATCTATGTTTTTCGCACCCACTTCGGCAGGTGGATGCACAACATATGTTGCTAGTGCTACGATTACAAAAGTCTTTAGGGTGACCATTCGGCATGTGTGATATCTCTCGCCACCCTTGGAGTCCTTTTCCCACTTTGTCAACTGGGGGATGGCAACTGATTTAAATCTTCGGAAGTGCACTTGTAGGCCCATATATTTTCCAGGGAACGCGACGAGTTTTGTCGGGAAGATAGAGGCGAATTTAAATCTTGAGTGTGCAGCCCCGTCATATTACCGGAAAAGGCACAAGAATGTGACGATTGGTAATGAGCTCTTCTCGGTTTAGGTTAGATAGAAAATTCAAGCATCGCCCCCACATAAAACCAAATTTAATGGGGAGCTTATGGCATCCTTGGGAAATAAGGACAAGATATTCCCTCAAGGCAGGTGTGTTTAGCATGTGGGTGATAAATTCCACTTCTATTGTTTTTCATCTATTTGATTTCGATATAATCAAAAGAAAATTAAAAGGGAGGATTTTTCAGAAATCCTAATCTATATGGCAATACCACTTTGCATCTCATTTCTATATTGGCTATATTTAGCAACAATTTTTGTTTGTATACTCTTTATCATTCTATCTACTCACTTGGAATACACATCAAACATACTTTTGTTGTTGTTGACATGGACATGACTCATCCACTTTATTCTCTCCCTCTCTGATATAAGATAGACACACGTCATGGAAAGTTTGCCACATGACCACATGCATCCAAGTATATTGTTGTTGTGCATAGACCAAACCATAAAAGGAGTCATAAGTGCCAAAAAAAAGTTGTAGAAAATACAAGTAATATAGTGTTTGATTAGTCATCACACAATGTCAAAGAGTTGTACAAAGAAGATGCTGATGGATTACTAAATTAGCATTATCTGTAGGTGAAACGCAACACATAACTTGTAAGGCAAAGTTATATCTACTCAAAATTTAAACCACGTCTGAGTCACCATGTATATCTTCTTATCTATGTCATGGTCATCCTAAGCTACTTTTTATGGCTATAAAAACTAGCTTGCATTCGCCAAACTATCATCAATCAACCTTCTCTAATCACTTCATACAACCATGGCAACTACCAGTTTTTCATGTGTTCTGTTTTACTTTTGCATTTTCCTCTTGTGCCATGGATCCATGGCTCAATTGTTCGGTCAGAGCTTTACTTCATGGCAGAGCTCTCGACAAGGAGGTTTAAGAGGGTGCAGATTCGATAGGCTACAAGCATTTGAACCAATTCGGCAAGTGAGGTCACAAGCGGGTGTCACTGAGTACTTTGATGAGCAGAATGAGCAATTTCGTTGTACCGGTGTATCCGTCATTCATCGTGTTGTCGAGCCTCAAGGCCTCTTATTACCTCAATACCACAATGCTCCTGGCTTGGTGTACATCCTCCAAGGTTGGTGTCCAAATTTAATAGGGAATTTTCATTGTTAGGCTTATCTTAGGAGTTTGTATGTGCCAAATGTTACGTCATCATTCATGATTTATTAATATTGGAAAATATTTTTTCTTGTAGGTAGGGGTTTCACGGGGTTGACTTTGCCTGGATGCCCAGCGACCTTCCAACAGCCGTTCCAGCCATTTGATCAAGAACAGTTTGCCCAGGGTCAAAGCCAGAGCCAAAAGTTTAAGGATGAGCACCAGAGAGTTCACCACTTCAAACAAGGAGATGTTGTTGCGCTGCCAGCTGGTATCGTACATTGGTGCTACAATGATGGAGATGTACCAGTTGTAGCTGTCTATGTCTTTGACGTAAACAACAACGCTAATCAGCTTGAACCTCGACAAAAGGTAACTATGCATGTGTTAACTAATCCATAGAAACGATATATTATTGTTTAGGGGAACATATGTATGGTTTTAAAGTATATACTAGTTGATTATTATTGAACTTTGTATTACTCCATCAATGTGAAATTTTAGGAATTCTTGTTGGCTGGTAACAACAAACGAGAGCAACAGTTCGGACAAAACATATTCAGTGGATTCGGTGTCCAACTTCTTAGTGAGGCCTTTGGTATCAGTCAACAAGCAGCCCAAAGGATTCAGAGTCAAAATGACCAAAGAGGTGAGATAATTCGTGTGAACCAAGGTCTTCGATTCTTACAGCCCATTGTGTCCCAACAAGGACCGTTGGAGCAGCAAGCCTACCAACCAATTCAAGGCCAGGTAGGACAATGGACACAATTTCCGGAAGGACAATTTACTCAATATCAACCAGGACAATTGAGTCAGTACCAGGAAGGACAACCGATGGGTGGTAGATTCAATGGTTTGGAAGAGAACTTTTGCTCATTGGAGGCAAGACTAAACATTGAAAACCCCAAACGTGCTGATACGTACAACCCACGTGCTGGCAGGATAACACGCCTCAACGCCAAGAATTTCCCCATCCTTAACCTTGTGCAAATGAGTGCTACGAGAGTAAATCTATACCAGGTACATACGATGCTACATTCTAATTAATTATTAGATTATTTGATATTATATGCATCATAACACACGGTTAATAATATGGCATACCAATAATTGTTATTGCAGAATGCTGTTCTTTCACCATTTTGGAACATTAATGCGCACAGTGTCGTGTACATGATACAAGGGCATGCTCGGATTCAAGTTGTCAACAACCATGGTCAGACAGTATTCAACGACAGTCTTCGCCGAGGGCAGTTGTTAATCATACCACAACACTACGTTGTTATCAAGAAGGCAGAGCGTGAAGGATGCCAATACATTTCATTCAAGACCAACCCAAACTCTATGGTTAGTCACATCGCGGGAAAGAACTCCATCCTTCAAGCCTTGCCTGTTGATATCATCGCCAATGCCTACCGCATTTCTAGGCAAGAAGCCAGAAATCTCAAAAACAATAGGGGAGAAGAGTTCGGTGCATTCACTCCTAAATTTACTCAAACCGGCTTTGAGAGTTTCCAATACAATGCCGAGGAGTCGTCTTCGACTGATAAGTCATCTGAGTAAACTAATGAGTGTTATGCGAACTAGCATATGAGAAATAATGGCATCATAAGTGTGCCACTTTGTGGTGTGTAACTGCTTATCTAAATAAAAAGTTCATCATGTTATCATATGTTCATGTACCTTTTGTTAATTTTTTTCTTTTATACCTAGTACTTCTCCTTCACCTCATCGATTTGGTGCCATTTTCTACCCCATGCTCATGCATATCAACCAAACTTTTTGGGTACTTGTAGTAGAATTTTTTTTTCAGTATTGTTTTTCGTGTTTCTAATATTTTTCTAGCATATCTAGAACTTCGGTTTTGCTAATTCTCGTTTGCTCCGAAATTTTGTAAATCCTAGACGCCTCTGAATCACATAGGTTAATTTTCCGTGTAAAATTTGTGCAGACTAAACATGATAAATATGTTATATGTTTCAATTTGCCTGGCCTGGAAAAATCGGATATGGAGGATGAATTTCGAGATGCTAGCCATAAATGCAATATTGGTGGCTTTATATGTCCTTATGCATCGTTGACAGATACAGCAAGACACATATTCTTGATTATGATCACCTTCTAATAATCATCGATCTTTCCAGCAATAACTTGATGATCATATTCAAAAACAAGTTATGTGTATCATGAAACATACGCTTTTTTTATTATGATCACAAACCATCGATCTTTCATCCTGGAAATTTTCGGAATTGGAGTAATCATCAAGAGAACATCGAACAAGGTAAATCACCTTCTACAAAATCATCGATCTTTCATGCTGGGAATTTTCGAAACCAGAGAACATCGAACAAGGTAATTCATATAAAAGTCTGCATTATTATTGATATAGCGAAAGTACAATCCCTTGACACGATCAAGCTGACAACTGCAAGCCATTATGGCTAAATTAAACTCACGCGTAAATCAAATCACGAAACAGCAAACCCGATAGCAAACTAAATTGAAAAACAGAGCTAACTAAACAGCAGACTCCAAACGTAAACCCTTCGGGCACACCACAGATCGATCTCGACGCGAAGCTCCTAGAAGCCGTGGACCTTGATGCAGTCCGTCTTGGCGAGCCCAGCCTTGGCGAGGAAGGTGGCGACTTTCTTGCGGTGGTCGCCCTGCAGCTGGATGACGTTGCCGAGCTCCTTGTCCTCCACGACGGTGCCGTTGCAGCAGAGCTCCCGCTTGAGGTCCCGCAGCACCTTGGCGTAGTTGTATCCCGTGCTGAGCCCCTGCACCGTGGTCAGCGTCTTCCTGCCATTGCGCTGCTGCACGCGGAGGTGCACGCGGCCGTCGTCCCCGGCGTTCCCGGCGCCGGCAACGCCCACGCCGTCCGCGGCGACCTCGTCGGCGAACGGGTCGAAGGCGGCCGGCGGGAGCGCGTCGTCGTCGCCAAAGTCGTTGGGGCCGGGCATGAAATCCGGATCGGCCTTCTCTGAAGGCGCCGCGAGGTACTTGTCCTTGCCCTTGGGCTTGCTGCTCTTCTTGGTCGGCGGGGCGCGCTTCTTGGTGGTCTTCTTGACGTCCTCCTCCTCGTCGGACGAGGAGGCGCCGCCCGCGGCCCACCGGTCCGATGCGAAGGGCGGTGGCGGCGGCGACACCTTGGTCTCGAACTCTGGCGGCGCCACGTCGACGGTGTTGCTGCTGGTCGACGACACGGCTGCGGCGGCGAGTTTCTGGGCTCTGGCGCTCGAGATCCCTGGGGGATTCGCGTTCGTTTTCTTTTGCATATGCCTCTGGTGGAGGCGGCGTCGCGTATATATAGGTGGAAGTAAAAAATCGGTCGAGCGGGAGTTCGTGCAGGACACGGAGGCAGAGGCCGAGTCGATGGGACGATTTCCCGATCGATCTCGGCCGTTCATAGTACGTGGACGGTCTCAGATGGGTGCCAGTGGGACGAAACTTGGCACGCACGGTCTCTTATCTTTTTTTTTTTTTTGCGTTGGCACGGTCTCGCCATGATCCGTTCCTGTCTCGAAGGAAGATTGGAGGCCAAGGAAGGTAACGTATAAGTTACTGTATTATAACTCCGGGCTGTTTTTTTTTTTTTTTTTTTTTTTTGCGAAACACAGTACAACGCAAGCGCTCATATACACGCGCACACACTCACCCCTATGAACGCACGCACGCACACCCTACCCCTATGAGCACCTCCGAGAGACTGAGCCGGCGGGTCGAGTCTTGAGATTGACGAAGTCATCACGGGCGCCTCGCTGTCGACGGGAACGTCGCCTCCCACTGAAGAATATTCCGCCTTAAATGAGAAACACCAGCGTCAAACCTGGGGTTTGAACTCTGGTGGGCTGGGGGTACAACCACCCACCTAACCATCTTGTCACAGGCAAGTTCTCGGGCTGTTTTTTTTATGCAAAAGGGATTTATAACTCCGAGATGTATACATACTCGTATTCTGCTACAGGTTCTTTTCCCTTACCAAATATAACATCTGTCTCACAATATAAAACATTTTGGCAAAGCAGTGGGCTATTGCTAGTGCAGGTCGTTTCTCCCTAGAATAGCCTCATGTATGTCTTGGCCTGGTCGCTCAAGTCATAGAGATGTCCTCTGTCGTTTTTCCTTGTAACTGGTTGTTTGCCTGTGTTGGTTTGTAGGTCGCTTAGGTCGTCCCCTCTCTTTAGGCCTAAGGGCATCTCTAACCGATCCCCAATCGGTTAGAGGAGTAAACTTTAGAGGAGTAAAAGTACTCTTCTAAATGTGGTCGGCGCCGAACCGATCCCCTAAATTTAGAGGAGTAAAATTATTTTTCATCATTTGCAATACAAATAGGTTGATACAAACACATATAGTATCATAGGTTTTGATACCGATACAACCCGATACACCAAAATAGATACCGATACAACTCGATACAATTGATACATAGAGAGTACATACTTCTCCCCATAGATATCGATACAACCCGATAGAATCCGGCACAAACCAAAGTGTTCTTGTTATGCATTAGAACGCATAACAAGAATGTGCCATCTATTTAACATCGATGAAAGCGATCTACCATCTCCGGTTGTCTTTTCATTGAAATTCTTATGAATTTTCTCCCAAAAAAGTTGGAATGGCGGACGAACACCACTCGCTTCGTATAGTGCGTCATCTACAAGAGTTTGATGGTACCATGCAAAATACAACTCATTGTCTTCATTCTCGGTCCATGTAGAATTCCTTGTACTTCATTTGTAACAAAAATCAAATAAGCCACGGCTTCTTGTGCTCCAATTTTACATGACGAAAAAGAGGGAAAAAATTCACCTTGTGTTGGTTGCGGCCGGCGGTGCCGGCGATCCATCTCCGGTAGCAGCATCGACGGACGCCGGCCCTGCATCCTCCAACTCCGGCCAGAGGTCCCGCGCGCAGACGAAACCCGTCGTGGGCGGCGGGGGCAACCGCCGGTCGCGCGGGATCTGTGGTGGGCTAGGAGGAGGGGGGCGAGCCACGTCGCGACATCGGTGGTGGCCGACCACGCCACGCCGTGGTCACCGGAGGCCACGCCGGCTCCGGGTTGCGGCGAATCGACGGCGACGGAGCCCGATTTCCTCCAAATCGGGCCGGCGGCCGGCGAAAACGAGCACGCCCCGTCGATTCCGGCGACGGCGAGAGGCGGCGAGCGAGGGAGAGGTGGGCCGGAGGGCGGCGGAGGGACCGGGGTGGGGGCGGCGGGGTATGGGGGTGGCCGGCGGCGACGCCGGCGGGAATAGGTGCGGCGGGTCGAGCGGCGGGAGGTTTTCTCGGAACTGGCCTCGGAGGAGTAAATTTAGGAGTCGGCCGCCACTTTTACTCCTCCGATGAGTATAATTTTACTCCTCTAACCGTTTAGGAGTTCGGTTAGGTGCCGCCGCTGCGTATTTTTACTCCTCTAACCGATTTTAGGGGATCGGTTAGAGATGCCCTAAGGCCACTGCTCCCTGTACAGACCTCGGCCATTTCTATGCCTTGTTTCTCCTATCTATTAATATACATGCAGCACTTCTAAAAAAACATTTTGGCAAACTAAAACATACACCATCAGTTTTTAAATATAACATATTTTAGCTATTTTTTGTCCTGCACATATCTAGACGTGTTTTAGTGCGTGTATTCATGTGACACTAAAACGCGTCTAGATACCTGTGGGCCAGAAAAGGCTAAAATATCTCTTATATTTAGTAACAGAGAAAGTATGTCCATTGTCTTGAGTTACTAGTACTATAGAAGCCAACGTGTCTAGAATTGTTGGTACAAGTGTACACGCCTAGACAGCAGCATATTCAAATTAATGTTTTAAATAGCGGGCTATCACAAATAACGGTAACCCTTCAAAACAGGTATAACGGGGCAAAATGGAGAGGGGTGTGTTGGCTCCCGAGCTCATATGCTCCTGTTATATTAAACGAAATTTAAAAAATAGTAGAACATTTCCAAAAATTATGAATTTTTTTAGTGATGAACATATACATGTTTTAATACTTGCTAAGTTTCGTAATGAAATTCCATGTGTGGTGCTCTGTGCAAAATAACAAAATCAGTGATCTAAAAAGTAGGTTTTTGAAATCGCATTTCGACCACTGATTTCTCTTTTTTGCACCGGGCATACTGAATGTCATTTCGCCACGAAACTTGACATGTATGTTGGACATTGGTATGTTTTCGCCTCCAAATTTTCAGAATTTTTTAAAACGTTTTACTATTTTTAAAATTTCGTTTAATATAGCAGTAGCATATGAGCTCGGGAGCCAAAGTGAATTTCTTGGCTAAATGAGAATATAGCTGGAAGTTGTACATGGATTTATTTAACGACAGTATACTCAAACAATTACAACGGGGCTATTTAAACTATGATTCATATATAGAATGTTGCGGCTTGCTTTAACAAAATAGTACATGAGTCTATCAGAAAAAGAAGAAGACAAATGGGGAAAATATTTCAGATATGACATTTGGGTAATGTGGATAACGCTCCGGTAATCTCCTTGAGAAAAGGAAGATCCCGAAATTGCAGCTTCCAAGAGAGTGCTTCATATACTGACATCAATTTTCCCAAACCATAATGAACAGAAAGACAAAAGGAGAAATAAAGTCAGACCTCGATATGCAGCTTAATTCAAGCAGAGCATCACAGATAGGTGCCCAGTCATTTCCAGGAATGTATATCCTTACGTTACACTTTTCAGGCGTTTTGATGACCTGATCCAGCACAATAAAGCATTATAATCTGAAATCGTCAATCAAAGGTACCAAACATAGAAACTCTCTGGGTTCTACTTGTTCATTTGACGTAGAAGAGATTTCTGATGCCAAGATATATATGAATATATTCCTACATGTTGAATGCCTCATGTAAATATATTATAATAATAATTATTATTATTTATCCTGCCAGGAAATGGCGGGTTGGATACTACATCTTGATTTGCTCGGGGGGCATTGGTAATGGCAATAATTGCTTATTATACGGGCATACACTTCTGCAATCATCTATATTTTTCCAGCAGTGTCTACCAGGCCACATTGTTGCACAACACCAACAGGTGTCGCCGTCACATTTATTCCTCACGCACAATATTATCGGAGGACCAGTGTATCTTTCAGTACCTTTTATCTCTTCTAGCTCGCGACCACCTGATCTCTCAATCAATAAGAAAGGACATGCAAAGAAATATTAGAAAATAATCTACTTGTTGTAAAGAGATGGGTATAACTAATATGCTACAGACAGATACGGAGTACATAAGCATACTTACAGTGCACAGAGAACACGTGACATCCAAAGAGTGCAAAGAATAGAATCGTTGCTAACTTCATATTCATATTGGGAGTTCTGATTGATGTTCACAAAGCACACATGATACGATACGATGGACTCAAGGCCTTGTGCTATTTATAGGACACCAAGGTCGATGTAAAATGAATGACCGAATCCATTAATTAATTCCAAAATTAACACTCCTAAGATAGTGGTCAACTAATGCGAAATCAAAACTTGTTAAAGAAAGGATCAAGCAATATTTGCTTTTGATACACATATTATTTCAGTAACAGGTAAATCTACATTGAAAGGGGAGCGCTAGGAATTGGACTACCAATACGATCTGCTCAATCTGGAACGTGCGATTGGTCCATTTTCTGAACTAGTAATTTCATTTTGTTTTTAACTAATGCTTCCATAAATCAATTATTGCCACGCAAAGTTGCTTCCGTATGAAAAAAAAAGGTTTCCACAAATACGGTGATAAAATCAATTATTTTTCACGCAATTTGCTTCCGTGCAAAGAGAATCGGTTTACAACCGTAATGAAATTATCTCTGGTGCAGCTAATTAGTTCACTTGTTGGTTCTTACACAAACATAAATATATTGTTTCCATGGTCAAAGATATCGCTTCCATGGCAACTGGTGAACTGGATGTTGCTTAGATGTAGCAAAATGCAATATGCAAAATGGAGTACTAGCGATATACTATACTAACAGCAGGAGATGCAAGTAATACTGATTCTAACGTATACATATTGTCTTTATTGCACAAATTTTCCCACAAGTCCATCATTAAACAAAAACAAACGGAGAAAATATTTCAGACCTCGCATATGCAGCTTCAACCAGAGAAACCCAACGAGGTGCCCAACTAGGTGCCCAGGCATTTCAGCATTGTATCCTTTCAGGCATTTTGATGAACTGATCCAACACAACAAAGCAATTTAATCCTGAAATCATCAACCAAGGTACAAAGCCTAGATCGAACTGCACAACTGATACAGCTGATATTGGCCTTAGTGAAGGACTGAAGCGGAACATAACATCCACACATGGAGGCAAGGGCGCTCATGGGTCACTTGGCTGCACCCGATTCTCCGGGACTTCGCTTGTCCATTTGACATAGTCAGTTTTGATCTTCTCGAGCCTCACGACCACTTCGCTCATCATCCTCTGGTCCGGCGAGTTGCTGGAGCACAGCAAACCGAGCTCAAATACTGGCCCAAGAAAGCCATCGCCCAAGCCGCGGCTTGAAGAAGAGCCTTGCGGTAATAGAAGCTGACCATCCACCACCCGGACTAGCTCAGTCGGAAACGCCTGATCGACCCATCCCGAAGGCTCAGTCCTCCGACAAACAGAGCATCCGTGGGTCTCCTTCCTGTGAAGACTTCGAGAAGCATGATCCCATAGCTGAACACGTCGCTCTTCCGCGATGCTTTTCCAAGGGATCCGTACTCTGCTCAACAAATACATGAATTTTAATGGATGATTGATGAAGATTTAACAAGAAGTACATATTACGAAATATTACAGGTGCCAGCTAGTACCTGGTGCCATGTACCCAACTGTTCCAGGCATGCTCGCGGAGATCATAGAGCTGTCATCGCCTAATAGTAACCTTGCAATGCCGAAGTCTGCAACATGCGCCGTCATGTCGTCATCGAACAGCACGTTGCTGGGCTTCAAGTCGCAGTGCAAGACAACCTCGTGGTGCTCGTGATGCAGATACGCCATTGCCATTGACACGTCGAGCATGATGCCCAGCCTCTCGAGGATTCCCAAGTGCCTTGTGCCCTCAGAGTAGTGTAGGAGCGTCTCTAGGCTGCCATTGGGCATGTACTGAAGCACCAGTGCTCTGAATTCTGGGTTGGAGCAGGTGTTGAGAATCCTTAACAAGTTGCGGTGCCGCACCATGCGCATCACATGGCACTCCACATCGAAGCTCCTAGTGGCATGTTCCAGCTGCAGGTCCAACACTTTCACTGCAACCACCAAACCGTTGCTCAGTTTTCCCTTGAAAACCTTCCCAAAGCTCCCAGACCCCAACAAGTTGCTCTTGCTGAAATTCTCGGTGGCATGAGCGAGCTCATTGTAGGAGACTAATTTGTGGTTTATCATGTCAACCATTCCACAGAAACTGGTATCTGTTGCTGCTTCCCAACTTTTCTTTTGACTACTACAAATATGCAGGATGCCACAGCTCCAATTACCACAATAATAGGGGAGCAAAATTTTGAGCATGAGACTGTTGGTTCTTGGAGAGTTATCCAAACACGATGGAAATCCTAAATTTGGAGCACCACAAAGCCCTGAATTCCCCATCAAGGATTGCAGGCTGATGTTGGAGAAGACACCTCCTTCGGGTATCTGACCTTGTAGATTATTGAAAGACAGGTTCAATCTAGCCAGGAAGGTAAAATTGGCCAGGTTCTTCGGGATGGAACCTGAGAGATTGTTATGGGATAGGTCCAAAGCTTGCAAGCTAGCCAGCTTGTCAAAGGAATCTGGAATATGGTTATAGAATGAATTGTGCGACAGATTTAAATTGATCATCATGATAAGTTTTCCAATCGAATCTGGGAGACTATTTGTCAAGTGGTTGGAAGAGAGATCCATGTGGTAAATTTGCTTTAAATAGCCGATATCAACCGGTAATGTGCCGCTCAAGAAGTTCTTAGATAAATCAAGCCAAAGGAGGCTATCAAGATGAAATAAACTTGGGGGTATAGTTGACGATAACTGGTTATAAGATAATCTAATTTCTTCTAACCTGGTATGATTGCCGATGTCCTCTGGTATGGAGCCAGAAAATTTGTTGTGGTGGAGCTGCAATACTACTAGATTCTTTAGCATTACAGTATGTGATGGGATTCGGCCGTACAAGCTATTCCAGTAGAGGTTAAGGGATTGCAGATTCTCCATCATCATGATTGAATCTGGAATTGCACCATATAATTGGTTTTTTGAAAGAACCAACACTCTAAGACCGGTTAAGTTTGAAATCGTAGCGGAAGTTTACCAACTAAATTGGTCTCAGATGCAATGAAAGTTTCCAGCTGACTTGACAGATTCCCTACATAGCCAGGGAGGCCACCAGTGAAATTGTTGGACGAGATGTCAAGATACCAGAGCTTCCTACAGTTTGAAAGAATGGACAAAAAGCTGAGATCACCCTCTAGACGGTTTTCTTGAAACCTAAGTTTCACTAAGGAGTCCATGTTACCAATTGTTTCAGGCAATGACCCATCTAACATGTTTCCATACAACAACAGCACTGATAACTCAGAAAGGTTGCCAAGGGAAGCAGGAATAGGTCCCGTTAGCTGATTGTCTCCGAGACGTAGATCCGATAGTTGGCCCAGCTGTCCAAAAGTTTCCGGAATAGGTCCTGTCAGTTTTCCCACTGACATACTCAAGACACTTAGCAAAGTGAGGTTGCCAAGTGCGGAAGGAATTGAGCCAACAAGGTTATTCTCACCCAAGGAAATCAATTCTAGATGAGCCAACTTGCCCAGCCATGTTGGCATAACACCTTCAAATAAGTTAGCAGGCATGGAAATAGCTTTGAGGTCCCGACAAGATGCGAGCCCCAACGGAATCGGACCAGTGAACCTGTTCACTCCCATGCTGATTATTTCCAGCGCCGGGAGACTAAAACTTCCGTTGTCGGGGATATGGCCAGTTAGGTTGTAGTTGCTGCTGAGATATATTGTATGGAGTTTAGACATGTTGAAGATAGCCGGAGGCAATGGCCAGTGAGATAATTGTACTGCAGGTCAAGAAACTCAAGCATTGGCGACGAGGAAATGGAATATGGTATCGGCCCGACAAACTGTTATTCCCGATGGAAAGATAAGTTAACATCGGTGTATTGTTGAATAGATCGACCGGTATTGAGCCACTCAGGTAATTCGTCCGGAGAACTATGGAGGCAAGGTTGTGTAAGTTCCGCAGCTCTACCGGGATTGCACCCGAAAGATGGTTAGACTTCAAGACAAGAACTTGTAGCCTCGTGAGGTTTCCTATGGTGGGTGGGATGCTACCTGACAGACCATTGCGGCCAAGGTCAAGGAATTTGAGGCGATGCAATCTTCCTAAATCATCTGGTATAGAGCCAGTCAGGACAGTGTTTGTGAGGTTGATGATGGAGAGAAATGAGAGGTTACCGAGGTGAGGAGTGAGGGATCCATCAAGGGACACGTCCTGCAGCTCGATGGCCGTGACACGCTCCCTGCGCCGGCTGCACGAGATACCGACCCAGTTGCAGAAAGACGTGCCGGTGGTCCAGTTTCTTGCAAGGACACCTGAGGGTCGGAAAGGTGGGCTTTGAAAGCCAGCAGCGCTGCAAGATCCGTGCACTGCCGTTGCCGCTGTCTGACTCGGAGAAGAAGAGCCGAGGCCGGACACTACGGCTGACACGGGGACGGCCGATAGTGCTAGTAGCATGACAACAGGGATGCATGCAGCCGCCATTGAGCTGCTTGTTGTTCCATTCGTCATGTTGTTCAGATGTATATATAGTGAATCTGGTCAATGCATATGTTGCTTTCACAATTATTCAAACTGTCCTTTTCTTTTTTAACTTCCCAGCCAAACAGCCAGCCAAAATATATTAGAGATTTGAGACAATAAGGATTATAAACTATCCATACCTATCAATCGCTCTCTAGAAGATCGTATTGTGTCTAACAATTTTTTTTTGTGTGGGGAGTGTCGAACAACTTTCAACATGTTCATACCATGCCAGTCAAACCACCAACCAACAGCCCATTAGCCTATGTATGCCAAATAATCCGTTATTAGAGTTGTTAATATTGATTTTGTTAGGTTGCTCACCACATATGCCATGTGGTTATTAGAGTTGTTAATAAATGGAGAGGGAGAGCATAATATTCAATGCTAAGTAAGATTCTCCAACTTTGCCTTGCAACTACGACCTCCAAAACTAGCTTATTGTTGCATTTGTGGTTGAATGATTGGTGATGATCTACTATTTCACTAGGAATTGAGAAGGCTACAAGCGATTGGCGAATGCAGTAATGCAGAGACGAGTACGATTTCCTCGCTAGCACTGCACTGCCAAATCGCTACAGGAAAAAAGAAAAGTGGACTTCTAGTCTTCTGTAGTCGATGTGTTGAGCTAATCAATTAGCAGCACAAATCAACATTGATAAATCACCAGTCAAAATCGAGGAGGAGCGGATGGAGCGACTTCCCTGAGGTTTGACTGCCGGGACGCCTCGCTCGTCGTCCATGTGCCGCCGCTCCGCGGTAGGACCTTTCCCCGCCGCGTCGCCCAACGGACGGCGCCCCATCGCCGCGCACGAAGGGCCTGACCAGCCGCAGCAGGCAGCGGGGTGCCTATTACCCATCCGGCCTCCGGCTCGCAGCGGCTCTGCGTCCTCCTCCCCTTCAGCGCCGTTGCCGCTGAGGCCGCGGGGACGGGGGAAGGGGGCAGCGGCATTGGTGGGACTGTGTGAAAGGAGGCAGAGCAGAACGATGGAGCACAGAGGAGAGGGAGGCTGTATGCAGTGCTACCACGCTGTATTTTTTCTAATCTATTTAAAAGTTACTAAATTGTGAAATGATTTCAACCAAGGTAAAAAATAGTGTGCTATGAGAAATAGCGGCGGCCTTCTCCAGATTCTATACACGCTATAGCGTGCTAATAGCGGGCTATGTTTAGATATAGCGTTCTGGAAAAAAAAACCCAGATATAGCTGAAAAATAAACAATTTGAAGAAGAATAAAGAATATAGTCTAGAAATGGCAGAATAATATATGCATAACCAAGTACGAAAAACATTCTCCAATTGTCTACAAGCTTAAAATCAACATCCCACGAGGCAACAATATAACATAAATTATTTATTTAGAATCATCACCATTAGTGATGACATCTTTCAATTTGGAAGAGGAACCAGTAGATTGCAGTTCATTATCAAGACAAACAAAAAGGAGTTTATGCTTCTTCTTAAGGTGAAACTCGGTGCTTTTTGCCGATAGACTAGAAAAAGAAAATAGCGCGCTAAAGTTATGACATTTTATCGTGATATAGCGTGTTATTTCGTGAATAGCCCAGTAGCGCGCAAAAGTGGCAAAATATAGCGTGGACCCTCCAGATATGCTATATAGTGCTATTAGCGAAAAAATGGCGTGCTATTTTTTTCGATGATTTCAACGCTAACATTTCGTGTCTCTATTATTTGTTTTGTTTTTTGGAGTTGTTTTTCTAGTTTGGATATGAAAATTTATGACATCGTTGATACATATTGTGTTTGTGATGTCATTTTCTCTTGGAAATTTCTGTGATTATAACCACAACGTTTTTGGATTTGCGATTACTAGGAGCAGCACACACGTCCTCACGGGACAGAAGGTCTAGTGAGAACATATATAGTGCTATACATGACATATGTGAAGAGACGTATGCATTGATTGATGCAAAAACCAGTGCATTCCATTTTCTAAGAAAAAACATTACATGTGTGTGCTAGCAGATTATCGAACTATACAAGCCATAGTATGGAAAACGAACGGACAGAATATTTACTTGCCGAAACATTTATTTTTTGAGGAAAGGATCTGATATATAAAACAGAGAACTCAGCACACATTACAAGCAAGTCCAGAAATAAAAGAAAAATACAACCAGACCCTGCAAACATGCACAGAGGACCCTGAGCACCCTGGAGAAACCGCAATCAGATCCTTCGTCGCACCCAAGACGTCTAGCCAACGCCGCCGTCGCCGTACCACACCCCGCCGTGGAGAGAGCGCCGCCCCTCTTTGAAGACGACCGCAGAGCTCGTCCGCCGCCGCGCGACGGCACCTTGTCTCGATGAACACGCACGGTCACGTCGCCACTCCCACCGCACCACCTTTCTTCCCGCCGACGGAACGCCAGCCAGGCCAGCCACCACGGACCACCACCTGCCTCCAGGAGCCGCTCCCCTCGCCACCACGGCCGGCCGGAGCTGAGGCACCACCAGAGGCCACCTGCACCACCACACACAAAACGGGAATGGCAAGCTCCGCCCGCTCCCCCCCTCACCGCCACGGTCGGCCGGAGGAGCAAACGCAGAGAAGACCGCCCGACGAAGAGCCTTCACATCCTCCCCAGCGACGCAGAGGACGCCGGAACGGCGATAGGAGGGGAAGGACCTAAACCCCAACCCCGGCACCAACACCGCCGTCTTCGCTGCCGCCGGGAGGAACACACACCTACTAGAGGACCCTATCTACACGCACAGACGATAACCGGAGCTCCCCCCCACCTCCCGGTGCCCGAACGGCGACCGGAGGTGGAGGGGAGCGGCGGGACCGCCGGCGAGAACGGGAAGCTTCGGGTCGCCCGCTGAGTCGCCTCTCTCGACTGTAGATGAGGGACACGGATGCCGAAACATTTATACTCCAATTGAATCATGTGTTTCACCAAAATCAACCTGTAACTTCGAGGCGGTAAGGACGATGCGGTAAGGTTTCATGTTTACCGCTTTGGAGACAAAACCTTATAGTTCACCAACATTAATCCGCACTCTATTACAAAGTCAAACATAGTTCTAAGGTGGAGTGCGGACTGAGTTTGTAAAATGCGTGATCCAATCTATATTTTAATATGTCCGTCTATTTATGACGGCTTGTGTAGCTCGGGAATTTGGTAGCACTGATTAGTTTTCAAGGTCGCGGCACATATGGGACAATTTGGACACTGTTGACCTCTGGACGAAACTATAACATAGTGTAAAGCCTGATCGTAAGGCGCTACACTGTGTAAGTGTAGCGCCCGATCGTGAGGCGCTACCCAAAAGGGTTAGATGCGTGAAATAGTTTCGCCCGAGGTTCATTTTGTGTTAAACTTTCGCCCAGAGGTCAACAGTGTCGATTTTGCCCACATATGGAGCTGCAACTGCAACACTAGGCCTCACAAATATCTCGATCCACCCATTTCAATTTTACATTGAACTTTACGGGACCACGATTACAGGGAAACTATGGAAATGTATCACATCTTTTGAATTTTCATTACAAAATCATAAATTTTGTGCTAAGAAATAATGATTGTCACAACACTCAAAACGTATATCAGAGAACATATCCACCGGCACCCCCGGAAATCTTCTGAAGCTCACAAAAGTGTCTGTTTTGGGGTGCCAGACATATGTCTCGCACAATTGGCCACGTTGATAACTGGGCTCATTTGGTAGACAGGGAAAAGCCGGGATCCTGCCTTTTCCCCGGGATCCCGCCTTTTTCCGGGCAAAATGCCCCCGGGCGAATCTGGCCCGGGTAGCCCCACGGGCCCATTTGGCGCTCCGCGAGGGGAGGGAATTTCGGCCCTTCCGCGGCCTTTGCCCGGGTTAGGGTTCCTAGTCGGGACGTGTCGGGGACGAATTCCCGAGCTCGCTCGCTCGCTCTCGCTCGCAGGCGGCGGGCGCTCGTTGGCAGGGCTAGGCGACGGCGGCGCGACGCCTTCCTCCGCGACCAGGAGCGAGGCGGCGACTGCTCCAGCGGAGTTGTCGGTGCGTATCCCCTCTGTCTATACATATATTCTTCCGTTCCGTCCCCAGCTCTGGATTCTTGCGTTGGTGTGCTCATGGATTCTTGCGTTGGTGTGCTCATGGATTCTTGCAGCTGCCGATCTCTTCCTGTGTAGGAACAAGAAGATCTCTGGCCGCCCACAGCTCGCCTGGAATCGCGCCGCCGCCGGCTAGATTCGTCCCGTCCAGCTGCCCTCCCGCCACCGGGATCTCGAGCTCCGGCGACCGGTGCTTGCAGGTTCGTGCTGCACTCCACTCCGCTCCCCTCCCTCTACTGCCACCCCGATCTATTTTCTACCAAGTTTCTGCAGCTCAGTCAATAAGTGCTAACCAAGAAGCTCAGTCAGTAACACGATGGTCTGTGAGGGCTGCTTGCTAGTGAATCGACGTCCGGGCTCCCTGCTATGCGCCATGCCGCGGCGTGTTCCTCCTAATCGAGGGCCATGTCCCAGTACATGACCTGCAGTCACGAACTATTGTTTTCTGTTTCTAAGGTTACTAGTCGGTTTGATTGTGCTTAGTGCAGGGCATTCAGTTTATGGTACCTGAAGAAGCACTATGTACAGGATAATCCATCTAGGTTATGGACAGGCTAATCCATCTAGGAAGTGGACTAGAAACTTCACCTTTGATCACTGATTTCCTATCCCTGTACTTAATGACTAGTGGTGTAGTTCTGAATCACACGTTCACCGGTGCTTAGCCATTTTGTGTGTATTTGCTGTGAGTTGATGCCCACCAATTGTTATGCTTATGACAACTGAAAATGCTTGTTCATATCAGTGTGAACCCGTGATACTGATGCTTGTTCCATCCTGAAGAAGTAGAGGTTGCTTTAGTTTACTTTCTTGATACAACCATGAGAACGTATAGTGATATTTGCTTGCACACAAGAAACCTTTACCTTTGCTGGGGTGCCGAATGTACTTTAATTAAAAAGGTGCTTAATGGATTACACAGGATGCCAAGTCGCCTGCTATTTTATCGTCTTGGTACTGAAGTTAGTTGTTGTAATTTGGCTATGATGCTTAATAAGTTATGTTGATATAATTTGGTTTCTAGAAGTTGTAATAATAATAGTAGCTTCGATTGTACTGATGCATGGGAGTGTGTTGGATTAAACTTGTTTTAGTTGGCAGGCATGCTGGCTGGTTAGTTTGGTCCATTTAATTGAAGTGAGCTGTTGTAAATGTTACTTGAGTATTTATTTGTTCCAACTTCGCTCCAGCCCACCCATGAATTGTTTCGAACCCTCGCTTTTGGCCTTATTTTCAGGTGAACCCTCGCACCATGGATATGCATGTTTAAAATATTTGCAACCACCGTTTATAGAAATCTGGGATGATGCCTGAACATGTCCTCTGTGTTGTAAATCATTTCAAATAGTAGCAAGTTTAAAGCTCATGTTTCTGTTCTCTCACCTACAGATTTCATACTACTGATGATGCATATATCACTCTTTCTTTGCATATGCCAGCAGATATTCGCAATGAGCTCGGTTCTGCATGTTCACAAGCTTATATTCTGTGGTACCAGCTTTAAATCTGGTGTGCGAAGCACAATGGATCATGATGTTTCTGTCGAGAATTCGAGTCGTGGCATATTATTTATAATTTATAAATTATGTGTTTTTCTATGAGAGTAATGTATTGCAGTTTGCAAAAATAGTCTCGCCTGAACATATGAACTGCAACATGCTAGATTGAATATTAATTGTCAAGTGTATGAGATATGCTCCAGGATGTCAATCGGGTGGATTTTCTCGATTGCTTTGTATTTATTATCTGTGTATTGTTTTCTATAGTTTTACCATGAGAATTATATGTTGTTTGGCACATGTGGTATTTTTGAATTAATCAGAGGCTTTGCTGCCAAATAGAAAAAAACACAATTTTTGGATCTCCAGAGTGTGCGTAGTTCACTCAAAAAATAGAAACAAAGTGTGTGTGGGATTTCCCCTCCTTGCAGCCAAATGGACACGGGGCTGGGGCAGATTTCCCCCGCGTAATCCAGGGAATCTGGGGCGCACGTCAAATTCCCCTTGGGGCCTAGCTACCCAGGTTTTTTCCACCCTCGCTGCCAAATTAGCCCTGATAACAAACTGACCTCCCGGGCTTGTTTTATCAGACGTGGAGACAACGACGCTAACCCTCTATTTATGGACGGTATATTTTTCTTCTTCAGATTTTCATACAACTTTGAATTTTGTAGTCAATTTTTCAAGTTATTTTCGACATTACACATTTTGGAACTGTTCGCCAGTGACCTCTGCTCGCGAAACGCTGACGCCCCCAAAGCCCTAGACCTTCCCCGACCACCGGCGAGCCTGCGCAAGGCAGGGCCGCAGGGGCTCGCGCGCGGCGACCTACCGGCACCGGGCGACTGGTGCTGGGCCAGCAGCAGCCTCCGCCACTCAAGCCAGAGTCGCCCTCCTCTTCGGCTGTCTTCGCCGCCGCCACATCACTTTGCTAGTCCGCGATTACAAGGTTCGCTCCCACCTCCCCTGCTGCAAAACTCCTCTGCGCTGAAACCGTGGAGATCTGATTGATTGTCGCCCGCACGGATTCCGGTTTCGAATTTGTCGTGTTCCTGATTGTTTGCTGGATCTGGTTATAGCGAGTGGTGTTTCTGTGTAATGTCAACCTTAGGAATTATCTTTCGTCTTTTTACATACATGCTCGCCAGGTACTTTTTTTTATCATATTGGATATGAAGAATCTAGGTTTGCGTTGATCTTTAGTACTTGTTCAATATGTCAAGCCTACAGTCCAGTTACCTTCCATTGCAGGTTGGTTATGTATTTATGTTAGCGCAGTTAGCATTTAGCAATCACCAATGAATTTATAATATGCAAAAAGCAATCTGAGATGGTTAATATTCTTGCTGATTGCTACACCAGTGCTGACTGCATGGAACTGTGTTTGCCTCCAATTGATATATCTTTTTTCTAACACCACCGCTGTCAGGGTGCTGTGAGATGGATGTTTTGTACCAGTGCAAGGAGGTGTTAAAGATTCAGAAGTTTAGGCGCCTGGCGTCGTATGCTGGATTCTATGCCTTCACCACCCTCATTACCTATGCCTACACAAGCAACACGTATGTCGGTGCTGAAGTGCCCTTCTTTACACACTTGCAGTATCTTCCCACTTATTACTGTTCTTACCCGTTAGTAATATTCTTCGCTCACTCTGAACTTACTGCAGGACAAGGGCTGGCATTTCGAGGGCCGATCAGTATTACGCCTCCTACCCTTCTGGTACTGAGCTACTAACTGACACTGCAAAGGTATGGAAATTTGAAACTGAAATGATACTTGTTGGTTAGCCTTGGGTAAATTTTATTAAGCAGCAGGTGTAAGGAAAGTGGCATTTTGTTTACCATTTCATTTGTTCACTTGCATAAGGGAGGTGATATCTGATACCACCGTCTGTTTGCAGCTCTACAAGGCTGCACTAGGTAATTGTTTTGAAATTGACGACTGGGGCCCAATAGAATTCTCCATCATGGCAAAGCACTTTGACCGGCAAGGGAAACCACCGTATGCTTACCATGCTGTAAGTTCCCTTTTGCAAGTATATATGCATCAGAAAACAGCTGTGCTCCTTGTTTTGGATTTGTTTCCCTTGTGTAAGTCTGCAAGTCTTATACCAACTTTTACTGTGTTTTTCAGCAATACATGTCGCACCTTCTGTCCCATGGCCAAATCGATGGAAGCGGTTAACTGCAGGATGTGTTTTAGTTGGTTCACGTGCCGCATGGCTGTAGACCGTTAATCAGTTGTAGAACTTGTAAAAGGGAGGTGTATTCCTGAAATCTTGAGTTATGATGGCGTGTGACGACGGATGGCAGAGCTGAGATCGTAGATGCTGAATATTAGGCCATTGGATTCATGAGCAGCTACAGTATCAGTTTGGTGTTAATATAAATTGTGCTGAATTTTCATGGTGGCACCAAGTTGAAGCACTGGTGGTGTCTTTTTTTTTCTTTTTGCTGAGTCTAACTCTTTGCTTGTCAGTGTTTATTAGTACTCTTATCTGAATTTTCATGGTAGCACCTAGTTGAAGTATTGGAGTAGTATTATTAGTTTGTGTGCTCTTATCTGAATGAGCCCTTGCACCAGCATATATCAGGGACCTGAACATCTGCCATATGCACCGGAAGTGCCACAGGAGAAAGCATCTGTCTGTTGACAGCAGCTGGTAAGCTCCTAAGGTGTTCGGAACCGGTTCAGGAGTTCCTCGAGGGAGGTTCCTGTTCAGGCTCCTGTAATAGTATCTATTTTCAGTATAGCTTTGTAAACCTTATTCTCTATAAGTAGGAAACCGCAGGGAGGGTGGGCCTACCGCCTATGAATGTTGTATGTCTGGGAGTAGTCTGAAGTAAGGCGTATGTGGTTTTTGCTTTGTTTTCTAATGTAGGTCTTGTAACACGAAGTATAGTTTCTTGTTGTCAAAAAACAAAGTATGGTTTCTTCTTCAAGAAAAGGCATATAGCACATGTCAGGAATTTTTTGTTCTTTTGCTTAACATTATCACGAAAATGAACTAGTGAGCAAACGCTGGAGCAATGTCTGCAAATAATCCGATAAATCTGGCATCTCCGAGTTAGTTATAAGCACATCAGGGCACATTGATCATCAGGGTAGGAGGTGAGGTGGACGCTGTGTCAAGAGGAATGCACATGTTTTGTCATGTACTAGTTCGTTGGCACAACAATCACAAAAATAACCTAACAGTCAAAGATGAGACTAAAAGGGCCGACAGCAAAAACTTCATCGTATGTCGGCTTTGGAAATCTCCTCAGAGTAGAAGACTGGAAAAAACCATAAGTCCGAAGCAGTCAACACATGTCTGGTTTTTGGAATGCCAAGTTGTCCGTTACATACTCTGACCCAAAGCAGAATAGTTTCAATATGATACCGGCAGCATATTAAAGTGCACTTTCTGATCCAGACTGATAAACTGCTCAAACTGGCGAAATAAACAGTTACATTATTACAGGTTCACGGTAAAAAAACATTATTACAGGAACAAGTTTCCACAATGTAAATAAAATAAATGAAAATCATTTGTACATCCATACTCAGATACAAACTATTGAAGAAGCCTCAACAGAGAGCACAGTACATAATAGTATTTGTCAACAGATATAGTATTATTATTAGAATATTAAAAACACACACATGTAGGAAATATATATACTGAGCTCAGATGAAATCCATTTATATCCAGCTTACCAGCCAATGTGGCTGGAGCCATTAGTACACCAAAAGGGTACTAAGCTAAATTGTGTATACAGGTACACTTCAAGAAATTGCTTCTGACATCAGGGGATTGTCCAGTAATCCCGTTCGCAAAAAGGATCTCCACAAAAATTATGACAACATTTATAATGTTACAAAAATTATGGCAAGAATTATGCTCTCTGCATAGCTTTGCTTATAACAAAACTGTCCATTCCACCATTTCAACAAACCAGCCAGCCTCCATTTCAACAAATGAGACAGCGCAAACTAAGGGCCTCAAAATAGTTTGTTCTTGGTATTCTGACAATGCAGATAGTTGCCCACTAAAAGAAATTGTGTGATATCATCTGAGGAATCTAACATAACAGTAAAAGTGAACTGCGTTTATGTTCTCACCTCCTGTTCCGGTAACAGAAATAATCTTTATAATGGATTAATATCTGCCTCATTGAACAACCATTAATTCCGCTAAAGTACAATCTTTGTAAACCTAGATTAGCTCCACATCCAAAAAGGGTCACTTGTTGTTTGATATGTACAGTTTCTGTACAACATCATCATCATGCGCATATCTAACTAAGCAAGCCATCAACTTCTTATGTGGCCTGGTCTCTTTGAATAGGTGGTGCTAAGCCATGCTCTTTCATCATGCAATTGTATCGCGGTGACGCTCTGGCACCCACTTGCACACAAAGCTCCACAACAGCAGGCGCATGACCATAATAATCCCGCCCACTGTTCACCAGAACTGGAGGGTCATGAGGCCGCTGGTGCCACACAATGTTTTGAGGAACAAGGTCATCCACTCCAGCATTCTTCCACTTGTGTTTTCCCCGCCAACCCTCAAACTTAAATACTCCACACATCCTGGCCTTGTGCCCTGATACCCCAACATGCACTTCAGAGCAATTCTCACACACTTTGGATGGGTAAACCAACAGGAGTTTTGTCACACCTAATCTGAGCCTTTCCCATGCTTCTAGTGTTCTCTGACCTACCAATCTAAGTTCATCAGGTAGCAAGGGAGCGGGATTTTGGTTGTTAGCATTAGCTGCCGTACATAGCTCATCGCGTCTGTACAGAACTCCATCAGGTATCTCTGCGCCTGCCTGATGGCAGAGCTCGAGTACAGCTGGGACCCGATCGAAGTCAAACCTCCGGTCATGCTTTATCTCATCCTGAAACGTGTTTTCCAGATGGAAGGCCTCAACAGGGACAAGGATGTTATTCAAGCAGCCTGGACCCCACTTGTGCGGTTGATCCTTGATCATACGTTTGAATCCGTGGCATGTTTTCATCTGATGTGCCATTGCTCCAACGTGAACTTCAGGACAAAACCTTCAGCACGAGTAAACACAAAAAAACACTAATTAAAACGACAACACAGAAGACAATTCAATAATGCAGAAGGGTTCACACTAATGAGATCAAACATGCACATTGAAGAGGACTGATTGAGTAATTAAAAGCCACTCAGACTAAAATGTAAACATGGCGACGGCATTGGGAGCACAATAACAACACTAGCCTATGAGACCTTTTCTCTACCCTATGTCTGCTTAATTGCTTGGCCATTTCTTCAGTCTATTTGAATACCTAAATTGGGGATGATCTACTACAAAAGAAACATCTTTCAGCAACATACGAGAAGACTAAGTTTATTGTACCCTTCCATAAAGTAAGACAAGAACGTAATAATTTCATATATTTTGCTCTTACTTGCACGAATGTACAGGAATAGTTCTGAGCAGTGTCGAGACGCCCTGAGTGAGAATCTCTCTGGCCCTGACCACCTCCTGGGCTACCGGGATCATTCGCTTGACCGGATAATCCTTCGCCCGGTTCTTAATCCTCTTGAGTATCATTGGCCGTAGCTGCTTCCAGTTCACCCTCGAAGAGTACATCCTCAGATTTAGGATCGAGCCGCAGAGCTCCGAGCAGATGGCGCTGCCGACTCTCCGCCCCATGAACGCCATTGCAGCACCCAGAGCGATGCCTACAGGTTCACATTTTATCCGTAAGTGCGAGAAGCAAGCACCCATGGATGGATTTCTTGTAAAACAAGCATCCATGGTATTAGCAGGCGATGCGACAACAACGGAACAATGGAGCATTTAGATTTCCTCTGCTCTGAATTTGGTTGGCCTCAATATAGTTCAACCTGGACTGGAGTGTCCACGCCTCTCCAGGAGTCGAGAAGGGAAATGAGGGGCGGGGGTGATTCGTTACCTTGCACTTGCCCGCAGGCCGCCGGTCTCCTTGCGCTCGCTGGCGGCGCTGCAGTTAGCAGAGGGGAGCGATAAGGGGAAACCGATGCGGGGGAAAGGGTGAGGGAGGGTCAAACGATCGACGAAGCGCCGGTCTCCTCCCGCTTGGTGGCGGCGCTGCGGTCGGTCGATCTGCCAGGCCCCGCCGCAGGCCTCGACTCCGAGGAAGCCCGGGCGCTGGCGAGCAGCCGAGGGGACGTCGGCGCTGGGCGTCGAGGGTGGCGCGAGCGGGGAGGGGAGGAGAGGTAGTGGTGCGCTGGGCAGCGAGAGGGTACGCGGCCGGGAGGGCGGCGCGGCCGGGCGGGCGGGGCAGAAATGCGGCGACGGCGAGCGAGCCCGATCGATTCGTGTCCGGCTGCCCGACATGGGCTGGACCGATTAGGGGTCTGCAAGAGAGAAAAGTTGGGCCCAGGCCCAATGATGGTGTGGACGTCGCCAGGGCCTCTATGCCCAAACGTTCTCGCGGGCTTCGGCCTAGCGTCGGGAGAGGCGGTGGGACGTGGACACGTGGGACGAAGCCATTGGCTGGCAGCCGTGGCGGTAACCGTTCCGGAGATTGCCTCGCACCGACCAGTCTCGAGATATAAATTGCGAGCCCGCCTCGAGGCTTTCTCCACCACCGATCGAACACAGTCGAAAGAGAAAACCAGATCCAATCGCCTCATCGTCAAGGTATCTAATTCTACCCATCTAATCTCTTCTACTTCTTCCTGATCGATTCTAGTCTAGGTTCAGATTCGTCCCCATATTCGTCGTAATCTTTGTGTTATCCTCATTGATCCTACTCTAGTTTTGAACTTCTGATAGATCATAGTCTAGTTTAGGTTCGTTCCTTTGTTCATCTAAATCGTTTTGTTCACCTTGATACGCTAGCATCTTTTTTTGTTTTTGAAAATACGCTAGCATCTATTGTACTTTCAGAAATTCTCTTTCATCTTTGGAAGAGGTTCGGGTGTCGTGGGATTTTACCATCAATATATTGACGATCTTAACTGTAATTTTCGTTGTGATCATATAGCCCATCTAAAGTGCAAAATATGTTACTATTGCACATTTATCTATAAATAGTGCAGCACTTAAATTGCGAGTTGTAACGGATTTAACTGTATAGCCTCTTCTACGAAGAGCTGCTCTGTTTGTCTCTGTTGCAGTTGTATACTTGTATTTTAATTGTTGCTTACAGTGGTAGTTTTGTCCTTTAGATAGCTTGTTTGTATGTCTGTCAGATGCTTCCTTTTGAATAATCAGTCCTATGCCATGAACTCATAGGCCTCTTGAGAAACTATAAAACATGGCCAGATATTCGTGCATCACAACTTCTCCCTGACTCCCTCGCATGCTAGCTTTTCATACTGACTCTGTTTATGATACCCTAATAAATATGACCTGTACTGACGCGATCCGAAACCGTCTCTCTTTCAGATGCAGATCTTCGTGAAGACCCTGACCGGCAAGACCATCACCTGGAGGTGGAGTCCTCGGACACCATCGACAACGTCAAGGCCAAGATCCAGGACAAGGAGGGCATCCCGCCGGACCAGCAGCGCCTCATCTTCGCTGGCAAGCAGCTCGAGGACGGCCGCACGCTTGCAGACTACAACATACAGAAGGAGTCCACCCTCCACCTGGTGCTCCGCCTCCGCGGTGGCCTGTGAGCTTGCATCTGATGATGCCTCTTAGTCGTTTAAATTACAGAGTCTGTTAGTTGCGTTTTCGTCTCAGTAGGCAGTAGGACCATGGATTGAGATCAGACTGTGTTTGCTCTGGAGAATATTATGCTGTAATCCGTTGCTTAGACTTCTATTATATGGACGCAGGGTTTGATATGATTTTTCTTTGTTTGATTTCTGTTGTGTGCACTGTGCATGTTAATACTGGTCACCGAGTGGCCTCAAAACCCAATTATGCTAGATGCATGTTTGATTTCTGTTGTGTGCACTGGCATTGTCGTTGGTAAGCAAGGCCCTTCATGGCCCTAGGACACTGCTCTGTGTATTCAACTATCTGGCCTGATGGAAATGTGAGTCGTCAGGATGACATGATCAATGATATGTCCACTGGCAATTTTTAGTCAGTAACTAGCAGCGAGGCGTCTGGTGGCTGCTTCCACTGGCAGCAACGTTGCTTTTGAGTTGGTTACAGTTTTTTAAGATGCGTTCAAGAGCAGTGAGATCTACTTAATATTGTCAGATTGTATTTGTATTTGTTGCTTTCCATGCTCATGTTCCTGAAGCTGTAGATACCTGATTCGTGCCTTGGTCCTTGTAGTATTTAGTTATTTACAAGTAAATGAAACCTTACTATTAGGCTTCACTCGGATCTCTGAATCAATTTAGCCAAGTTTCAGCCAGTTTTTTGTTCTCAGATCAAAAGCCTTTTTTCTTATAAAAAGTAGGAGTAAAACGTCAGCAAGTAGGTAAGCAGGTAAATTACCGAGGTAGCAAAACAAGTAAACTCCGGGCGAAATGGGTTCTCTTTCATTTGAAAGTATCTTTGCCGGCAAAGTCGTTACTCTCTATGCAACCCCTTGTCTCACAAGGGACACAGAACGCGTCAACAATACATCATCTCTTTGGTCATCTTAGCAAACTAAGCTGCTTATAAGTAGTGCTTCATGGTCAATCATCATGCATCTCCATTGCCACTGCCACAAGCTAGCTACCATCATCATAAAGAAGACCTTTTTGTGATCTAATGGCATCCATCTACTCCTTGGTAGTGGTGGCGCTTGCGCTGGCCGCGGCGCCAATGGCTGTCCTGGCTGGCGATCCGGACATCCTCACGGACTTCGTCGCCACAACCATGCTCGGCGGGCCAGCGAACATCACCGGCGACTACTTCACCTTCAGCGGCTTCCGTGGTTACACGATGCCGGTGGCCGCCTTTGCGGTGACCAAGGCCACCGCGGCGGAGTTTCCAGCCCTGAATGGACAGAGTGTGTCTTACGCCAGGCTCATGTTCCCGTCGGGCGCTGTGAACCCCCTGCACACCCACCCGTGCGCCGCCGAGCTTCTGCTCGTCGTTGATGGCACGCTCTCTGTGGGCTTTGTTGACACGGCCGGCAAGCTCTACGTGCAAGAGCTAACCGTCGGCGACATGTTTGTGTTCCCGAAGGGGCTGGTGCACTACCAGTCCAACAAGGGGCCTGGCCCCGCCGTCGCTCTCTCGGCGTTCGGCAGTGCCGCCCCTGGGACCGTGTCCGTGCCCGTAACGGTGTTTGGCACCGGCGTCGACAATACTGTGCTCGCCAAGTCGTTCAAAACCGACGTGCCAACGGTGCAGAAACTCAAGGCCGCGCTCGCTCCGTCGGCCAAGAAGCCCTGATTTACCAGTGCTGAACTGCTGATGTTGTTCACTTGTTCTCCTTCTTCGACGTGTCGTGGCCATGAATCAGGCCACCGCTAATTGTATACGTAGTGCTGGAATTAACTCAGCGCTGCCAGTGCCAGCTGCCAGTGTTCACTTGTTCTCCGTGGTTACACCATGTAAGATTGGGCTTGTTGTGACGTACTCCCTCCGTTCTGTAAGATCTCATAGAAATGGAATAAGTCATGTGAGAGGATCCAATATTGCTTTTTTTTATTGTAGTATGAAAATGCACTCATTTTCTTTACATAGATTGCGATACACAATTATATCAGAGTAAAAGAAGGGATCTATGGAAGAAATATCCAATCTTGATAAACACGCATATCATGGCGAGGTTGCCTTTCAAAGAACATAAAATCGATTATATTTTCCCTCAAATTTATTGTGAGAGGCTTTGTCCATTGTGGAATCACCACCCACAATGAAGTCGTTCTCCTTCTCTTTATCCGACTCCTCCTACTTCACAAAGTAAACATTTGTTGAGGGAGTAGAATTCTTAATTTTCTTCTTGTTGGCATTATTGGACTTTGAAAGATATCCAAACCCTTATTCCCCAACATTTTCCTTTTGATTGCTCAATATTCCATTTAGTTTCTTCTGCCCTTGGATACCCTTTTAAATTTGGGCCTTCAACCTATCGTTCTCCTCAATGAAATAGGCTTTTTCACAACAAGGTTTAGTGTCACGAGTACCATTTAGTTTCTTCTCCACTTGGATACATCTTTTTTCGGACGGAGGGAGTACTATTGCCTACGTAATAATCAATATGAATAGGAGGGAGAGAGTAACAGCCTAAATACTCGATCGTAGTCATCTCACCAAGTCTGACACAGGACTACAACACACCCACACATAATAGATTTTACAGATTCTGACATGTAGTACAACTGAAAGGCAGATGTGCAGTATACTAGTATCTGCATGCTCGGATTGCGGCCGGAGCTTTCTAAACCTGTTCAGCAGTCTGCGGGGCATCTTTGCCGTGGCATGTGCAGTTGCATTTGTCGTCAGAACACTTACCGGCACGATGTGTCGTTGTTCCATCATCCGTGCTCTTGTCAAGGCACGAGAGCAGCACGTGGATGACAATGTAGAGCAGCACGCCGCCGGCAAGCGCGAAGACATACCCGGACGTCTCCCACTCCCGGCTGCAGCCGGCGGCGTAGGCGAAGAGGAGGCCGAGCAGGGCCAGGAGAAGCGAGGTCTGGGCCACCCGTAGCAGCTCCTCGCATTCCATGCCAAACAGACCATCCTCCTTCTTCTTCTTCCCTTGTGTGGGCAGCCCCTCAGGTTTCTTCCGGCCGAACAGCGGCTCGTCCAGCAGTAGCAGGAAGATGACTAGCAGGGACATTAGGAACGAAACCGAGTTGCTGTCGAAGAACAAGTGGTACCGGCGCTTGTTGCTGTCCCGGAGCACCGGATTGCCGGCGGTGTGCCCGTCGGTGCTGTCCGGCCACGCCGGGCGGGGTGAGGCCCGACTGGTAGGTGACGCCGGCCACCAAAATGGCCACTAGCATAATATACTTACGAGTGGTGTAAATGGGGTGACTACTTTGTCCTCCTTCCTTGTTGCTCGCCGTCTCCTCACCAGTAGCGGGTAGACTTTGTCCTCCTTCCTTGTTGCTCACTGTGTCTGGTTGGTCCCTCGCGCCACTGACAAGATCCTCACCAGTAGTGGGTTTCTTCCCAGGACCTTCTTCCTCACCAGTGGCAGTAGTGGGTTCCGTGTTGCACTCTGTGTCTGTGCTGGCTTCGTCCACCTTCTGGAGACCTTCACGGGTGATTTTTCTTCTGAAAAGCCAGATTGCCGAGAGCAGTAACACGACGAAGACTGACACCACAATCAAAACCACCATCACGACAACCGATGTTCGCATGTGGCGGGAGCTTCCGGCGGCGTAGGCACCGGCGAGGCCGAACAAGCCGGCAACGGCGCACACGTACAGCACGTAGCACTTGATGCCGAACTTGTAGAGGTTAGGGTTGACGAGGAGGAGGATGACTGCCATTGACGACATGAAGCTCGTCGCGTTGCAGTAGAAGAAGGCCGTGTAGCGTCGAGGGTAGTTGGTGGCCAGGACCGCGTTGCCCGCGGCCTCACCTTCCAGCCAGAAGGCCCCCGGCGGTGTCAGCCCGGCTTGGTAGGTGATGGTGGCAGCCAAGATGGCGAGCAGCAGCAGCAGCTTGCGCCTTTTCTTCATCGTCTTGTCGTCCGCCTTGGTGTGGCTGTGCTCCAGCGTAAAGAAGACCATGTGGATGAGAATGTAGACCAGGACGCCGGCGGCCAGGGCGATGACGCGGAGGGAGGTTCCGACGTCCCGGCAGCACCCGACCGCGTAGGCCGCCACGAGGCTGAGCAGGTCGAGTATCATGGCGGCCTCCAGGGCGTGGAGCTTGTGGACGGCACCGGTTCGCAGACGCTTGCTCAGCAGCATGGCGATCACGACGACGGAGGCCACGAGGGCGACGGAGTTGCAGTAGAAGAACACCTTGTACCGCGTGGCATGCGTATCGAGGAGGATGGGGCTGCCGCCCTGTGGCCGTCACGGTCGTCCGGCCAGACGCCGCCCGGCGGGTTCATCCCTGCTTGGTACGTGATGGTCGCGGCGAGGGTGGCGAGCAGCATCACCAGGTGGTGAGCCTCCTTTAACTTTTTCTCCCTAGTATCCTCTACATCAGTTGCGTGACTTGCGTCTCTAGAGAAGCAGCACAGGTATCTGCAGCCGAATCGCAAATTTTGACTACGAGATCAAATGATTATGCCTACACAGATTGAGAGAGAGAGATGTTCATACCGTTCTGCCCACCGACCAAGCTCAAGGTTGGAGACACGTTGCCAGCAGAATTTCTGGAAGACGAACTGGAGAAGAATGTAGCCGACCAGAAGGGGAAGCTGCAGGCACAGGATGTGGATGCTGGAGTGTGTCTTCCTGGAGCTCCCGAGCCCGTAGGCAAACAAGAGGCCGAGCAGAGCCACCAGGACAAACCAGTATGCCAGCGGGAGTTTCGACCACCCCTTGTCGAAGCTCTCCTCCTCCTCGGGGTCGCTGTTCATGGTCGTCAGTAGCATGACGGCGACCAGGGACGCGGCGAACGCAGCGCTGTTGAACACGAAGAAGGCCATGAACCGGAGCCAGTGGTGGAAGTCCTGCAGCACCGGGTCGCCGGCACGGTGTCCGTCCTTGGAGTCAGGCCAGAAGCCGTCCGGCGGGTTCAGCCCCGCCAGGTAGGTGACCGTCGCCGCGAAGAGCGAGAACACCATTAGTATTTTGCTCAGCCGCTTCACTGTGACGTCCGTGTCCCGGGTCTTGCCGACTGCGCGGTCCGGACCTCTTGGCCGGCAGTACCGGTATATGTGAGTCCCGGCGTAGATGGAGACGGCCGAGACCAGCAGAGAGGCGTAGACCGTGGCGAACGTGCCCCGGCTGGCCCCGGCGGCGTACGCCACCATGAGCGCGAGCAGGTCCAGCACCAGCACGATCCTCAGGGAGAAGAGCCAATATACCTGCTCGACGCTCCGCTCCAGGAGGAGGAGGAGGATGACCACCACGGACGCCATGAAGGCGATGACGTTGCTGTAGTAGAAGGTGTTGTAGCGGGCGTGGTGCGTCACCACGAGGATCTGGTTGCCCGTGAGGTGCCCGTCCGCGGTCTCCAGCCAGACGCCGCCCGGAGGGTTGAGGCCGGCGACGTAGGTCACGGTCGCCGCCAGGATGGCCATGAGCATCAGGTACTTGCGCAGCTCCGACATGAGCTCGTCTCCCTCTTTTGGGCCCTTGATTTTCGGTGTTCCGGTGGGTGTAGCCATCACAAATTCGGGCGAATAGCCCAGGTGCGACGTCTTTGCATGCTATTCACTGGAGAACGACGTCGTTCGATGAAATAGCTCAGAGGCGACAGTTGGAACGGCCCAAATAGTGACGGCCCGATACGGCTCTTTTAGCCCTTAAACGGAAGCAAACTGTCAGCTTCAATTTGGATTATGTGAGCTGGGCTGTTAGAACGCGGGACCCACCAGGCAACCGTTGGAACGCGGGACCCACTGTGGGCCAACTGAGACAGGGACCCACCACTTATCCACGTCAACCTTATCCATTTATAAAGAGGCAGAGTGAGCCCCGCTCCGTGGTCCTGCCCTGCCCCCGACATTACCGTTGCCTCTCTTCCTCTGTTCTTCCGCGCACCTTCTTCTTCCTCTTCTCCGGCAACGGTCCACGGCGGCGGCGGCGAAGGATGTCGAGCTCCGCTTCTGGCTCCCAGAAGTCATGGCCGCGTTATGGAGAAGTCCCGATGACTACATGCCCGGACTGCCCTCGCCTAGATCCACTTAAGCGCTTGATATGTGTGCGCTCGACGAGGGGCAATGTCGGTCGGGAATTTGTCAAATGCGAGAGCGCCCCGCATCGTGGGAAGGATGGAAAGGTAGGGTTTGTCTTGATTTGTCTCGATTTGGCCTGAATTTGATTTTGCACTATGGATTTGGAAATTAGTGTTTTCGTTCCCCTTTTCAGGATTTGGCGGAATGCGGCTATTTTGTGTGGATGGACAAGTATATTCGGGATCGAGGGCTTCAAGTTGAATTGCTGCCCCCAATTCAGGGGCCCCCAATCCAGGAGGCTGCCATCTCGTCTGCTGTGGAGGAGGAGATCTCATACAGAGCCGATCGTCCTCCATTGGGCCCTCCTCCATTGGAGGAGGATGTTTTGGTGAATAGGGAGTTGCAGAAATTGAACAAGCAGTTGAAGAAGCAGTTGAGCCAGCTTGTGGAATTGAAGAAGCAGTCAAACATGATGGCCGGAGCATTTTATGTGTGTATCATTGCCATTTATTTGGTGTATCTTTGTCGTTCGAATTAGAAATTTCGATTTAGGAGTTGGGGATTTCGATTTAGGAGCTGTTTGTCTTATGAACAATGTTATGATTCGACTAAATTAGCTCTGAAATCAGTTAACACCTCGAACAGGTTCAGTTAGCCGTTTCCGAAATAGAAAAACCGACAAGTTCATGGGCCCGTTGTTGGGCCAAGCCGTCAGTGCTCGCTTAAAATAGGTGCAGGGAAAAAAAGAATTTCATGTTGTTGGGCCCGTTGCTGGACCTGTTGTTGGGCCAAGCCGTTGTTGGACAGAAACAATGGTTTAAATGAAATATTGTTTGTTGGCCAATAAATGACGTGTCAAGTTAAAAGAAATGTCTAATTGGATGTGTACATAGAAGTGGTTTTTTTATAGTTCTATGAAATGACTCCATATTGGTCACGGACACTATATTTGTGCACTAGATGTTAACCCTAAAGTTTGAGTTCATTTGGAGAAGGTTAAAAAATTCCTCGGATTAGAAATGAGGTTGTTTGGGCTACGTTTCGGGCTCTTTTTTAGAACAAGGAAGATTTTGACCACCATGAGATTGTACTCCTTGACCACCGTGAGTGTTATAAATTTAATTTATATTTTTTTATTTTCCACGATTGAAAATTGCAGTCCTTAACTAGTTATTTTTTATTTGTACATCAGCGACCAATGAAAAATAAGTAGAAAAATGTAGTTTTAAATAAATGTGGGTTGAAGACTAGCACACTTATAACGACATAAGATTAATAAAATGCACACTTATAACGTGTGCCCTCTTACACGACTAGCACACTTATAACGTGTGCCCTCTTACAACTTACGAGAAATAAACTAGGATGGAAATAAATAAACATGGAAATAAGCCCGAAATAAACTAGGGCACTAAGAGTTCTCCTTGGGGCACTTCTCCTTGACCTTCTCCTGGGCTCCTCCTTGGCTCCTCCTTGGTGGCTCACTCGTCGTCCTCGTCGTCCTCGTAGGGGAGGCCGTGGATGGTGCCCCGGTAGTGGAAGATGTCGGTGAAGTCCGTGAAGACGTTGAACGGCGTGAATGCGATGTACTCGCACCCATACCAAAACGCCTTCCGACGGAGGAGGAGTGCGTCGAAGAGGTTGGTGAAGGTGACGTAGTAGCCGATGACGAGGCCGCCATCATAGAACTCCTCGAGCCGGTACATGGGCGGCCCGCCACGAGGGAGGTGGCGGAAGCCGGACGAGAGGAAGAACTCCGCTAGATCCCTTGCGCCCCTCCACCTCGAGAAGGCCCACACGCGCAGCTGGCGATGCTCTACGAGATTGGGCGTGGTAGAGCGGTGCTCCCGCGTGAGGTTGGGGAGGCGGTAGGTCGGGGCGCTGTACTCCATGGTTGCTGGGGCTGCTAGGGGCGGGCGGGGCGGCTGCTTGTTTGAGAGAAGAGGGTTGGAGGAAGATGGGATGCGGTGTGCGACTTGGAGAAGAACTGGGTGCTATTTTATAGCGGATCTTGTTTAATGCGATGGTGGGGAGGTGAAGTGTAAAACTCGGTTTAATGTGATGGTTGGGAAGAGGCACGCGCACACTGCAAGCGCGCAGCCGGTCGATTCATTTCTGGTCTGCGTGCACACTGCAAGCGCGCCGCCGTCCCGCCGCCGCTGTCAGCGCAAAAGTCAATCCGTCAAAAAAAGAGCAACAATAGCCCTGATACTACGTGGCGTACAGCGCAGCGGGGTGCAGCGCGAAATCGCTCAGATGAGACGTCTGCATGCACTGCCGTCGAATCGCTCAGCGGGGCCCACTCGATGGCATGCATGCGTCTACGAGGGTCCGCTCAATCCAACGGTCCGACGAGTGCACCGCTTCTCAGCCAATCAGGTAGCAGAACCAGCCATCCCACGGATCGTGTGTTAGCTCAGGGCCAGATCGCACGGCCACAGTGCAGCAAGGTAGCGATCACACGGATGAACGGTCGACGTTGCATCCGAATTTGAAATAATCATAAAATATTCAAAAAACATCAAAAAAATGAAAATCCAGTGCACATGTCTTATTTTGTCATGTACTAACAGCTCCAACTGATAAACAAGGTCTAGATACATATTAAACAAGAAATGTTTCAATATGGTGTGAAATAGGCCGAATTTGAAATAATCATAAAATATTTAAAAAACATCAAAAAAATGAAAATCCAGTGCACATGGTCTTATTTTGTCATGTACTAACAGATCCAACTGATAGACAAGGTCTAGATACATATTAAACAAGAAATGCTTCAATATGGTGTGAAATCTCACATGTCAAACTATGAACTCTAATGTGTGAAGAGAGGTGGTTTGGGATTTGCAACATGAAATTTACAAAAAACTCACCAAAGCTTCATTTTGGATTGACTAAGAAGGATCCAAGCTTGGTTTTTCATTTTTGTTTAAAACTTGTTTAAATGTTGGCTTGGTTTGGCCGAATTTGAAATAATCATAAAATATTCAAAAAACATCAAAAAAATGAAAATCCAGTGCACATGTTCTTATTTTGTCATGTACTAACAACTCCAACTGATAGACAAGGTCTAGATATAATTAAACAAGAAATGCTTCAATATGGTGTGAAATCTCACATCTCAAACTATGAACTCTATGTGTGAAGAGAGGTGGTTTGGGATTTGCAACATGAAATTTACAAAAAACTCACCAAAGCTTCATTTTGGATTGACTAAGAAGGATCCAAGCTTGGTTTTTCATTTTTGTTTAAAACTTGTTTAAATGTTGGTCAAACTTGGTTTGACCGAATTTGAAATATCATAAAACATCAAAAAAATGAAAATCCAGTGCACATGTTCTTATTTTGTCATGTACTAACAACTCCAACTGATAGACAAGGTCTAGATATAATTAAACAAGAAATGCTTCAATATGGTGTGAAATCTCACATCTCAAACTATGAACTCTTATGTGTGAAGAGAGGTGGTTTGGGATTTGCAACATGAAATTTACAAAAAACTCACCAAAGCTTCATTTTGGATTGACTAAGAAGGATCCAAGCTTGGTTTTTCATTTTCATGTTTAAAACTTGTTTAAATGTTGGCTTGGTTTGCCGAATTTGAAATAATCATGAAATAATCAAAAACATCAAAAAAATGAAAATCCAGTGCACATGTTCTTATTTTGTCATGTACTAACAACTCCAACTGATAGACAAGGTCTAGATATAATTAAACAAGAAATGCTTCAATATGGTGTGAAATCTCACATCTCAAACTATGAACTCTTATGTGTGAAGAGAAGTGGTTCTATGTTTTGATAAATGACTCCATATTGGTCTAGGGCACTATATTAGTGCAATAGATGTTAACCCTAGAGTTTGAGATCATTTGGAGATGGTCGAAAAAATGACCAGATTAGAAATGGGGCTGTTTGGGCTACCTTTGGGGCTCTTTTGTAGCTCATTTTGGAGAACCGCTTACTTGTTGGAGATGTTTACCCTAGCAAAAGGGAAGGATTGTTCACAAAACGAGCATAACAACTGAGAAATCAGGGTTGGTTCAAATTGTGAGAAATATTTCACACAATTTTGAATTTGGTTCAAATTCAAAACCAAATTCAAAATCAAATTCAAATTATTACACAAATTTCACGGCTCAAGTTTCATCTCAAATTTCACGCTCTCGATTTTCTCTTGTTCGTACCACCAGATTGTGTCGGCACACCAGACAAAACCCTCATGCTCTTGGTTTTCTTCGAGTCAGTCATACGAGGCCGAGGCCACACAAGTCGTTCTTCGTCTTCAGATGACACCTCTTCAGATGACAGATTCAGTTCTGGAACAGCTTCAGCGTCAGCTTCATTTTGCACCGCGGCATCAAGAACTGCATCAGATGGCACCACATCATCCAAAACTGAATCAGTTTGCACCACATCATCCAAAACTGAATTAGATGGCACCACATCATTCAGAACTGATTCAGATGGCACACTTATCTGTCTTCGGCCATTTTGTCTTGCCCTTTTGTTGCCCAGAGATTGTCAACAACAATGGGCTCACTTCCAGCCTTTGCTCTGAAAAAATAAAACAGAGTATGAAAACAGAGTAGAATTGCAGTTGAATTTAAATAAATGATCAAATACTTCAACTTACTTTGGTTGTTGTGGACGAGGGTACCGACATTTGGATGATCCAGCTCGGTGACCAAGTACCTGACACTCCTTGCATCTATTTTTGGTACCTTTCTGAGGCCGTTTTGGTTTGTCATCTTTTTTCGCCCTCTTACTACAGCCTCCTTTCTCAAACCAGGCCTTGAATCTGCTCATTTTAGGCCTGCCAGCCTTTCTTTTGGCAAGGGGGGGACACATATCAAAATCAAAAGGCACTTCAGGCCACTGCGACTGATCTGTAAGTGCTGGTATTGGAGCTGCATACGCAGCCTTGAATCTTGCTACTGAATAATACTCATGCAGATAAGGGTGCATGTTTACCCTCGGTTTTCCAGCCAAGAAGAGTATGGCATGCTCACATGGTTTTCCAGTATGTTGCCACTCGAGGCAAGTGCATTCATGCAGTTCAGTGTCAACCACATGCCTTCTTCCAGTCTTGGTATCTCTCACTTCAGCTCCCCACAATGAAGAATTCTCAACTGCCAAATGTGTAAGATTTCTGCTCCTGTTAACCACCTGCTGTACCACTGCTGGAAGCTTATCCCCTTGCAAAGCATCACCTATTCTTCTTCTCAATTCCCACATCCGCATGATTATGATCCTGATTTGGTCAACCATGTCATGCACAGGCAAGTCTTTTAACTCTTTCACCTTGTTGTTAAAACTTTCTGCTAGATTGTTGTTGATATGATCACACTTGATGTCTGTATTAAATCCTGACCTATACCACAAAAGAGAATGGTATGCTTCCAGCCAGTGCTGAAACTCAGGATCTGCTGCAATAACCTTCGCAAGGTGATAAGCATGTGTCTGTTTCGAGTAAGATCTTGCTGCTGGCCACAGTCGCCCAAAATCTTCTCCTCTATGTTTCTTGATCACATTCATCCACATATGCCCGAAGCACTCCCTCTGCTCAGCATGTGGAAATACGGCCTTGACAGCATTTTCTAGCCCTTTACAAGCATCAGTGTGTATAGCCAAAGGTGTCACTGTCCCAATGGATCTTTTCAACTGCATCATGAACCATGTCCATGAAATCTCTGTCTCTGATTGAAACAGGCCAATAGCAACAGGAAACATCCAGTTGTGTCCATCTAGAGCATTGCATGCTGCCAATTGACCATTCCACTTTCCAGTCAAAAAAGATGAGTCTATGCTCAAATATGGCCGACACCCTGCTTTGAAGCCATCGGTGCAAGGCTTCAAAGCCATAAAAAATTTGGAGAAAAATACCTTGCCATCAGGTGCAACCTCGGTATCTATCTCCACAATACTGCCAGGTGACCTCTTCTCCACCTCTGCCTTGAAACTATACAGCATCCTGAAGGTATTTGCCCAATCACCATATAGTTCTTTCATTGCCTTCTGTTTTGCCTTCCACACTGTGGTATATTTCAGCTTAATAGGGTACTGGGCTTCCATGTCTAATTTCAGTCTCTTTGCAGTAGTGTTTGGTGTTTTGGCTAAAATAGGAGTGATCTTTTGTGCAACCCAGGCCTGTGATGTCATGGTTGAGGGATTCTGTGAACTAGTAATACAAGTATGTTCATTGGGGATTTGATTAATTCTGATTGTACTGCCATCAGGTTGGCGTCTAGCAGAAATGTACCACTTGCAAGGTTGGGCACTGCCATCAAAGCCTTTGCACTTCGCATAAAATTTCTTTGTATCTGTCCACAGAGTCTTGCTGTCAAACTGCTTCTTCACTGCATAAGTCCTGTAACACATCCTAAACTCAGCCATGGTTGGAAAATACTTTCCTACTGCAATTACAGGGTTATCTTTGTCATATACATTTATCATCTCATCATCATTTTCATCATCTACATCATCAGCAGCTTCCTTCATCAACTCTGCATCCACAACTCCAGAACCAGCAGCCGCATTAGCCGCATCCCTCTTCTTCTTCTCCTTGTCTTTATCATCGACTGGAATTCCAAAAAGGTCTGCCATCTCAGTGTCATCCAAGGGTGCAATGACCAAATCAGTAAGCTCTTTCAGTTCTACTGAATTCCAGTCAACAACAGCCGGGCCCGTACCAGCCACCCCATTAGCAGCACCATCACGGGCTGGGTCTTGTGCATCATCTGCTAACACTGTCAATTCGGTTACAATGGGCATTATCTGTCTAGCTGCAGCCCACTCATCATCTGCAATCTGCATAGCCAACTTTGATGCCACATATCCTACTCTTGAATCTGATTTCAGATCAACCAGCTCGGCAAGAAGTGTAGCACGTTTCTTTTCAAAGCCCTCTTGTTTATCGATTTCATCAACAACGGCTTCGCCATCCTCCATTCTCACATACTCTCCCTTCCAATCTTCGTACCGTAGCAATGCCACTTCTTGCTCTGGACCCCAAGGAATACTCTCCCCTATTTTCTCCACAATATCTCTCACCGCTTTCTCTTCTTGGTTCACTAGTTCTTGTGGATCGATGTCGTAAAATGAAAGCTCCAAACTAACTAATGTGTCGTGATCTATGGTCCTCACGCTACCATCAGCTAGCTTCGCCTGAGATAGCATAAATTTGACACCCAATTCGAAACTTTTTCGGGCATCTCCCCTGTTTTGACAACGACGCGGGAATGTGACGACAGTAGAATTTGATGACTTGGAAGTGAACGAGCTCAAATCGAAAGCGGAATGTGCACGAGAGTGATGGATTACCTCGAATTTGACTCTGCCGGCTCCGCGGAGCTCGCCATCTACCTCCTTCTTCCGGGCTGCTTCCCCCGCCTCCAATACGCCTGGCCGCGAGCAAAAACGGCAGGGAATGTGTCAGATTTGGGGCAGAATTACGAAGGGAAGGCCACGCGGGTTCGATTTGACTCACCCCAGATGCCGGCGACAACGAATTCGACGCCCAGGAGTGGATAGCTCCGCCGCCGGAGAGGGAGCAGGGCGCCCACTGTCGGGGTTCAGATGGCGCGGTAGGGCAAGGTCGGTCTGTGCGGTCGCTCGAACCGGTTGAGTTGACCGGGTACAAGTTAGTGGGTCCCACGTCCGCTAAACCCTCCTTAACTAGCACAAGTAAGTGACACGGCCGTTTCATCACAATGGGTGGGTCGTGGCTATTTTGCTGCTCTCACGCGTCGTACCCTAGCTATTATCTCCAACTATGTCGCATCGCAGCCAATTCCCTGAAAAAACGTAGTACCTGAGCTATTCGCCCCACAAATTCACAATGAGGAGACCGTCGATCCAATTCAATGGCGCCTCAAGATCCCGCTCGATCGATCGCTTATATGGTCGATAAGATGTTAGTGTTACTCTTGATTCAACGTTCTGCCACATATATATTCATTTCTTTTGTTCGTGGCAGGTCAACTGTAGTGCACCGAAGCAAAGGTTTGGCGAAAGTAATTAAGGAACGTGCGTCAAAAGATACTGTTCACATTTGATCTTCTTCGTTAATTTGTCCTTAATGTCCTGGAGAGGAGACTATGAGTAGTGTTGTTTTCTAGACAAGATGACTCCGCGGAGTCGCTTTGTTTAACCAAAAGCACAGTCGGTCTTCCTCCTTGGATCGCTCCATCCCTAATCTCTTACTTTTAAAAGGAACCTTGTATGACCTCAAAACTCGCATCAAGCCGAGTCAAGAAATAACATTACACTCAGTCTCTGATTGATTAAGATATAGAAAAACCAGCAAGTACCTGGGGCAGGTCAGCCTGGGCAGCGACCACCCAGGGCCCTCACAACCGAACACCCCGCCTCACGTACGTACTCTCTCTCCGTTCACAACTAAATTGTGGTTATAAATTTAGTCAAAATCAAATTTATAAATTTTGATGAAATATGCAGAAAATAACAATATCTACAATATAAATCTAATATCATTAGACCATCATAAAATAATTTTTTATATTATTGTTGTGGGAATATCTATTATTGTTGTGGGAATATCACGGCGGGAGCCATGTAGGGTGGCTCACGGAAGGAGAGAAGCGGGGCTATAAGGCGGCGGCGACTCGGGTTCAAGATTGTACGCAAGGTTTACCCAGTTTTAGAATCCCGACGGTGTGGAGAAACCCTGTGTGCTCCTAGAATTCACACGTAGCACATATGCAAGTAGCAGAACCAGATTAAGAATATATAACACACATGGCATTCATAGCAGTTCTAACCGACATGCTCGATAGAGACTAAGTTTAGCCGATAGGACACAAAAAATATTGTGACAACCCTCGTTGATCGTCGCCAAGGCATAAGGATGCTGTTAAACATATAATAGTCTTGTACACGTACGATACGGAGTAGTACTCCGATCGTACTGTACGTCCTTGTACGTGCCACGGTGGGGGCTTTTCCCACCTCTATATAACACGTACCCGATGCCTCTAACGAGGCTATTGTTCCCGCATACACGTTGACATGGTATCAGAGCATCCCCTTCCATGACCTAGCTGCCTATAGCCGCCGCCGCCGCTTCTTCTAGCCGCCGCCGCCACGATCTAAAAACTTGCCGCCGCCGCAGAAGTATGCCGCCGCCGCCCACAGTACAACCATATTGTAACATCCCAAATTTTGGAACTAAGAAAAACTTAGTTTCACAAGACCCAAAATTCAGAGCCAACAAAAACTTTTTGAAATGTTCCACTGATGATTGTGATTTCCCTCCCATTGCTCTGTTTGGTCTTGTGTGACTTGTCGTCCTAGTTGTTGACCAAGAAATTTTAAACTTTGGTGATCATGTTATGACAAGAAAAATACTCCATATATCTTTTCCATTCTTAATTCTGGCTAAAGTTCATTTCAATGCTACTTGGTTTAGCACCAACCAAAACTAATACCCATTATTGGGAAAAGTAAAAGAATTTCCAAAATTATGTGTTTCTAAGACTATGGAGATCTATATGTTATCTCCTACCTATTTTTTCAACCTTGGTATTTTGCAGGTGTATACAACTCCCACTTATTAAACTCCATTTATTTTTACTCCATTTGGAAAAGACCACTAGTGGGGAATATATTATCCCACATATTTTCCTCTATCAAACCTTTTGGAAGACTATTAAGTATGAGTTGAGATATTTCTAAACATCACCTTGTCATAGTCAGGAGTGGTCACTTTTCCACAATATAGCATTGTGGAAATGGTGTTATAATTAATTTTGTGGTTTGATTTGTGTGGATTGGGTTGTGTTGTTGGTCTTGTTGTGTGGATTGCTTGTGTGAGTGATTAATCAAACTCTGCTTGAACATCAATTAGAACGCACTTGGCAAATATAAAATTATTCACAACCCTAAGTTAAAATCCTGAATTCAAGGGAATGATCTTATTAAAATTCCCTCTCTGTCTATTCCTCTATATTATGGAAACCATTATATTCTCTTTATCAAACATTTCATGAACAAGATGAAATAATAATCATCTCACCTCCACATCACTCTCTCCTCAAATAAATATATTTTCAGGTTAAAACAAACCCCCTCAAATTATTTCCACAAAAGGAAATTGAGATCATGAGATAAAGAAGTGATCTTAATAAATTATTTTCCTTACTCAACTATCTACTTCCTTCAAACAAATATTTTCTCTATGAAAATAAAATTTATTTAAAGTTAATATATTTGTCAAGGAAGTTCCAAGAGTTCCAAAATAATATTTTAAACTTGCCTTAAAACTTCTAAAGGATTATAAATTTGAATTTAAGAAAATGTCATATTCAAACCCTATGAAGAAAAGTTGTTCAAAACAATTTATTTTGACACCCCAATTTTTGTGGAGCTTCTACATGATATGGGGAGGCTCCCTGATTTTTCTCAAACTTTTCTAAAATGTTCTAGTGCCCCAATAAAATCCCTAAAGTGCTACTGGAAATAAAAGGAACATGAAATAAATAAAGGCCAGGGGGTTTTCTGTAAAAATGCCGTCTCTTTCCTCTGCGTCGACGGCGATCGCGCCGATTAGCGACAGTGGCGAGCTCGCCACTGTGCCGCGCCCCACCTCACCTCTGGGAGAGGATAAGATCACCACGATGGCCGCTCCTCTGCTCTCACTTCTGTGACACCCCTCCCTGGCACATACCACCAGAGAGGCAGTCGTCCCGTGCGCCATCCCAAGATAACTGGCCGCACGTCACAACAGTGTAACATAATGGAAATCATTACACAATCAGGCACATCAGTGCTACAAATGGTTTACAAGGCCATCAAGGAATGACGAAATATCAATCCCAGTATGGCACGATACAGAGTTTTAACTGGCAGCGGAAGACATATGAGAGGCTACGGCTTGGAGCGGCTCCACTCCACAGGTTCTGGCTGGGCTACTGATCCTAGCACGCTCTTGCTTCAAATCCTTACTAAGGTGGAAGATGAATCCTCGACAAAACCTGGCCACAATCACAAGGCCCGTGAGTACATTGATATGCACTCAGCAAGAATCGCCACTCACCACAAACAATCCAACAATCATGCAACAAGATATATATTGGAAATAAAATCCTACAACATGGCAAGAGTCTAATCGAGATGGACCAATATGATAACATAAAGGTAGCATGGCATTACAAGCAAAACATGGCGTAAGCAAACAACAAGAGTATCACCAATACAGAGTCCAAGCCAGGTGGGGTTGGATCGTATACCGGCAATCAAACAAAGAGGTTACCTGTGACGAGTAAACGAGTGTATCAGTGGGTACCAAATCTTATAATTACCCCTGTCAACACAATCAGGCTTCCAAGCCTCTAGCCAACTCTGGCTATCAATCCAGCCAACTCTGGCTATCTCCCGGGCATGCACGGTTGATGTTGGCTCTGGCCTAACTATAGGCTTCCAACGCATCACACCGCCATCCCATTCACCTCACAAGTAACATTCCCTGCATCATCTTATTGTCCATTTAGTGAAATCAGGTTGTTCATCTTTCTTTCAAACAAGCCTTAGGTTTAACCTCCTGACACGACACAGACACACAGTGTGACCGACACTGAACTGTTGTTCCATAACCTTGGAACGAGGCTAGACATCCAGATTTGACACTCTCGAGAGGTTGCAATTACCACCCACCTAAGTGCACCACACTCAGCCGGTACTTTAGGATATCATCCTTAAGGCGAACTCAGCAAGATACACTCACCTGACCGTTCACGCTACCAAGACACTCCCTGTATAGCCACCGACATAACTCTATGCCTTATGCAGAAGTGAATCCGGCACGTCCCCAACCCATGAGCGACGCCTAGCTCCGGAACCTTCGCAAGACTAGCCCCGACCAACTATGGTACCGACTAGACTTGCCAAAATGGTGGCGTCAAAGGAGGCTCAATAGGTTACGTAGGTCAAGGCCCGCCCATGTGAGCGACGGTGGCAGTGCGTTCAATGTTCAGATTAGTGGCACCATGGACTGACCCTATCGATGCTTGGAGGGTTGTTTCAATTTATTCAAGTTTCAACACAACAATTCCAAACAACAGGGGGTTACTCCAACATAATAATCACAACATCAATATCATATACCACCAAACAACAAGGCATTAGCAACATAAGGTAAGCACATAACAATAACAGCACAGAATAAACATAATACTTGTATGCATAAACAACAACATAACAATAATAATAATACCCGAGTGACTGTGGCGGGCAACCCGGCCGGTGTCACTCGGGGGTTAGTGTTCATAGAATAATAGCATAATATTTCAAACGGATGACGGTGGCGGGCAACCCGGCCGGTGTCACCGTAAAAGAATGAACCGCAAAGCACTCATAAAAATGAGAGAGCATCCATTCCACTCGAGGGTTATCTCGACGTGGTGTCAGCAATCTCGGCAAAAGAACCACGGAAAAGTCAGCTCCCCAGCGTCGCAGTCCGGTTGGTCTATGCCAACCATATTTGACGGAGGGGACAAGGCAACTAACTCTTTTGGCGAATGCCCCCAACCCCGAGGATCATAAGACGACATTCGTCTGCTCCTCACCTCGGCGAAGAGGAAAGAACCAAACAAAGCCCCGCAAACGCGAGACGCACAGTTGTAATAATTCCCCCATTCCCTTGACTGAGGCGGTAGCACCGGCCATTGCCCCGGGAATGTGAGTGTTACACAGATAAGCAGTTATAAGGTAGTGCAATAAATTAAATTGCAATATGACATATGCAGCAATACAATGCTCATATAAAAATACGGACAACAAACAGACATGTAATAATAATAGCAGACAGACATAACAGTAGACAGACATAAACACCCGGCATGGTAATAGGCAAACAACAAACAAGCATTGCGGGATGGCTTATAGCAAGGGGTTAGATTGCCTTCGAAGACGGGGATCCACCGGGTTTGGAAAGGTCGGGGTGATTCCGCGGCGTAGGGCAGCGATAGCCCCGTTCCACGGACTCCGGAATGCACGTACAAAAGGGCACCCCATAGAACTATTTTGGAATGAGATGAAATCAGTACCACCGGAAAAAGCACGTCGAGATGAAGATTTAGGAATTTGAATCACCGAAAACGGACTTACGGTTCAAAAGTTGTGGGCGTTTGAAATTTGGTCCAGCGGGGAAAAAGAAAAGTTCTGCGCGAAAAAAAAAACTGCGCGGGCCGTAAATGGGCCGCGACTGCGCTGCGCACTGCGCGCGCCTGGCTGGGCCGCTGGCAGGCCGTGGCTGCTGCGCTGCTGTGCCTGGGCTGGGCCGAAAAAACGGTTGGAAGCAGAAAAAAAAAGACAGAGAACAGGGGATCGATCAGGTCTTCTTCCACCTCCTGATCCGCACTGGATCGAGCGGTGACCGGCCGGGAATGGCCGAGGACGACGCGGGGAGGCCGGCCGGCGGCGGGGACGGGTCCGGGGCGGCGTGCCGCGGCCGTGGGAGGAGCAACCGGAGGCGGGGTCACCTCCAACATGCGTGCCCGAGCTCGGACTACGGTGGCAATGGTGGAAATTTTGTGGAGGTTTTGTGTGGCTCTTCCTCTCGCGTTCTTGCACTGAATGGAGAGGGCAGGGGAGAGGGAATGGGGAGGAGTGGCCAGGGTTTCCTCGGGGCTGCTTGGGAGTGGCCTTATATGGAGGGAGGTTGGTGTGCCAATAATGGAGACCACGGTCTCTCCCGATGCTTCTGTGCCTACAGGGAGGGGATAAGGGAGGGCAAGGATAGGTCTTCCTAGCTGGAGCTACAGGGGAGCACGAGGTGGTACTGTGGAAGGAGATTAACCACCGACAGAACAGTAACCGGAAGGTTAGGTTTGCTAATCGCGCGTTTCGGACGTCCAGAGCGCGACGCGGGCGGCATCGTCGCGTTCCCGGTGACTCGGAGGTCCAAAAGGAGAATGGTCTTCACTACTGGGTTCCTAAGGTCAAGACCAACACACCAAAACAAGAATCACTCAGGGACTTGAAACTTTGCAGAATAAAATTTTCAGAGAACTGAAAACACCGAAGGTGTTCGATGAAATGACCGGGGCCTTGCACATCTCAGAAAAATTCCCAAAAATTAGGCATGGGTTGTTGAGGTCAGGGGAGAGTGTCCATGGAGTTTGAGGTCATTTGGATGATGGGAAATTGGTTTTCCACAAGATGGCCAAAAATGAACATAATGGCATGATTTAGGAAAAGTGGTGTTCCATGCTCCACCTTGGGGTGATCTCCTGGATTTGTGTGTCTAAGGACCATGTGGTCAATATGTTTAAGTATCATGGCCATAGGAATTTTCTAGGTGTGGGTTTGCTTGAAGAACTCAAAATGGCATCTATTTGGGCTTACAAAGGAAGTGGTCTAAATATTGTTCAAATGGGTTTGTCTCCGAAAGATGGAATGGAGGAAATGCCAAAATATGCATTCCCTGAATTTATCAGAATTATTGGAGGTTCCTAGCTTGGTTAAAACATTTTTGGACTAGAAATGGCAGTTTTAAAATTATTGGCTAACTTGGAAATATTGCATTGGAGTATGCAATATTTTTGCATGGGTTGTCTTTATATGGACATGGGGTCCTCTGGTATTTTTGGTGGAATTTTTAGAGCTATGGAAAGGGGCTTTCCTTTTGTAGGTGGAAGAAAAGGATTAAAAGGTTCCGATATTTAGGGCTAGGGTTTTTCGGAGGAAACCTGAGCACAAAAATTATCAGGGGTGACGGAGTGGTTTGTGGGCTTATGGGAAATTTCGAGAAAGCAATTTCCAAGTCAAATCATCTTCAAAAGTTTTGGATAAATATTTAGAATAAGAGGAATTTTTTTTTCAGGTGTCGGAAAACACCACTAAAATTAGGTTTGAATTTTCGGGGTGTTACAACTTCCCCTTATCCATTCCCCTGCTCCTCCCTCTCGTTTTCTTTCCTCCATGGCCGTGACTCAGCCGGAGCTCCGCCGCCACATCGCCGTCGATTGAGAGCTCCTAGAGCAGATCGAAGCGCGCCACCATCTCCGCCTCGTCGCCCTCTTCCTCCTCGTCGAAGGAATCGACCCAGTTCGTCGTCGTTGCCGCACACGGGCTCATCTTCCTCCTCTCCGGCAGCCGCACGTCGAGCAAGATTGCCACCTACCTCGACCTCCTCCGTCACCAACGCGAGCACCCACGCGTCAAGGGTAAGCACGCCGTCCTCCTGGACATCTCCGTTCCCTTCCTCTCGCTCTAGTTCTCCGTGTAGTAGTAGCGTTGTCGTAGCTCGCCGCCGGCCGTCGGGAGTCATCATCGATTCCGGCGTCTCCGGTGACTTTTAGGTAGCGTCGCCGCCGTAGATACTCTTGCCGTGCTCGCACGCATCGAATGCGCCCCGTATCTCGTCACCAGGCACGGTGTGAGGACCGAGCCGTGCTCGACACCGTCGCGGTCACCGCGGCCGCGCGCGACGTCGCCGTGCACTGCCATCACCTCATATTGGTGTGCGCCCGTATTCTATCACAAGCGCGAGTCAGCCCAGTGGCTAGCACACGCGCGCACGCTCGCGAGGTCGATCCCGCGCGGCGCACTGCCCATTTTCCTTTTTCCTCACACGCTGACAGTCGGGGCCCACTCGTCAGTGGCCCAGCGCCCGCCTGCGCCGCGTCAGCGCCAGCGTGGTCTAAGGCCCCACGGGCCAGTGACTGTGTCTAACACCCCAGGTAGAAATCCTACCTGAGATGCTACTGCACTACAACTAGATCTACAAAGAACGAAACGTATTTGAAAATTGGACAAAGTTTTCCATGTAAGTAAGAGCATCCTGGATAAGAATTGATACGAATCTGATAACGAAACATGCCACGGCTTGAAAGAAACATCCACACAACTCATATAAGTTGTGGAAGTCTGGAGATGTACAAAAACGGCTCAACCAAGTACTGTAGAAAGCCACTGATTAGTATTTGAAGTTATGTGACGTGCTTAAATATGTAGAGGTGCTACGCCCATATCCCATATATGTCGCTTATTAGTACCTGAAACCAAATGAAACACAAGAATGAGTATAAAAATACTCAGCAAGTACAATATGCATCCATAACTACAATAGAACATGAACATCATTGGAACTTCACTCAGAATCACACAATTTTACTGAAAACTGCACTATGGGTTTTAGCACATGTGACGGGGAATTAATCATCATGTGAAGGCAGTGTTGGCTCGGAATTTACCAACGTGTCGGCTCGGAATTTACCGACCTGCCGCAGTATTGGCTCGGAATTTACCAATCTGCCACAGTATTGGCTCGGAATTTACCAAACTGCAACCCGTGGAGTTTAGAAGAGAAGAATAATGAATCGAAGAAACATCAAATAAGAACCAACACACTTGAAGCACAACAAACAGCACAATCAAGTATAAGGAGGTGAGGTTCGTCATGCACTTGCCTACTTTCCACGGACCAATGGAAAATCACAGCACTTGAAGCTCTTTCAGACCTGTGGGTAATTAAATCCACTCTCAGATATTATCTTCAAATAGTCAACAATAAATAGTTCAGTCACCTACTTCATATATCAGCTTAGTTGTGTAATAGCAGAAGAAACATTTAGTTGATAACCTGAAAGTTTATTCACTATTTTCTGGTACGGTAGGCCAATCTTTTTTTTATCATTAATAAACCCTCAACTAGCTATAGTCCTGGTTAATGTCGTTCAGGTCCCCTTTGAACTGTAACTAAAAAGAGCAGGTAGCTAACTGACTGTTCTAGTTCCTTTAATTTGATGTACAAATACCAGCAACCACCGAAATAATTCCAGTCTCTTTCTTTTTACCTTCTACCAGCAGCTATGCCAAAAAGCAATGGTGCAAATCTGGTGGAAATCAGCCGCAGAAGTGCAGCTAGCAATCGAGTACAAGGTACAGAATAAATCCACTTTGCACCCATCCGTAACTAGTAGTCTAGTACTATTAGCCAATAGAAAACTTCTAGCATTTCCTGGGGAAAAGTACTAATCGATGCTAGTTGGATACTTGGATGCATGACTAACAAGATTTATAGACTGCTACGAAACTAGATCAACCACGAACCAACCTGTCAGCGGCAGCAGAGCTTAGTTCTCAGCAATAGGAATCAACTCGGTGGCAGATCTGTTCAGCTGCTGCAGTCCTGCTATGGGGATGAATCCCTCACCGCGGGGATTCGTTGCACCCCCGGCAAGGTTGCCGAGCGGCAGCGGCGGCGGATGAACTAGGGCAGGGCTGTCGGATGAGGATAGGGATCCGCCGGCCATGGCTTCCCTTTTGTCATGGAGGAGAGCACACGAGGGGAGATGAAAGAATGGATCAGGTTTTGCCTCCCTGACCGCACCCCTTGTCCAGGATGAGTACCATGCATTTTACTTTATCAAACTAAATAGGAATTTCGTATTATCTCAACCCTTCAAATTGAGTAAACCGTAAACGATACATTCGGAGTTCGATTTGGGAAAATGAGTAGTCAATTTCGACTAGCTCGACGAGTCCGACTCAATCATGGACTCGGATCTTTAAGAAGAGGCTTGTTTTGAGAGATCACATGAAGATGGCAATGGAGGAGATAATTTCACGATAATATCTTAGAATAAAGAGTACTCCACAATCGAATGTCTCGGAGAGATGTCCTCGACTGTCGTCTATGATTTGAAATTCAAGAATGACAGATAAAATGGTCTTCAACAGTTATGACAAGAACCTCGATGAAAATATCCAATAAAATACGGGGTATTACACTGTGTGTAGCCAGACCGCGGTGAAAAACGTTTTGGTCAAGTTTCCAGAAATTAATAAACTTCCACAGAATTACTAATGGATTTGTAAAATCCATATCTTTTTGAATACTCATCCAAAAACTACAATCAAGATACCAAAATGTTCAGAAAAATAAAACCTGTCTTTTGGTATAACTCACACATCCAACTAAATTAGGTTAATTGTTGTTTTATTAAAATAAGGAAAATGGCAGAAAAGAAACTGTTTTTGAAAAATTCATAACTTAAGTTTTAATGATCCAAAAATTAAGTTTGACCTATCAAAATGTTCAGAAACTAAAATACTTCAAGTTTCACTATTTCCACAAGCAAGGATAAATAGTTTGGGGGTTGTTTAAAATAATTTGCAAAAAGGGCAGAATAAAAAGGGGGTTCCCAAATTCAATAACTTGATTTTGGATCATCAGAAAAATGTTCTCCTTATATCAAAATGCTCACAAAATTATGAGGTATCCAGTAACATCATTTTCATACATATTTGAACAAAATCACAGTACTGCACTTTTTAGAAACTAAGGAAAACATTAAGTTAGAGGAGGGATTATAATTTTCTCATGTAGAAATAATCAATACTGCACCCCATTTAAATTGCTGGATAGTTGCACCAGTAAATTTCAGTGCACTAAAATGTCTTTACCTTAGCTTGGTAAAATATTTTGAATTACAGAGACCCAATGGGTGACTTAACTTTTGTCTGAAGTATTTCCTGTCTAAAGGAAGGTGCTTGTTGTTAACCTTTGCCTAAGATAGCTTTGTGATCTATGTCCTAGCATGTGTATAGTGCTAGACCACTGATTAGAATAAAGCTCTTGTAAGTGCAGATCTTAACTTGTCGCTTGAATGCTTAGTTTGATACTTGTGGTTTGATAGTTGTTTGTGCATCACTTGTGATTGTGATTGGTGTATTGAGTGTTGCTTCATTTTCATGTTTACGACGCTAGAGAAAGACGCTACCGGAGTGGTCCTTGGACAGGATTTATCGAAGAAGAGTCGGAGTTTATTTCTCTGATCAGTGAGGAAAAGTCCAGGAACATATCGCTGACACCAGGCAAGCTACTTCTCTGAGCTTGCATTTTTATACATCTATTTTGGTTCACATGTTTTACTTATAAAGAGCAAAAGTGATTTATGTGGTGTTTGCCACTAAAGCTATGATTTGGAAAACCTTTTCTTCCAAAATATAAGGATATTATTTTGACACCTTATATAGAGATATGAGATGGAAATTCTTTTTCAAACTATCGGATGGGAAAAAGATTTGTCTATTCAAACTCCTTTGAAAGTCCTTGGATGGATTATGGCGTGCCGAGGTGTCGGTACTGAAGTGGAGAAGTGGAGAATGGTGGTTTTTAATAAAATGCACATTGTGTCTCTGTACTTACGTCAATCAGCCGATACCCTGTGCGACCACATTTACCCACACATGGGCAAGGGCGTAGTCATATAGTTTGCTCATATTAGTATGGGATGCCTCATCGACGGAGATGACTCCGTTATGCATGAGGGGATGGTTTGGTGACCTACCCCTGACCTGGGTCCTCGCTCAAACTCTATGATGAAGATAATTAAGGAGGAGGATAGAAGGTTCCACCATAAACCGCCGGGAAAAACTATGAGTCCTCACACTTAGATTCCGAAGGGCTGGGTTAAGTGTGCTGGAAAGTGTCATAAGGGCAGGATCCTATACTAGCATGAGCAAAGGACAGGCTATGGTCGGTGACTCAACTCCGCATACACCTGGTATGGCGGGACGTGGCTGACACGATGAGTTGCCGGATGGATGTGGGAAAAGCGTGCTACCTCTGCAGAGTGTAAAACTATTCGAATAGCCGAGTCCTCGGTCATGGACAGTTGGAAGGCCCTACTTTGACCATGTGCAAGTTTTACAAGGTTTTGTGTTTCTAAAATGAGGTGGAAATGTTCTATGCAACTATACCGAAGGGCTGGTATAAGGTTGTTGGTAAATGATTTGACCATGAAGGGTTATGGTCGAAAAAGGAGGAGTTTTGGAGAAATAAACCAAATGGTGGTTTTCCGGGAAAATGTTTATAAAGGAGACTTCTTTCCTTTTTCAACAAAGACATAGAGCTGTCTTCCTAAAAATAAAAGTTTTATGAGATAAAAGCAAAACTGGTGCCTGATCATGTTGGGAGTAGTTTGCGAGTACAATTCCAAATTGTACTCATATTGGTTTCGTCCCTGGCTATTGGCTTAGCCAGGTTTTGAAGAACAGGTCGAAGAAGAAGAGTTCACTGACGTCAATGCGAACTAGGGCGCTTCCCAGTCCGCTGCCTGTAGGGGTATGGCAAATGGCTTGGGCTCCACGTTGTTTGATGAATTTCTGCTGCAAGTACCTGTTGAAGTTATGGCTTCAATCAAGTAAGTAAATTTATTCGGTATTTATGGATGTTCTTTTGATATCAGTTTGATTGTGCTCAGCGACACACTGATCATGGGATCGCTGATGTTGTAGGCACAAGGGAATTTCGGACGGTTAGTCCGGGGTCCCCACAGACTTGGTATCAGAGCATTCCTGACTGTAGGAGACCTTAGTTAGCATGGACGTTAGTTAGGAAAGAAAATATTTCGTTAAAAATATCTTACTACCAAAAAAAAAATTTTAGAGAAGTCCCAAAAATGGCTTCCACTCTTCTCACTTTCTCAAATAAATTCTGAGTCTTACCTCTCTATTTTAAGATTTTCCAACGATTCTTCTATTCCCTCTTACCCATTCAAAACCAAGACTATAAATGGACACTGAAACCCAGTGAGCCCGATGGATTTGACCCATCTCCGCCTAACCGGCATGGCCGGGTGTCGGCCCACAGTCAAGCACAGTAGAACTTGTCCCATTCCGTGAGAGAGGCTCGCCGATTTCTTCCATAAGAATGGAGCCGACCCAACCCAGCTTATATGAGACCCCGTCCTCGCTGCCATTTTTCCTCACCCTCACTCGCTGACCTTAGCAACCCAACTCTCTTGAAGCAGGAACCTCGCGTTCTGACCCAACACCCAGAGCCAAGAATCATCTGATGGCGAACCCCAAGGTCATTCTGGAAACAACTGCCGAGGAGCATGGCGGATTTCCACTGATGCTTTGGAAGGCCGTCTGCCATATTCTTGGTAGGCCTGCCCGCCCTTGATATGTGGTGTTCGAGAACTCACTCTCGCCTGCCGGGAGTGAATTTCAAGTCGACGTGCATATCGGCTCGTGTCCGTTGGGCACAAGTCAACCTTACTTGATCCAAGGTAGGAGCATGCCTACCCTTGATCAAGCCCTCCAGGTCGCAGCCTGGGAAGCTCTTGTCCGTCTCCGGTACTCAGAACCGGCGATGGCGCAGAGTCGAGCTTTCCACCTTCTTCCAGTCACTCCCAGCATGGTGAGGAGCCTGCCCAAACTTCCATCAGAAAGGAAGTCGACCCTGCCGTAATCACTCTGGTCACCTATGGGGCTGCAATGACAAGATTCAGCCATTCCCTGATGGAGGAGCTCATGGCCACAAGGCGCCATCTTGGTCGTGCCCACCTGGAACTAAGTCGAGCAAGGAACCCACCTACTTTCAACTATGGGAAAGCCCAGGGTACAGAACAACCGTTCCCGGATGATTTGCTGGACCGCAGTCTTGATGCATCTGCGGAGCAAGCTCTTGCCCGTGCTCAGCAGCAACCCCAAGAGCGAGGTGTAATCCTCGAAGGCGTGCCTGTAGTTCCCCACCCCGCGGAAGATGGAGATGTGGACACCACTCTTCGTCTCGCCCACGCTTCACCGACTCCCAGAGCCCATCAAGCGGAGTAGAACCCAGGTTTAGTTAGCCTGACTGGCGCTTGCATGTTTGTGGGTGAGACGCAACAAAGTTGTTGACTTGTTGTTGTTTTGTGCTGTGTTGCTTGTAATGTAAGATCGTTGTGTGCTTCCTTGTTGATGTTGAATCAGCTCGTAATAAAGCTTGGTGTCTGATCCACTTGTTAACCACTTGGTTGACACCAGGTAGAACATTATGCCTTTTTCAGTTAATGTCCTTTTTAGGAATGACAATAGTCATCTATTTCATAATGTGTGTTGATTGCTCCTTGGTAATTGTGCTGCTTGTTTGAGTGAATTAACCATCTGGAACCAAAAGTAAAATTTGAAACAACCACCCAAATGGACATGGGTAACATAAAACTTCTCAAACCTAGACATTAATTTTTCCTTCACACAAAATTCAGAGAAGTGATAATATAATCACTCTCATTTTATTCATATTACTTCTCTCTCTCAAATAAATATTTTGTAATAAAAGAACCTATATGTAAAACCCCATTTCTTCCTTTATCCTTTGTAGATCATCAAATGTATTCCCTGTGATTTAATGTAAACATCGAATGTCACTATTTTCTAAAACGCAAAATATATTTTTCGAGACTTGTTTCTGACCATAAAATGCAGAGTTATTATTTTCTATAAAGATATTTTTTTTCAGTAGCAAGTTCTTTTATCTGTCTGTCAGTACCTCTGCAATTCTATAAATGCTACTAGATCAGAATTCAGGCAACCGAATTTCAGAAATAAATATCTTGTTCTAGTTCCTCAAGGTAGACAAGCTTGATACAACCACGGAGTTCAATACTGAAAGGAAATTTCAGAAAAACAGAGAATACAAATTCTACGCCAACGAAGAACACTGCTACTACTCAGCACGGATGCAACGGCACCCCAGAAATTGCTACTCCTTCTCGAGCTCCATGGCGCTACCAGAGGATGAGCCTGGCTCACCCGAGGCCGAGTCGCGAGTCGCGCGACGGCGACGGACGACTCGAGCGGCCTGCTCACCTCCAGCAGGAAGATCAGCCACCTCATCCACCGGCGCTGCAGCTGGCTCCTCCGCCGCAGCCTGCTCCTCCGCCACCGCGTGCTCCTCCACTGCAGCTGGCCCCTCCACCGCAACTGGCTCCTCCGGCGCCGCTGGCTCCTCCACTGCAGCATCACCCCCAGCGTCAGCCCACCAACTGCAAAGGCCAAGGGTCAAGACGACCACCGCCGCAAGCAGCAGCGCGGCCACCACTGACGACGAGATCCCGAAGAGCACGACGATGATGACATGCTCGATGAAGCCCGCTCTCTCCAGCATCTCGTAGTAGGCTTTGAAGAAGGCGTGAATAAAACTCATGGTGGGGATGAGGAGGAGAAGAAGCTCGGAGATTTCTGATTTATAGCCGGAGCTCGGATGCCGCTCCTCGACACCGCATTGCGCGGGAAAGCGAAGAAATCGCGAGCAGTGCTCGCCCAATGGCGCGAAACCATCGAATCTTTGATCCCCAAAGCCGTGATGGCCGCTGCGTCGACGGACCGCACACGCAGCAGTGCCGGAGAGGAGTGCTCTGCGCACTGAGAGCTGGGCGTGTGCGGAGCAAGAGTGAGCGAGGAAGAAGAAGAGAGAAAAGAGGAAGAGACTGACAGGTGGACCCCGGTCCCACATGTCAGTGAGTAAGCAGCTAACTCTCGTGTTCTTCTATCCTTTATTCAAAACCGTACCCCTCGCTTTTTCAGTATCCCTTAGTAAAAACCCTTGCAAAAATAATTTCTCGGATAATCCCATCCCACTGTGTCCGTGAGCCAATTATTGGTGGCACAGTTATATTTATTTTAAAGAAATCCTCTTGTTTTTCAAAACCTGTGTATACATGAAAATGAATATACAACTTTTCTAAAATAAAACCCTTGCCCTCGTACTCCCCTGTTACCCCACCTAGCAAATCTCGAGGACGAGATTTATTTTAAGGGGGGAAGGATCTGTAACATCCCAAATTTTGGAACTAAGAAAAACTTAGTTTCACAAGACCCAAAATTCAGAGCCAACAAAAACTTTTTGAAATGTTCCACTGATGATTGTGATTTCCCTCCCATTGCTCTGTTTGGTCTTGTGTGACTTGTCGTCCTAGTTGTTGACCAAGAAATTTTAAACTTTGGTGATCATGTTATGACAAGAAAAATACTCCATATATCTTTTCCATTCTTAATTCTGGCTAAAGTTCATTTCAATGCTACTTGGTTTAGCACCAACCAAAACTAATACCCATTATTGGGAAAAGTAAAAGAATTTCCAAAATTATGTGTTTCTAAGACTATGGAGATCTATATGTTATCTCCTACCTATTTTTTCAACCTTGGTATTTTGCAGGTGTATACAACTCCCACTTATTAAACTCCATTTATTTTTACTCCATTTGGAAAAGACCACTAGTGGGGAATATATTATCCCACATATTTTCCTCTATCAAACCTTTTGGAAGACTATTAAGTATGAGTTGAGATATTTCTAAACATCACCTTGTCATAGTCAGGAGTGGTCACTTTTCCACAATATAGCATTGTGGAAATGGTGTTATAATTAATTTTTGTGGTTTGATTTGTGTGGATTGGGTTGTGTTGTTGGTCTTGTTGTGTGGATTGCTTGTGTGAGTGATTAATCAAACTCTACTTGAACATCAATTAGAACGCACTTGGCAAATATAAAATTATTCACAACCCTAAGTTAAAATCCTAAATTCAAGGGAATGATCTTATTAAAATTCCCTCTCTGTCTATTCCTCTATATTATGGAAACCATTATATTCTCTTTATCAAACATTTCATGAACAAGATGAAATAATAATCATCTCACCTCCACATCACTCTCTCCTCAAATAAATATATTTTCAGTTTAAAACAAACCCCCTCAAATTATTTCCACAAAAGGAAATTGAGATCATGAGATAAAGAAGTGATCTTAATAAATTATTTTCCTTACTCAACTATCTACTTCCTTCAAACAAATATTTTCTCTATGAAAATAAAAATTATTTAAAGTTAATATATTTTTCAAGGAAGTTCCAAGAGTTCCAAAATAATATTTTAAACTTGCCTTATAACTTCTAAAGGATTATAAATTTGAATTTAGGAAAATGTCATATTCAAACCCTATGAAGGAAAGTTGTTCAAAACAATTTATTTTGACACCCCAATTTTTGTGGAGCTTCTACATGATATGGGGAGGCTCCCTGATTTTTCTCAAAATTTTCTAAAATGTTTTAGTGCCCCAATAAAATCCCTAAAGTGCTACTGGAAATAAAAGGAACATGAAATAAATAAAGGCCAGGGGGTTTTCTGTAAAAATGCCGTCTCTTTCCTCTGCGTCGACGGCGATCGCGCCGATTAGCGACAGTGGCGAGCTCGCCACTGTGCCGCGCCCCACCTCGCCTCTGGGAGAGGATAAGATCACCACGATGGCCGCTCCTCTGCTCTCACTTCCCCTTATCCATTCCCCTGCTCCTCCCTCTCGTTTTCTTTCCTCCATGGTCGTGACTCAGCCGGAGCTCCGCCGCCACATCGCCGTCGATTGAGAGCTCCTAGAGCAGATCGAAGCGTGCCACCATCTCCGCCTCGTCGCCCTCTTCCTCCTCGTCGAAGGAATCGACCCAGTTCGCCGTCGTTGCCGCACACGGGCTCATATTCCTCCTCTCCGGCAGCCGCACGTCGAGCAAGATTGCCACCTACCTCGACTTCCTCCGTCACCAACGCGAGCACCCACGCGTCAAGGGTAAGCACGCCGTCCTCCTGGACATCTCCGTTCCCTTCCTCTCGCTCTAGTTCTCCGTGTAGTAGTAGCGTTGTCGTAGCTCGCCGCCGGCCGTCGCGAGTCATCATCGATTCCGGCGTCTCCGGTGACTTTTAGGTAGCGTCGCCGCCGTAGATACTCTTGCCGTGCTCGCACGCATCGAATGCGTCCCGTATCTCGTCACCAGGCACGCTGTGAGGACGGAGCCGTGCTCGACACCGTCGCGGTCACCGCGGCCACGCGCGACGTCGCCGTGCACTGCCATCACCTCATATTGGTGTGCGCCCGTATTCTATCACAAGCGCGAGTCAGCCCAGTGGCTAGCACACACGCGCACGCTCGCGAGGTCGCGGGTTCGATCCCGCGCGGCGCACTGCCCATTTTCCTTTTTCCTCACACGCAGACAGTCGGGGCCCACTCGTCAGTGGCCCAGCGCCCGCCTGCGCCGCGTCAGCGCCAGCGTGGTCTAAGGCCCCACGGGCCAGTGACTGTGTGTAGCCAAACCGCGGTGAAAAACGTTTTGGTCAAATTTCCAGAAATTAATAAACTTCCACAGAATTTCTAATGGATTTGTAAAATCCATATCTTTTTGAATACTCATCCAAAAACTACAATCAAGATACCAAAATGTTCAGAAAAATAAAACATGTGTTTTGGTATAACTCACACATCCAACTAAATTAGGTTAATTGCTGTTTTATTAAAATAAGGAAAATGGCAGAAAAGAAACTGTTTTTGGAAAATTCATAACTTAAGTTTTAATGATCCAAAAATTAAGTTTGACCTATCAAAATGTTCAGAAACTAAAATACTTCAAGTTTCACTATTTCCACAAGCAAGGATAAATAGTTTGGGGGTTGTTTAAAATAATTTGCAAAAAGGGCAGAATAAAAAGGGGGTTCCCAAATTCAATAACTTGATTTTGGATCATCAGAAAAATGTGCTCCTTATATCAAAATGCTCACAAAATTATGAGGTATCCAGTAACATTATTTTCATACATATTTGAACAAAATCACAGTACTGCACTTTTTAGAAACTAAGGAAAACATTAAGTTAGAGGAGGGATTATAATTTTCTCATGTAGAAATAATCAATACTGCACCCCATTTAAATTGCTGGATAGTTGCACCAGTAAATTTCAGTGCACTAAAATGTCTTTACCTTAGCTTGGTAAAATATTTTGAATTACAGAGACCCAATGGGTGACTTAACTTTTGTCTGAAGTATTTCCTGTCTAAAGGAAGGTGCTTGTTGTTAACCTTTGCCTAAGATAGCTTTGTGATCTATGTCCTAGCATGTGTATAGTGCTAGACCACTGATTAGAATAAAGCTCTTGTAAGTGCAGATCTTAGCTTGTCGCTTGAATGCTTAGTTTGATACTTGTGGTTTGATAGTTGTTTGTGCATCACTTGTGATTGTGATTGGTGTATTGAGTGTTGCTTCATTTTCATGTTTACGACGCTAGAGAAAGACGCTACCGGAGTGGTCCTTGGACAGGATTTATCGAAGAAGAGTCGGAGTTTATTTCTCTGATCAGTGAGGAAAAGTCCAGGAACATATCGCTGACACCAGGCAAGCTACTTCTCTGAGCTTGCATTTTTATACATCTATTTTGGTTCACATGTTTTACTTATAAAGAGCAAAAGTGATTTATGTGGTGTTTGCCACTAAAGCTATGATTTGGAAAACCTTTTCTTCCAAAATATAAGGATATTATTTTGACACCTTATATAGAGATATGAGATGGAAATTCTTTTTCAAACTATCGGATGGGAAAAAGATTTGTCTATTCAAACTCCTTTGAAAGTCCTTGGATGGATTATGGCGTGCCGAGGTGTCGGTACTGAAGTGGAGAAGTGGAGAATGGTGGTTTTTAATAAAATGCACATTGTGTCTCTGTACTTACGTCAACCAGCCGATACCCTGTGCGACCACATTTACCCACACATGGGCAAGGGCGTAGTCATATAGTTTGCTCATATTAGTATGGGATGCCTCATCGACGGAGATGACTCCGTAATGCATGAGGGGGTGGTTTGGTGACCTACCCCTGACCTGGGTCCTCGCTCAAACTCTATGATGAAGATAATTAAGGAGGAGGATAGAAGGTTCCACCATAAACCGCCGGGAAAAACTATGAGTCCTCACACTTAGATTCCGAAGGGCTGGGTTAAGTGTGCTGGAAAGTGTCATAAGGGCAGGATCCTATACTAGCATGAGCAAAGGACAGGCTATGGTCGGTGACTCAACTCCGCATACACCTGGTATGGCGGGACGTGGCTGACACGATGAGTTGCCGGATGGATGTGGGAAAAGCGTGCTAACTCTGCAGAGTGTAAAACTATTCGAATAGCCGAGTCCTCGGTCATGGACAGTTGGAAGGCCCTACTTTGACCATGTGCAAGTTTTACAAGGTTTTGTGTTTCTAAAATGAGGTGGAAATGTTCTATGCAACTATACCGAAGGGCTGGTATAAGGTTGTTGGTAAATGATTTGACCATGAAGGGCTATGGTCGAAAAAGGAGGAGTTTTGGAGAAATAAACCAAATGGTGGTTTTCCGGGAAAATGTTTATAAAGGAGACTTCTTTCCTTTTTCAACAAAGACATAGAGCTGTCTTCCTAAAAATAAAAGTTTTATGAGATAAAAGCAAAACTGGTGCCTGATCATGTTGGGAGTAGTTTGCGAGTACAATTCCAAATTGTACTCATATTGGTTTCGTCCCTGGCTATTGGCTTAGCCAGGTTTTGAAGAACAGGTCGAAGAAGAAGAGTTCACTGACGTCAATGCGAACTAGGGCGCTTCCCAGTCAGCTGCCTGTAGGGTTATGGCAAATGGCTTGGGCTCCACGTTGTTTGATGAATTTCTGCTGCAAGTACCTGTTGAAGTTATGGCTTCAATCAAGTAAGTAAATTTATTCGGTATTTATGGATGTTCTTTTGATATCAGTTTGATTGTGCTCAGCGACACACTGATCATGGGATCGCTGATGTTGTATGCACAAGGGAATTTCGGACGGTTAGTCCGGGGTCCCCACACATATCTTTGCCGCCGCCGCCACACAAACCAAGATCCAAAAGCAAAAACCATAAAACCTATATCTCAGTCGCCGCCGCCATACACAACCAAAACGACCTACAAACCCAAAGAACCTGCAGCTCTCCCAATCCTGCCGCCATGAGCTCCTCCTCGTCGGCCACCTCCCTGGCTGCCACCCTAGGCACACCCCCAACCCAACACCTCACCCGAGGAAACTTTCTCCTTTATAAAGCCCTTGTGTTCCCTGCGTTCCGTGGCGCCAACGTCATGGGCTTGCTGGATGGCACCGATCGTGCGCCGCCCAAGACCGTCGAAGCTAAAGATGAGAACAAGAAGAAGATCACAGTGGAGAACCCCGCCTGGATTGCACAGGATCAGCAGGTGCTTCGGTTCCTCCTGAACTCGCTGTCCCCCGACATCCTCTCCCATGTCCTCGGCATGGACTCCACTGCCGAGGCCTGGGCGACCATCACCAACATGTTCTCCACCGCCTCCCGGACCAAGGTGTAGCACCTTCGCTCCGCCCTTAACGACACCAAGAAGGCCAACATGATGGTGCACCAATACTTCACGAAGATGAAAGGGTTTGCCTCTGAACTTGTTGCCGCCGGTAAACCCCTAGAGGATGATGAACTGATAGGCTATTTACTTCATGGTCTTGATGCTTCATACAATGCTCTAGTTACTGCTGTTGATAGCAACCCGTCCACTACTCTTGATGATCTGTTTGGACTGATGTCTTCCTATGATATGCGCAATGATAATACTGATGAGCCTCCTGAAGCTTTGGTTTCGTCTGCCAATGCTGCAAGCCGTGGACGTGACTCTGGCAGCGACCGTGACAGTCGCTCGCGTGATCGCCGTGACAACAGCAATGAGGGTGGTCGAGGAGATCAGCGCGGAGGTGTGCGCCGTGTTGGTGACCGAGGTGGATCGCGTGATTACCGCGACCGCCGTGATGATGGGTGCCGCGACCGTGATGGTGGTCGCCGTGGCCGTGATGATGGGCGCCGTGACAACCGCCGTTCTGATGGTGGTGGACGCCATGATGATGGAGGACAGGGTCGCTCGCGCCAGTACCGTGACCGTGCGCCTACACCATATGTTGACATAACATGTCAGATTTGTAAGATTCATGGTCACCCTGCTAGTGACTGCTGGTGGAGGTGCCAAGATGACAATGATGATGATGGTGACCGTGGTGATCATGGGGAGAAGGGTGCACATGTTGCATCATACGGCGTCGACACCAGTTGGTACCCTGATTCGGGTGCTACTGATCATATCACCGGGGAACTCCACAAGCTCTCCACCCATGACAAGTACAAGGGACGGGACTCCGTTCGCACGGCTGATGGTAACTCTATGCACATAAGTCATATTGGTCATTCAATTTTGCGCACCCCACATGATACGTTTCATCTACATAATGTGCTTCATATTCCTAGTGCATCCAAGAACCAACTTTCTGTTCACAAATTTACACTTGACAACAATGTTTTTCTTGAGTTTCACCCTTTCTTCTTTTTGATAAAGGACCACAAGCAACCCGAAGAACTCTGTTTAGGGGTTCCTGTCATGAAGGTCTTTATCCCTTGGTGCCTATCTCCAATGAGTTCTCCAATCATGCTTTCGTTACAATAAAGCTGTCTTCGTCTACATGGCATCGTCGTTTAGGGCATCCTTCCTCGTTTGTGGTTCAACAAGTACTTAGGAAAAACAATTTATCTTATTCCCCTGAAATAAATCTATATGTATGTGACTCTTGTCAACTAGCTAAGAGCCACCAGTTGCCATATCCTGTCTCCACCAGTGTTTCACCGTTCCTTTGGAACAAGTTTTCTCTAATGTATGGGGTCATGCACCTCTTTCTGTTGGAAAACATGCATACTATGTAAGCTTTATCGATGATTTTAGCAAGTTCACTTGGATATATTTGCTCAAAAAGTGTTCTGATGTTTATCAAGTTTTTCTTAATTTCCAGCAGATGGTTGAACGCAAGTTTGATGGGAAAATTGTCACCATGCAAACTGATTGGGGGGGGGGGGGGGGGGGCGGTGAGTATGAAAAACTCACTGGTTTCTTTCAAAAAGTGGGCATTATACACCATGTTTCTTGTCCACATGCCCACCAACAAAATGGTTCAGCTGAACGTAAACATCGACATATTGTTGAGGTTGGTCTTGCCTTGTTAGCCAGTGCTTCTATGCCTCTCAAGTTTTGGGATGAAACTTTTCTCACCGCCACATTTCTTATAAATTTGCTTCCCACCAAAGTTCTTCAGTTTTCCACTCCCACCAAGTGCCTTCTCAATGTTAAACCAAACTATGATGCCCTACGAACTTTTGGTTGTGCTTGTTGGCCCAATCTCCGTCCCTATAACAAGCGCAAACTTTCCTTTCGTTCAAAACGATGTGTCTTTTTGGGTTATAGTCCTCTTCACAAAGGTGTCAAGTGTCTTGATGTTTCTACAGGACGAGTGTACATCTCTCGTGATGTTGTTTTTTATGAAAATATTTTTCCCTTTGCTGAGTTACATCCTAATGTTGGTTCTCGTCTTCGACGTGAAATCTTGTTGCTTCCGTCTTACACACACTCTCATCGTGGGGCTGCACAAAATCTTGATGATCATATGTCTCCTATTGTGCCTATTACTAATGTGCATCTAGAACAGCCACATGAGAAAATCTGAGTGAAAACGGAGAAGAAATGGCGCCTGAAATTCATATTGAAGATGATTCAGAAAATGACGAAAATGATGCTGAACACGAGGCTGATATGCCTGAACATTCTCCTGCCGCGTCGGATCCCGAGGCGCCTGATCCCGATGCTGATCTTGTCGGGTCGCAGGCATCCGATCCCGAGGAAGATGCCCTGCCTCGCATGCTCCCGAGGACGTGCCTCCCTCCCCCGCGTCATCTGTCGTGTCGCCCGAGTCCACGCCAGCCTTCACGCCTCCTGTGTCGCCACGTCATGTGATGACTCCCAAGTGCAGGAGATCAATTGTAGTACCTTTCGATTAGAAAAGGTTGTCGAACCCACGAGGAGCTGAAGGTATTGGTTAACAAGAATGGTAAATAAAACAATGAAAGATGCAAGTGTTTTTGGGATTTTTGGTAAAAATGCTGAAGGTAAATGGTAGCAAGTAAAAGCTCTCAAAGAGAGAAAGCCCAATCCTCTATGCAGCAAGAGGACAAGATCAAGTGTGTGTTTCTTATAAGTGGAATGAACATGGGTTCATGAGTTCACTCAATCCTCTCTCCATCTATGGTGATTATCATGTTATAGATAAAAAGTACACGCAATTGTCATGCTTTAATGGTAAACTTCTATGACGGCTACATGTCCTAAAACACATAGTTGAAAGAAAATAATCATTTGTGTTGCTAGGTCACCCCTCGTAAGGCTAGCGTGGTTAGCTGTCACTCCCACATCATACTTCTTCCTTTTTACCCCCAGATAAAGGATGTTGAGCTGTATTGTGTCACTCAATACATATGTCGTTGTCACATCGGCCATCCCGTACCTACATACATCATACTTCATAATGGACAATATTCTAAACACTAGTGCAATGATTCATATTTCGTGTGCATGACCACATCTCTCTCATCTATCTACACTTGGTGGTGTCAATCACCTCATGACAGGATAAACAAGGCATTATGCATAAATCAAACCATCACATGCATCATAGAATATCTCCAAAGTATGACAAGTCATAAAAGATCCAACACAACGGTAAATGCATAACAAATATCATCTCATACCACAATATCCACCATAGGAATTACATAGATAGATCCATACTTGTGCAAGGCACATCATATGGATTTCAACAATGATCATACATAGAGAGATTGGATCAAGTTACCACCACAAACCCAAAGTCCAGGGGGTGGACTACTCCCCTTCATCATGGTGATGATGGTGGAGATGTTGGAGAAGATCTTGCTGTAGATGTTGATGATGAACACGCTGGAGGGGGGATGGACGAGCCTTCCGGAGGTGATTCCGGCGGCGTTTCCCCCCTCCGATCTTCTCGGTGGCAGCCTTCTGTCTCCTGTTTCTGGTTTTGTGTTTTTTCCGCCGCCTCCCGCGAAACTCCTCGGGGGACTATTTTTATAGTCGGTTTTAGGTCAAGACGGAGTCGTGGGCGAAAATATCGACGGCAACGGAGCCTCGAGGCTCCAGATGGTGGGTCCCACGCGGCCAGATTCCTTGGCCGCGTGGGCCACCCTCTTTTGGGCCTCGGGCCTCCGCTTGTTCGCTTCCTTCGCTCCAAGTCTTCTTCCTTCCAAAAACTGATGCTCGTAAATTTCAGGTCATTTGGACGTCGTTTGGGTCCCTGAAACATCAAAATATAGAAAATAGGGTTTTCTGCCTGTGCAGGGTTAATTCCAGAAAAATAGGGAAACTGTGAAATATTCCCAAAATCATATAAAACAATGATATAACCCTTATATGATGCAAATATGATTGGAATATAAGTAAAATAATGCAAAGTTCATGTATGCATTTTACATGCATCAGCATCCCCAAGCTTAACCTATACTCGTCCTCGAGTATGAAGGTGATAAAACTAACATGGACTTTGCATTTTAATACTATCAATGGATATCAAAGATGATTACTATTGCTACATAGAGTCAAATGATTCATTCTTCAAAGGAGTAGCAATATACAAGATATATTATGAAGTGATATCAAATATTCAATGTAAGGATGTTCAATGATAATTCACAAAGTGTAACATAGAAGAAAGTACTATGGACCAAATGTATGCATAATGAAAAGAAAAACATCCTATAATGGTCATAGAGTATCTTATGAAATCTGAATATAAAAGGTGGACACTTTGGAAAGATATATAAATGAGTAGAGGTAAAACATGAATAAGTTTCATCTAACTTCCAAATGCTTCTACTTAAGTTAATGATTGCAATGTGGTATTCATTGGTGTCAAGCTCTCATTGCCCCTATCATAACATCTTGAATGATTAAAGTTTAAAGTGAAAGCAAATATGAGTAGTGTGCTTGACAAAGTATGGGTTGAAAATCTCATGCCCCGTGAATACGATTACCTACACCACTGGCTACTCAACTCGGGTCACAAAGCAAATTCAAGTTTTAAGTCATTGTAAGTAATAAAAGCGTCATCAAGAGCGTCAACTGGGGTACTTCTTGTCCCAGGACATGGAACAAGCCCATGTCAAAATGACAAGACAAACAAACAAATGAACAATCTCAACACCTCTTTTATTTATTATTGGTATAGCTTTTTATTGTGGGGCGCATCACCGAAGGTTCACCATAGCATGTAAGTAAATTTCCACCATGAATGATGCATGGCTTAGATTAGCGGCCCAGGCGTCTCTCTAGCCATTTATACTTACTCCTCAAGCTTACCAAGCTTCCACATTTATTTCGCACAATGTTAGGCATCCATAGACAAAAGTACATGATATCAACTAAATATAAATAAGTGCAATGTTGAAAGCTTTCCATGTGACAGCACATATGGGCTAACTCCCAACCAAGACTATTGTCAAGCTCACAACTTCATAATTTTAATCACAATGGTTCATGTTCATTAAGTGCAATAAAAGTAAAGTGTGCATCAAGTTCGTGAGAGCTTTTTAACCAACTTTTTCCATGACAATCAACAACATAAGCATTTTAATTCAGATGTATAGATAATACAAAATAACATGATAAACATACTCGGAATAGCATAAAACTAATAGGTAGATATGGTGGACTCACTGGAAAAACTTTGGTTGAAGGTGTTGGACAACAAGTTTTTGCTTGTTGGAATTTTTTTGGGCTAGCAAGAGGGAGAAAGTTGACCGTCTAAATGCATGCATAAGTGTCCATAGAACTAACCAATCCATGTTAAACAAAGTAAAGTAACATTCAACATCAAAACATGAATAAAAGATAGCTCTTGATAAAACACTTGCAAATTAATATTCATTAAAAACATATGAATCATGCAACTATATATATCTTTTTGAATCAACTCAAACATCCATTTCCCAATCTTTTTAATAGCATCCAACTTAATTCAACCCAAATTTCCAGTAGCTCTCTCATATAAATGATAGTGGTGGTCTCAAGACAAAAAATCAAACCAAAATAAAAAGCAAACAAAAGACGCTCCAAGTTTATGCGATAAAGTGCATTGATCGAAAAACAGAAGTTAGACGTGTGCAAACCGAGAGTGTCTTGGTCCAGTGGGGTTGTCTTCACATCCCCAAGCTTATGGTCTTCACCATACTTGGATAGCACTTGGTGCATCTCCTCTAATCCCTGTGAAAAAACTTCAAAACACCGTTTCTCCCATTTCTTTTCTGTGGGGTGACATTAGTAGCGATAGACAAATGCATTTCTTGCTGCATAAAATCCTTAAACAAAAATTCATATGAATGTCCAGAAAGTGTATAATGTTGTATGCCTACTTATAAAATCAATTGGATCAAAAAGATTCAAGTTAAAAGTTCAAAGAATGCATCAAACAAAATGGGACAGAATCTATCCAGAAAAACAGCAGCAGCAAAACGTATTTTTCTACCCCACTTAAATGTGTCGAAAAATTCTGAAAAAATTCATACTTACAGAGGATGAAAAGTTGCAACTACAGTTTAAATATCAGCTCATTCGGAGTTATATATTAGGAATGAAAAATCATACCGTGCACAGATTCGTGCTGGAATAAAATCTCCGAATGCAAATAGCAACTTTTTCAAACCAAAATAGGTAAAACTTGGCACTTTATTAAAAATTCCAGAAACAAAACTAAAAAATAAGTCTCTTGTTACAGCAAGAGGACATAAAGAAAATCAAAAAATAAAACAACCGGGTTGCCTCCCGTAAAGCGCTTTCTTTATAGCCATATAGCTAGGCTTACTTGTTATCAAGATGGTTGGAGTGAGGTGGCTTGGCATCCCCAAGCTTGAATTCTTGTACTTATTTGATATATGTTGGGTGAGTCTAGGGGTAACATCCCCAAGCTTGAGTGGTTGTCCCTTGATCTTTGTTCATCACCCTCAACTCTTCCACTTGAAAATTTCTTTACACAAAACTCATCATAAAACTTGATTAGAGGGGTTAGTGTCTCCATAAATTAAATCCACATAGGTACAGCAAAGACATATCATGAGTTGATTCTAAACATTAACTACTGTTACTATGGTTGTGTATTGCTCTTTGTGTCGGGGGAATACTTTCTGAGTTAACCCGCGGCCCATATCAGTGCGACTTACCTTATTTGTACAAGTCAAGGCCTACGTAGAAACAAGCCCAATATCGCACCACCACAAGGAGAAGAATCCAGAAGACATACCTTGGAATACATAGGGACGAGTTAGTCTCCGAATAGGTTCCAGTTGATATATTCCTTGTGGAGGAAGTTTCCTTTGTAACCTGACGAGCCTCTGTGTATATAAAGAGGACTCGCAGGATTTCGAGAAGGCCAAGCCCTTAAACCCTAGCTCATACGGCGAGTACCAGATCGGATCGCCTCCATTGTAACACCTCGAATATCAAATCAATACCAATCTAGGGTAGGCAGGAAGTAGGTCTTTTACCTCACATTGAGGGGGCCGAACCTGGGTAAATCTGTGTCGATCTTTGTTCCTGCGATCCCAAGCTCGAAGATGCTTGACTCGCGTAATCCCACACCTACGAAGTCATCCATGACACCTGACGTGACAAACCCACGACAGTTGGCGCCCACCGTGGGGCCTGTGGTCAAGAGCGTCGCGTTCCGCGCAGGATCGAAATCAGGATTCAAGGACATCGCCATCGGCCAAGTTGAAGACATCAATGGAGTCCCCTTCATCGACGACTCAGAGTGGGGACCCGAGGCGGATCACGTCGAGTTTGGATACATTGTTCCCATTGGATCAGTGAAAGTTTTCGTCGGATCTGTCAGTCGCAGACCTATGGATGCGACTCAAGGAAGCGAGTTAGTGGAGGAACAGCGGCCAGTCAGGGTCCGCGTGTTGGAAGAACTGCATCAAGCTGCAGCAGAAGTACCTGTCCCTGTTTCGTCAAAACCTGTTTGGGAATCTCTACCAAATCAGGAAGGAGACCTTAAAATTGAAGAAATTGAAGCTATCAGGACGGAGCTCTGTGAAGAGGCGCAAAGGCTCGCGACCGAGCGCAAAAAACTCCAAGAAGAGGATCGGCGATTACGTCGCTGGCAGCAAAAGCAGCAGGCGGTTTGGACCAAAACGGACAAAGGGCGAGAGTCGAGGCCGAAGTTCCACGACAACCCGAAGAGCAATGTGCACGCCGCGATAGGAATATTATCAAGGATAGCACCGGTCGGGGATACGCGAGCTGATAAGGAAGCTCACCATGCGATCGATCTACTGCAAACTGCTGCCTTACAACAGGCAAATATGTATGGAGTCACGCCCAATGAGCCACAACACGAGGTATCATGGGGCGGAGAAAAGTGCAGCGTCGAAGAGGTGGTCAACCAGCTAGCAGGTTTGCAAGTATCATTGGAAAAAGAAAATAAGATGGAAGGCGAGTCGCAAACACCCGGGGCGGCTCAACCAGCCCAGATTGAAACTGACTCAGATAATGATTCAGCACCAGTAAGCTCCTACTCATTATTAAAAGGGCCAGCATGCTTCGGGGAGGAAATACGGCTCACTCGTTTCCCTCCGAACTTTGGCGAGTCGCAGCGAGTCACCACCTACCGCAGTGGCCAAGACCCCGCCTTATGGATAGAAGATTACGAAGCAAACATGACAGGAACTGATGTAACTCAGGAAGTGCGTGCGAAGTATTTCCACTTGGCAATACAGGGAGAAGCCAGGGATTGGCTGTTAAGGCTGCCGCCAAAGTCAATAAGCACATGGGAAGACCTGAAGGACAAGTTCATCAACAGATTCCAAACAGAAGACATGAAAAACCTCAGGCAATGTGTTCAGAATGAGGACGAATCAAGCAGTGATTGGATCAAAAGAGTCGCGGAAATCCTTGGCTCCGCCAAAAGCCTAACAGTGCAATCTGCAATACAAGCTATGAGGAAGAATTGTAGATTTGAGCCGCTGGTGCACAAGTTAAGTCACGCTGAGCACAAGATCGATAGTTTCGACCAGCTTTTGGCAACAGCTAACAAGTACGCAAAGACAGATAAGGTGACACGCGGCTTACCACAGAACCCGACGGAGAGATTGCAAGTCGCGCAAACTGAACATCGTGCGTACCAGATGAAGGAGCAAGGAAGCGATAAGGCCTCATTCCCCAATAGCTTCAAAGGGATTTTTGACATTCCCTGCGATTTACATCGCAGGAGGGATGGCAGGCCAGCGAGTCACACAAAGGCGCAGTGCCATTACTATAGGAGGTGTAAAGAAGGCGACACGCCAGACGCGGCTCGCAGTGGACCAATGCAGCACAAGAATAAAGCTAGCTCTCATCAAAAGCTTGACGTTTTACCTAGAAGGAACATAGGACAATTTCATACAGTGGAAGTACAAACAACGGATGGAAGCCGGAGGCGTGGCCAGATTCCAACGCCAGAAAGGTACCGTCGCTGGACAGAGCGATCGGTCATTTGGAGTCGCGACGATCATCCCCTAGAAGTAAAAGATCCAGGACAGCCAGCTCTTGTGGTCACGCCTGAAGTCGCGGGATACAGGCTAAGTAAGGTCCTAATGGACGGAGGAGGAAGAGTAAACATCCTATATCAAGACACGCTCCGAAGAATGAATATACCCGAGTCGCGGCTGCGGCCATCCAGGAAGGAAATCAAAGGCATAATCCCAGGAGCTGTTACGCGACCTATAGGGAAGATAACCCTTGAAGTCAGCTTTGGGACAGAGCGGAACTTCCGCACAGAGCCCCTAGACTTCGAGGTTGTAGCTGTCAAAAGCTCATATCATGCGATCTTCGGAAGAGAAGCATATGTCAAATTCACCGCCCGCCCTGCTACATCTACCTGCAGCTCAAAATACGAGGACCAAATGGTGTGATCACCATACACGGAGATAGACAGAAAGCACTAGAATGTGAGGACGCAGGCTCAGCGCTCGCGGAAGAAGCTTGCATTGCCAACTCCTCACACGGATACCAGTCGCAGATATGCCTTCGCAGCCCAAAACGAGTCGCGCTAGCGATGCCGCGGAGGCGACCAACAGGATGCACTCACCGGATGGTAAATTTCAACCAAGAAATGGCACATCAGAAAGGCAATACTTCAGAGTCGCTCTAATATAAAAAGAAGACAAGAGATGGCGTATATGCATAGATCCAATCTCGATCAACAACCCCAGCCAACGGGGTCCAGTTATTGTGAGGCCTTACAACACAAGCCAGACTCAGCATAAACCGCAACCCAGTGCGGTTAATCTCCTAACGGACTTGCTTTCCGCTTCAACATGAAACACACATCGGAGCTATCATGCTCGACCCGAGTCGCTCTTAGCGACTCAAAATTGAACCAATCAGGTGTTCAACCCACTCCGTCAGGAGTATAAATTCGCAACTAAGTGCGATGAGTATCAAGTATGCATGGCCTGCGAGGAATAGAAAACTCGCATTAAATGGCCCGCATCGTTCCTGTAATACCCTGTAAGAAATCGAGTGATTATGAAATAAAGCCGGCGCCCTTGACATTCAAGGGATCGTCGTTTCGCCTCAACTATCATTGAGTCGCTGAGTCTTTTGAATTTCATATATCACTGACCCTTGAGGGCTCCTTACGAGCATAGCGAGCATTACTCGCACCTCAAATTTTGCCAAACGAGTGGCAATCCTTAAGCTAGAAGCGTCTTGCATCATGCGGCCAAAGTACTGGGGTGTGGCGTCAATCGAGTCTGAATGTCTATCATGACCTTTCTCGACCCTGAACACACATGTTCCTAGGAAATACTGAGCCACGCGAGCGTCTACTTAATGGAAATATCATAAAAGAACCTGCTTATAAGTCACAAAAATATTGTTTATAGTACATCCATGTCTTACAGGCTAACGGGCACGTCCCACACTATTATTTATTTCTGCTTCCGAGTTACAGGAGTGGGAGTCGGCACGGCTTGTCTTGCGATTGAAGCCGCATGTGTCCTAATAACTAGGGCACCACCAGACGACGTAGAAGGGCCACCAGGCCCTGATGACGGATTAGCAGCCCGGGGCGACTCAGCCCCAGTGGACTTTTCTTTTGAGATTTTGCTCCCGTCAAGATTGAACTTTCCAAGATAAGTGCCCAAGTCCAAATTGTCAACAAATTTCGTGGCATAACCACGCATCCCCTTCCAGATGTCGAAATATTCACTTATTGGAAGCTCAGTATCATCCGCGCGCATTGCCCGGCCATGGCGAGCAATCTTGCCAACGTCTATTTCTGGATAATATGCTCGGAGCAATGTCAAGACATGAGCAGCTCCGGTGCGAGCAGAGGACCGTTTCCAATCAGAGACATAATGCGGAGCCTTGAACAGTTTATTTATCCAATACTCGCAAGATGTTGGGCCATCAGTCGCAGGGGAAAGTTTTGTCATGACTTCCTTGGTAACCTTTAAGAAACGCTGGTTGAAATCTGAAAGATATACCAGTTGGTCCTTCAAATTGGAGCGGGACACCGGAGCCTCAGGTCCTATGTCTGAAAAGAAAGATAAGATATAAGTCAGCGACTCATGGTGGCTACCCATAATATACATGATTAAGGGAATAAAGACGAACCAGCAAGCTGCAGGATGGCTGATTTGACAATAGATCCAAAACCCTCAAAGGCTTTGAGTAGCGAGTTATATTTCTCATCTCGCGTGGCGAGTTCTTTCGCGTGGTCTTCCTTCAGACGGTCGATCAACTCAGACTTTAGAGTCAGGCCTTCTCGCAAAGATTTTATGACCTCATCCTTTTCCATGAGTCGCTGCTTGGAGGCTGTTTCGAGTTCTTTAAAGTGATCCTCACTAGAGTCAAGATGGTTTTTGAGAGATTTTATTTCTTGTGCCTGGCTTTTGATAACTTCATTATGCTGATCCAAGGTAGATCGCATTACTTCAGGCTGATCTAAAGATATGCCCTTGCCTTTTATTGAGCCGGAGGTATCAAGCAAAGACAGCTCCAGCTGCAAATACACAGAGAAAGAGAGCATCAGTAATTCTTACAGGAACTTGGGGGCTCGTAACCTGGAGACAAGAAAAGAATCAACACCCCGTTAAATTACACAAGGTATTGATCCTTGGGGGCTACGGCATGTGTACCTGGCGACTTGAAGCAAGTTGCTCAACCAGGTCGCGTAGTAAAGCATCATGCTTGTCTCCAGCTGCAATAATAGCATCCGCAATTGACCTGGAACTACTAGTGCCTAGGTGATCAGCCGCCTCAGGAGCTGGAACTCTGACCTTAGCAGGCATTCCTCCAACAGTAGGGGTCGCGACTGAAACCGTGGCAGGGGCAGCATCAGTAACACCTTCCTCCAGGGAAGGCCTCGAATGAGTCGCGCCATCACTGGTTCCCATGTTTTCGTCAGCAGCGTCATCCTCGCTCATGGCTGGCTGAGAAGAAGCAGTAGGGGAACCGGACTTGGCATCTCCTTCAATCATGGCCCTGCAAAATGTCGACAGGTTAATAAGCTAAAATGACAGCGTCACAGCCTTACAAGGAAGAAAAGTTATACCCAGAGGCAATGCGGATACTCTTCATCAGGCAACCAGAGGATGGAGAGTATAGGTCTTGCAAATCTGAATCTACAAAGCAAGAAAAGTAGTGGAGATTAATAACTCTTCACAAAGACACACGAATACAAAAGGAAAGAGAGAGTGTCGCAGACAAATACCTGAGCTTACTGATAGCCCTCAAAGGCGTAGGTTGAGACCCCAATAGCAGAGTGTGTAGTACGGGCAAGACAATTTTCCCCACGAAGGTGACTCGAGGGTTTATATCGAACTCTCGGGGAATCAGTAGTGGAAGCTTTACCTCCTTATCCTTCCCTTGGAAACCTGCAAACAAAGATAAATTGTTTTGTGCCCTCAACCTCACCAAGTGGTTGTCAAGCACAAGGTGTGAGTAAGTTATGAATACAAAACAATAAATAAAATATGCAATGATGATAAATAAATATGCAAGGATGATGGAAACAATAATAAATGATATTTTTGGGTTTTATATGATGAATGAAAGATGCAAAAGTATTTTTGTATTTTCGGATTTAATTATGGCTGAAAATGAAAAGTGGATGAAAGTTGTTGGAAAGTTGTTTCTTATGATTAAAAATGGACGGGGTTCATGGTTTCACAAATGCACTCTCTCTTTAATGATGTGGTGGACAATGGAACACAAAAGTTAACATATGAGATTGCAACAAAGTTTCATGACAAGTTATAATCATATGGGCATCACGTCCTAACATAGAGATCTTTTGGTTATTAATCTCTCTTATACTCCACTAAGATGCGAACTAAATCATAACACCTTAGTATTAAGATAAATCAGAGCATAGCAATAAGTTTCATGACATGAAGTTGAAATAAGAACATGCTAGATCTAGTCATGGAGTAGTGGCATGGTCACACCCACATCTCCGGTAGCAAGGTATTTCTTTTTATCCCTAGTGAGGCAACAAAGTAAGGTAAAATACCCAAGTGGATCGCGGAACTTTCTCTCACGTTCACCGCACTAGCCACCCCCCGTTACTCCATCTAATGCACACGTTCCCCTCACACGCTCTCATAAACATGCTTGATCATAACAAGTAAACAAGAACGGGGTACATAATATGCATCTACTTTCATAACTGAAGTAAAACAATTGCAATCTCACACATATATTAACTCATAAAGATCCACCACAAAGGTATTACATAGATGACCGTAATCATGTTCGGCAGCTCATACGGTGCTATTTAGTGAAGCACAAGAGAGAGAGATACATAAGTTACTTCCACAAACCCATAGTCCAGGGGTGGACTACTCCCTCTTCATCATGGAGTCGATGGAGATGTCGTTGGAGGAGGTGGAGACCTCTCCGGCAGCGCCCCGCCGGAGTTTTCCCCCTCCAATCTGCAGCTCCTGATCTCTGTTTCGTGGTTTCTGTGTTTGTGCGGCGCTCCCCTCCGAAGAGCCTCGGGGACTATTTTTATAGTCGATTTTAGGTCAAGACGGAGTCGTGGGCGAAAAGATCGACGGCAACGGAGCCTCGAGGGCCAAGTTGGTGGGTCCCACGCGGCTACAGTACCTGGCCGCGTGGGGCCCCCTCTTTTGGTCCTCGGACCTCCGTTTGTTTGCTTCCTTCGCTCCCAGGTCTTCTTCCTTCCAAAATATTGACGCCTGTATTTTTCCATAATTTTTGGACGTCGTTTGGATCCCTGAAACATAAAAGGAAAGAAATAGGGTTTTCTGCCTGCGCAGGGTTAATTCCAGAAAAATAGGGGAACTTGTGAATTATTCCCAAAATCATTATAAATCAATAATATAACCCTTATATGATGCAAATATGATGGGAATATGAATAAAATAATGCAAAGTTCATGTATGCATTTTACATGCATCACTTACTGAAAAACAATTCTTGTCAACAGGTTCAGAGGGAAGGGTAGCTCTGTCAGGGTCTGCAAGCTTCAAAGATTTAGCAGTTCTTGTTTCTACTAGCAGCGCCAAGGCTTTGCGGCGTTTCTCAGGTTGCGTAGGATCCTCGAGCTCGCGGATGGAAACCGTTTGGAGGACCTGCGAGGTACCTCAGGAAGCTCCAAGAAAGGTGTGCTTGGAGCCCTAGACAAAAGAGCGTCGGCCATTTGCTGCTCCTCTTCAGAAGCACTACCCTCAGCATCATGCACAATCATATCCTCATCAGGGGCGGCGACTCGCCTTGACGATTCAGCGGCGACTTCTTGGTCTAAGCCTGCTTCCTCTGAGGGAAGAACCCAGAAATAGGGGTCGATCTGAAAAGGAGTTCAGGTCAGAAATAATCAATTTTGAAGAAGGAACCCTGGAAGGAATGAGTTACAAGTAATATTACCACAAAAGGCTTATGCTCAGCCCAGAAGGGAGCAAGCCCGACGTTATCATACGAGTCAATATCCTCGTCCGTCACTCGGCGAATGAAATTTATCCATTCCCCTTTGTCCCAATCTTCAGGGCAAGTACGGTCGACATCGTTTGCGTGACAAGTAAAATCCACCATAAGTCGCGAGCGGCGACTCACAGGCTGAATTCGCCATTTGGTCTAGCAAGATATAAGATCTAATCCAGTGAGACCATGAAGTGTCAGCGCCCGCACCTTGTCCAAAAGGGATTCGATAAAGGGCAACGAAGAAGGATCAGATTTGGAAGACAGAGCATCGGTAGCCTCGAAGGGGAGAGGAGACCAAAGAGGAAGAGGAATTTCACCCTCAGGAGAAGTGTCCTTGCAATAGAAGAATGTTCTTTGCCAACCCTTAATTTTGTTGGCAAGGGCTAGCTTTGGGAAGATACTGCCCCTACGACGCTGAAAGGATATGGCGCCGCATTGGAGAAAGGGACCATCTGTGGTTTCCCTTTGGCTATTGCAATTAAAAAGAGCAAGCCAGAAATCTACTGACGGAGGGATGCCTAGATAATCTTCGCAAAGAACGTGGAAGTTACTCACTTGGAGCATTGAGTTCGAACCAATGTCATGAAAACGGAGACCTAACCGCTGCAGCAAGGAGCGGAAGAAGAGAGAGCCTGGGGGCTTGAACCCGCGCTCAACATGCTCCGCGAAGACCACTACCTCTCCTGGTTGAGGGTTAGGGATTACCTCCTCGCTGGCCGCGCGCCATTCGCATTGATCTTTTGGTGGGAGAAGGCCGCGGGCGGCTAAGGGTACACAGACACACTTGGGACTACATTTCTTAAGTCTTCCTCAATTCTCTTAAGTGCTTTTTCAGATGCAGATTGGGCAGGATGCCCGGATGATCGTCGCTCCACAGGTGGTTTTGCCATATTTGTTGGTCCGAATCTGGTTTCCTGGAGTGCACGCAAACAGCCCACAGCGTCTCGGTCCAGTACTGAGGCTGAATATAAGTCACTAGCAAATGCCACATCTGAGATGATTTGGGTTGAAGCCCTACTTGGTGAACTTGGAGTAAAACTGAAGGAAAAACCAGATCTTTGGTGTGACAACCTAGGAGCTACATACCTGTATGCAAATCCAGTCTTCCATGCTCGCACTAAACATATTGAGATTGATTTTCATTTTGTTCGTGAGAGAGTTGCTAACAATGCTCTAGATATTCGCTTCATATCCAGGAAAGACCAAGTTGAAGATGGTTTCACCAAGGCTCTTCCTGTTAAGGCTTTAGATGAGTTTAAGCGTAATCTCAACCTTTCGCAAGGTTTAGATTAAGGGGGAGTGTTAAACATGTAATAGTCTTGTACACGTATGATACGGAGTAGTACTCCGATCGTACTGTACGTCCTTGTACGTGACACGGTGGGGGCTTTTCCCACCTCTATATAACACGTACCCGATGCCTCTAATACTCACATTTCTTGACAATCTTGGGGCATGAGTAGTCCAAAATGGTGACACTCTAGACATCCTCCTCTAATCTCTAGAAGCTCAAAAAGTATCCGATCTTAATCTGATTAGCAACAACAAAGCCTGGCCACCCTTGATCCACGGAATCCCTCCCATTGACATCCCTATGGCTCCATGCCAAGCCATTCGAATTTTCAACAAGTTTTAGAGATTAGTTCATTTTCTAAATTAAAGACCTCTAGGAAAGTGTAAATAATTATTATGTTTGATGAAAATAAACTAAACATTTAAGAATTTTTTATTTAAAATCCAAATATATATATATATATGCATACTATTCATTTTAGCTGATCGTGCCATATGTCCAACGTTAAGCGCGGTTAAAGTGTACATTACTGTCGCTAGTGTCTTGTCTGGTATTTTATGTTGCCGTGTGTATTTCTCGCGGCACTTGGCAACGTCGTATATTTGGCGAGTGCCCAATGAAATGTACTCAATATAGAGGTGGCACTCCGCATTGTGCTTTTTTTCGTAGTTAATATTAGTTGTGAGCAAGCCTGCATGGACGATATTAGGACAAATGTATTTGTATGTGTTCATAATAATTTGGCCTCTTAGGTAAAAATAATAATAATAATTTGGCCTCTTTATTGATTCAAAATTATGCGCTGTAGATTGCTTCACATTTTCTTACGAGTCTAGTATATATGTCCATCGGACAAATCAAAAGGATGAGGTTTGAAAAATACTAAAAAAATATTCACACAGTTAACTATATGTGACGTGCAGCTTGCTCCATGTGAAACTTGTCAAGTTCTCATGAGATGAATTTCTCTAATATTCTGTTTGCTAACAGGTTGATAATGATAAAAGATTTCTTAAACAAAAATAGAAAATGTTTGCTAACATTCTGTTGGCGTATAATTTTTCAATGTCACGGCTAGCTGGCCGCTAGTGGATACTAATTATCGGCACAGCCAAAAGCATTTTGTCGAAGTATAATCAAACAAGGTATATATGGTACGTTAGTTTAGTATCAGCAGGACAGCATGGTCTAGCACGTTAAAGAATCTGGGTCTTGTCAGGCACTTCACTGTCATCAGTCATGCTCTTTTTTATATTAATGATGGATTTTCAAGGACTTAGTGCCAGTTACTTGCTAACCAGTCTTCAAATAAATATCATTCTAATTACACATCCAACCTCCCATCTAATCTATGATGATGGGCCTCCTTAAGAAAGTTACACCCAGCCGGTGGGTGTACACCATAGGTCGGTACAAATGTCACATGTGACATGTTCTCGCTAATTAATAATCCCTGTGTACAGTCAGAATATGCAATTTGTCTCTTTGCCAGAAGTCTAGTCTAACCTAATTATATGAAGGTGTTTTTGGTGTAGTTGAGACATCTCTATCTCCAATATTTGACTGTTGTTAGAAATGACTCGACAAAGTTTTTGGCTTTCGGTCTACCAAGCTAGAGTAAAATGATTCGTCCGCGTTTGTTTAAATTTTTAAAACTTGCAAACATACTAGTTAATATGTTCCGACATCATGATTCCCTGATGCCTTTTTCCTCGTTTCCCCTGCTGCCGCCGAAGGACGCCGGTGGGCAAAGCCTGCTAGGTCGATGGCGGCGGCGGGGTCTCGCGCGGCGACTTCTTTCTCGTGGGGAGCTCCGGTCGCTGCAGCGCGTCGTCCCGAACTGCACGGTGATGGAGGCGAATATTGGGAGCCGGGCGACGGCCCCGGAAGCTGGTGGTGTTACTCCCATGGCGGATGTCGGCTCGGGCCGTCCCGCAGGGAGCTGTCTGGCAGGGTTGGGGCTGCTGGTTTGGACAAAATAATGGCGGTTTGACCCGATCTCTTCTTGCGCTAGCCGTTCTACCTGATGTCGGCCTCCTCGATCAGGCTGCCAACGAGTTCTGGTATCCTCCGTCGGAGATATACGCATATTGTGCATGGCGCTCCTGAATATCTAGACCGGAAATGATCCGGTCGTGTGTGCCCATATTATCACCCACTGCGGCTTCAAGTAGGCGCGGCGCGAAGTTTCGCTTCTTGTCGGTGTCATGGAACATGTCTAATTCTAGATTCCCATGGTATTGGCAAAGGTGCAGAAAGTCATGATGACTACGACTCGCGGGATTTAAGTTATGGAGGAGGGGTGTACAAGATGCGATGAAGACTATACTGCATAGGCTGTTGTATTGATTTGGCTTGCGGGGCATTGTTCATGTTCGGACATGCATGGTACATGTGTGTCTGGTGCTTGGTGACTTGCAGCGATGGCCTCGCCAAGTGGGGACGGAAACACTAGAAGACTTCATTCTTGGTGGTGCTCCTCGAGTACCGAGTCTTGATTTTCAGGGTCAAAACTCAAAGTCCGGCCTTTATTTGTTGTGTACCCGGGGCAATAGGCTTTCTCCAGGTGAAAACCTAATATTGTCTGGGCGACAACAATTGTTCCTTTTTTTTAGGTGTTTCTTTTGGAGAAAACTCTTTTCTATTCGTGACGATGTCTTTGGTGGTGGTTAGAGTGTTGCTGCTGTGATTAATTGATGATTGTGGATGGTTTCATTTTTCTTTTCTTTTATTTTTTGGCTGTGTGCACGCCTGATGTCTTCGGCCCTCATGTTGGTGCAGAGGCTGGGTGTAACAAGTATCTTTGCAATATTAATATATTCACTTACCCAAAAAAAAAAACAGACTGAGATTGCGTCTACAAGGTTCAAACGCCGGAAATGGAGGAGGCTCGGATCATTTTGGAGGAAATGAAAGCTTCTTCTGGGCGAACCTCTATCGAATAAAGCGGAAATTAATTTTAATATGTTTGGTGCGAGCATGAAAGATCGGGTTAGATGGTAAGTATGTAGCTTAAGTGTTGTCACACCATAAGATAGGTATATGATCTTGCAAAAGCCAAGTTTTTCCAAAAGATACTGGACCGAGACGATCTTGTGAAACCGCTGACAACATCGCGATATGGTATTGCATCATCAGTAGACATCAATGTACCCTCATGTGTAGAAAGTTCATCAACTACAGTCATGGCAGTGGAGGCTGTTTTGCACTGGCCTGCTCGTTAAAGAAGATCAAACGTATATTTCTTCCGTGTAAGAAGAATACCACTGGAAGGTTGTCGATGAACCTCAAGACCAAGGAAACAATGAAGATGGCCAAGATCTTTGACAAGAAAGACAATAAGAATATCCATTAGCTGAAGCAAGAAGACTTGGCCACAATAATGCCATCAACATATACGAGAAAGAACATTGTGATACCAGATTTGCAGAAGATGAACAAAGACGTATCTGTTGTGGATGCCCGAAAACTAACAGAAACAAGAACACATAGTTGAGACGAGTATGCCATGCATGAGGAGCATGTTTGAGTCCATTAATGACTTTCTGCAGATGACACGAATAATTGGGATGTTGCCGATCTTCAGACCCTAGTTGCTGCTACATGAATACTTCCTCCTCAAGAACTCCATTCAAGAATACATTTTGTATGTCCAACTGCCGCAAGTTTCAATTATGACAAACTACAAGATAAAAAAGGAGGTGAATAGTGGTAGGTTTAACAACATGACTAAAAGTGTCATTGTAATCGTGACCATAGTGTTGTCAAAACCCCTTGGTGGCCAATCGAGCCTTATAATGCTCAATAGATCCATATGCATTGTGCTTGTTCTTGAAGACACATTCAGATCAATTACATTTACACCCGGACGTGGAGAGACAAGCTTCTATGTGTTATTCTTCGGTAGCATTGCGAATTCTGTGTCCATGGCAGCATTCCAATGTGACGATAGCATCCTGAAGATCACGTGGCTCGAAGGTGGCACGTTGCGCTGCATACGCCATGCAGGTCACTGTCCAGGCAACAGTTCTTAGGCTGGCGATCGAAGCCCTGTTGCCCCAGGCCCCAGCATGTATGTGTTGTGTGTACTTCCTTTTGCACGAACGTCGTGTGTACCAAAATATATGAAACTGTATTGAAATATGATGTTCTCTGATGCTATTAATATTGCTGATGCAAACGACACAGAGATATCCAAGCAGATGCAGGGCGGCACATAACACTGCTCCAGGTACGTCCAACTGAACAAATTTGGTACTACATGGTGTTTGTTCGGCTATGCTGATTCTCCATGACAACTGGGTCAAATTGAAAAAGACTAGCACAGATGACAAGACATCGTCAAATGACATACCTGAATAACTTCATTAGCAATTACCAGTCCATTCTCTTCATCTTCCTCATTTCCATGAACAGCAACACATCGTGCACAAAGCTTTTCATTGGTAGAGGTGGAGATTGCACATTTTGGTAACTGAACCCTTCAAAATCCCAATTTGACAGTGTCGTATGAATTATGATTGCCAGGTTTTATTATCCTTGTTCCACAATTCGTTTCTTCCCTCAAGTGCCTTAGTTGGTGCTGGTGGGATATATCATACTAGAGGCTGGGGCGCCCCTCCGGGCGCCTCCTTGCCGGAGCTGTGCGGCCTAATCTCGTCCATATTTGATACTCTCTCCGTTCTAAATTAGATGACTTTTATTTGTCCAAATATAGATGTATTTATACTTCTAACATGTCTAGATGCATACACATGTGGACAAATGAAAGTCATCTAATTTGGAACGGAGGGAGTACGTGCTGATCTAATTTGGAACGGAGGGAGTACATGCTGATGCCGGGTGCAGCTGCAGACATACGCGCCTAGGCAAATGAACCTGTTAATCACCTTCAATTTCAATGCTCTGCGGCACTCAAAATCTAGACTACTTATCCGTGGAATGCAGTTTTTAAAAGCTGGTAAATGAATGGTAACAAAGGCCAACTCCTAAACCCTAAACCCTAAAACCTTGCAATGGGAGTAATCTATGCAAATCAAATCATGCAGCTTAGTAGAGCTAGTGGGTGTATCTATTGTTTTGCTTTAGCACATCGAAGAAGTTGTCGATCAGCACGTTAATCAAGTTTTGATTTGATCGTCTTGCAAATAGAACTCCCAATATCTATAGTCTATCGAAGATTCTTACATTCACTTGCCTCCAGTTTTGTATTAAAAAAAACGATGACTTGTGGTTTACATAGACCAAGATTCTTACATGAAGAAACTTACCATGGAAAGGTGGACCAAAACTGAACTAAGCTACCACACGTGCTTTACAAGTTGACAACTTAACATACACAAAAAATGCTCACATGAAGGAAATTAAGGACCCCGAACACTGAACTAATCTGGGCCTGCAAATTATCACCATGGTACAAAAATTATACTGCCATATACTTCAGGGCGCTATATCTTGCATTTTTCATCGATCAATTGTTCCAAGATAATTCAGATATGCATAAGTTTTCGCTTTCCCTGCATCAATGATTTATAAACATATCATCATCCTTCTCTCTATGACCAGACCAGCATATCATCAGAGCCGAGCATCAATTTAATTGTGTAGGATACCTACAACAGAAATCAGAGAGATCTTGTAACCAAAAATGAAATCTGTACATCCCGACCAGAAATGAAATCTGCACATTCCAGTAAAGATAGATGCATATTTTTCAAGCAATAAAAAAATATGCATGTGCCAGTTGATTATCTGAAATCTTCTCCATCAAATATTTAACAAAGAACATCACAATGGTAGTAAAAGTTTTAATAAATCTGGATGTAAAAAGAGGAGGGTTTCCTGTGACCAAAGGCAATACTCATGATGCATAGAAAGCGCTTACTGCTGCTCCGCATACTCATATGCATAGGAAACAACAAGATTCCTAGTGTAATCCATACAAGAAATTTGCACTCGGATAAGGAAAATCAGAACTTCTTTCATTTTTGCAGCATCAAGAGATAAGCATAGCCGTATAAATGAAAGGCTTATTTATCAACAATTAGATAATTAGCAGGTAAACTCAAGCAACAAGCCAGCCATAGAGCTATAACTCAGATATTGCTTCTCAAAACATCAAGACAATGTCCTTCCTATAAATAGATGTCAGTTGCCAGCATAGCAAATATAACAATATTCTAGAAGTTAATGAAAAAATAATAAAGATCACCATAACTTGAAAAATACAAATGATTTGCTCATACATGAACAATAATGATGTGTCCAATACAACCAGTAAACCATTTGTCAAAAGTCAACAACTGAATAATCCAGACTATAAATATGGATATCAACGTACTTCATGGCCAAGATAGGATAAATTATCTAAAGATCTGCGAGGGCGCTGCACTTGAAACATGATGCAGAACAACATATCTATGTCGAAACAACTGACATCTAGTGTGACATGTTAAATTGGAACCAAGCACTGGATCGCTGCCAATGGCAACTAAATGAAGATATATGTTGCCACAAAATCTAGTATAAGACCTGTAAAGGCAAAAGATTCTCTCCTCACTTGTCAATGGAGAATAAATCACCTAGAGAAGTATCTCCATGTTTACGACTATTTAGTCAATTAGCTCCCTCAACAAATAGAGGTTTTCTCTCCTCTAATTATACGACATGAATTTATTGTCCTAAAGAGTAAAAATATACAGTCCCAAGGTTATCTGAACTTTAGAATCTCTAGGTACCGACCTAGTGCATGAAGCAGAAAACCCTTGCCTTGAGTTGCTGAAGCCCAATAAAGTGCTTAGACCAGATTCAGAACCTTCAAATTTCTACATAAATCAATCACAACTTTTATGGCTACAAAAACTGGATTTAGATTCTATTGAACATTTAGAGTTGACAGAAAAAAAGCAGATAGAACAGTAATAATGATGAATTTTAAAATATTCAGAGATGTAGTTTCTAATAATGTGATGCTTTCAAGTAATGGACCTTCTATTTCATAGGAACACACAAACTGCAGTATAACCAGACTCAAGAGTGATATGTGAGTTTAGACATCATTGTAAAATCTGCCTCTAGAACCCAGTCAAGATCCTACCAGTGTCAAAGATGCATTCTGCTATCTTCAGTCTTCAGATCCTCCAATGGTCGATAACTTTAAAATAAATGATAGCCATCCGGCAAGGCTCTAATCCAGAATGTGTCACTTGACATCGAACCTTCAATGACTAATACTTCTCATGGCTGGAACCCCCTGTTGGACTGGAACAAAGAACAAGGTAGGATAAGGAAGGCCCTAATGGCTAATCCACAATCAAATTATATCATCAAAAACCATGAACCTACTTGGATATTTACCAAAACATCAAGATGAACACACGTCAGGCCTGGGTCTTGGGCCGCCGCCACGCCTTTGATAGCAAAATGGATGAAAAATCAGAGCAATGGAGAGAAATAGAAACTGAATTTGCATATAACCATTAACCTACATATATATACCAACAAATCAAGATGAACCCACATCAGGGTCAGGCCTAGGTCTTGAGCCGCTACCTCCAAGGCGGTATGCTCCATGTCTGCGGTCAATCTAGACAAGGGAGGAATAATTATTGCCACTCAAATTTATGGATACTGATGACACTAATACATATTAGTGTTTCATATCAGTGGCAAGATTAATTTCAAAAACTAAAATTGCAGGAGCACGTGCGGAGACAATTTCTTTCTAGGAGTACAAAGAATAAAGAAACTATTGGCAGTGACCCACACAATCCTTTGAGTATGTGCATTCTTAAACTTAAAAGGAATAAGAGAAACAAAATATAGCAATCGAATTTTTCTTTAGTTTTTGAAGCGGCTTTAGCGATGAAATCCAGGGGAAAACATGTCATCTAGTTTGTCAATTTTAAGCATATTTTTGTATCTTTGGAGGAAAAGGATGAATGAATGAATCAAATAGCAGTAAGCGGAAGTATACTTGACCGTTTGTATATCTTCTTCTATATAGTTGAACTCGTCTACAGCCTGAAACAGAGCAAGAATGGGTCATCAATAATACAAAAAAAATGCATGGAACATTGACATGCTCAACAAGCAGAATCATCAGCAGCTTGGTAGCTTGTGCTCGAAACTCGCCAGCTAGTTCCTTCTCAGCGCTCTCGCTTGGCGACTTTTGTCCTCTCCTTAAGTAGGTGCCATACGAAATGGACCGTAACATGCATCTCCCGTCCTTGTAATTCCTGAAAATGTAAAAGGCATCATACAAGTCCAGTTCCTATGTTCGGAAGTTGTGGACAGTAACCTTGCTGCTCTAAGATATGAATAAAGGACTGCAGAGTAAGGCAGCTCACCTCGCTGTAGGTTGGCGTTGCTTGGGGTTGCAGTACTGCTGATTTGGGGGACTTTGGGGATGTGGTTTTCCCGTGACAATCGTCACTGGGAGAGGCCGCGCTGCCGTGGGTGGCCTCCTCTTCTTCCGTCCTCACCCTCTCTTCTTCCCCTCACCTCTCCCCTCCTCTTACTTCTCGTTCCGACCAGCGAAGGCACACTGCGGTCGGCCTGCCGATGAGCTCCAGTCAGGTGGGCTCCATGAAAAGGCATATGCAAGAGGATGCGAGAGAGGGCGGGTCTGGGCGTCACCTCGCCGGCTCGTCCACATCTAGGAGGGGGCAGCAGCAGCGTAGGTGACAGCTCGTCGGCCATCACCACGGGGAGGCAGCGGCCCATCGAGAACCAACCTGCTGGTGACCGCTGGGGAGAGGGAGCGACGGGGCGGAGGAGCCGAGGCGGCGGCGAAGAGTGGGAGGCGACAGGGGCGGGATTGCGAGCGAGGGACCGAAGTGGCGGCGGAGGCGGAAGAAGAGGGATTTCTTTTTTCACCGCGGGCACGCTAGGTTTTCCTTTTTCCTCCGCCCGATCCGGACAAAACGAGCAGGATAAACGACAAACGAAACGAGAAAGCCACCCGTGGGCGCCACGTGGATAGCGTGAGGAGGCGCCCAGGGGGTGGGCACTTGCTTGTTCTCAATAAGCGACTCCCTTGGGCACTTTGTCTTTATGTTCCTCATTCTGCCGCAAAGCCTAAAACTTGAAGTCACGGAGTGAAACTAAGGTAATTTGTATTATTTTGATTAAGCATATTCTGTCTTATTAAAAAAATAAGCATTTTCGTGGTCAGTGTAGTAATTTTTAGCTGGTTCTACTTGTGTAGCAAAGATGTCATTTTAAATCACTAGCAAACGTACCCGTGCGTTGCAACGGGAATAAATAAATCAACTTTTGGTTGAAAATCGTCATCACGACCCAAATTTTGTAGACAGTTGATCGACCCGCGTAACCCTAGCAACGGTTCTCCTTTTCGCCTATATGTAATAATTTTTGATAGCAAATGTGTCCTTGCGTTGCCATGGCTCAATATTTTTTCTGTCCATTGTCACTGTGCAAATTTAAAAACATGTGACGAGAGTATTTGATCGTGAATCGATAATTTGTATTCCCTCGGACCACTTAAGCATAATGGTTCAACCTATTTCTTACACACACGCACCAAAACCAGGGTCATAGTAGTTTGTTTTTGTGAACTCTTCCACGGGCAGATGGTCGGCAGGCTGAAGCGCCAAGCGCCAGGTCGCGGGTTCGAGTCACACTTCTACCTTAATGACAAGCCGGGGTGGCGTCTCCCCCCCCCCCCCGCGGTCTTGTTAACTTTTTAGTAGTTTGTTTTTTGACACTCTTGATTAAAGATGACAACACTTGTGCTTAATCTGACTAATGGCTTGTTAAGACCCAAATATATTTTTTTTGATAAAGAAGACCCAAATAATTAGCAGAGATTAACTAAGCTAATCATCTATGTTCTATCTTGGTGGGGGCGCATAGGGAGGGGGTCGTCGTCCAGCCATTCTGCTGCATAAAGACAGGAAAATACATCCGAGATCAGGAAAACCACAGTCTACAACTATATGGATCAATGGATGCCCATCCTGAACACCCAGTTTAAGTTTGAGATCAAGCATAACTTTTTTTTTACGTGAGATCAAGCATAACTAATGCGGTATTGCATGTTTATTTTTTTCTGGCAGGTACGTAATTATACTCTCTAGAAAGTGCCGGAGTTCTGAACGATTGCAGTTCACTCCTGGATACTGATCTTGGTGTACGTAATTAGCCTAGCCCGATAACGCCTATGTTCAGAATCCCTAGTCCTCTTCTTCTCCTCCAGTACTCTCTACAGCTACAGCCCGTAGCGCCTCAGCTTCGCCTCAAATCGACAAATCCCCTGTTTCCGATTCCCCACCCAACGCCAATCCCTAGCAACCAATCCCGATGATGATGGCCTCGACTGTATCTGGTAGGACGCAGCCCCGCCTCCTCAGCTTTGCTTGACACACACAGAGAAGACAACAGACAGCAGTTCCCGTGCCTTGCCGCGCCAAGTGGTAGTTGTGATGAGGCGACGCCTTGCTCTTGCTCCGCCTGGCCCGTGGATCGAGAAGGGGAAGTCGCTCCGCCTGGCCCGTGGATCGAGAAGGGGAAGTGGACAGGGTAGCGCCGGAGGGCCGGGAGTGGTCTGGATCGTCGGTGTTGCGCGTCGTTGGACAACAGGGGAGGCTTTGGCAAGGTTTTTTTTTTTCCTTCGGGGGATGATCCTTTCCCATCTAGACTGCGGGATTGGAAATAAAAAAACGAACCGATACAATTTAAGGGTGACATGGTGGGTAATTGTTGTCAACTTTAGTGGCAAGTTGTGTGACGTACCACAAGAAACATTAATGCTTTTATTATTGTGGGAGCGTCTAGGTGGCAAATGTTTGCTCAAAACTAGTTTTGGCGGCCGACATATTAGGAAAGATTGCTGGCATATGGACACTTGGACTTCTCTAACCGTCCCACATACGGACGTGCCCTCCTGATGTCGAATCTTTTGCTAGCTGGTACAAAACGATAATCACGGTAGTCTGGCAGTCTAGCAGTCTAGCGTGACATGCATTAATGCATGCATTTTTTTTTCAAAAAGCTATTACTTTCAAACCATACGTCGGAATTACTATATGTTTTCACTTTTGGAATCATCACGACGAGATCTTCAAAACTAGAGCAGACTTGCATATGTTTCGACAATTTTTTTTGAGAAGCAACTTTGGGGTGTGGCAGAGCAACTTTTTTGCTGGACGAAACAACTTTGGTGTGCGACAGAAAAACTAAATTGACAACAACGGTAAGCAAACTTCGTGGCAACAGTAGGCAACTTCATAACAATTGAAGCAACTTAACATTTTTGCTCCTTCACAAATAAAGCAGAACAAAACTTATCGACAACGGTAGAAATCTTCACAATAGTGGATATGCAACTTTGTAACAGATTGTATGCAACTTCACAACAACGCATATACACCTTTGCAATAACAGTATGCAACTTCACAACAACGGGTTAAAGTTGCATTAGATTATGATGAAGTCGCAACTAAAGGAATTAAGGTTGGTTGAGAGTCTATTGTTGTTGCTAGAGATGTTGCTTGATTTCTCTATGCCCTGTCACTTTTTCTACAAAGATTGCAACAGAGTGTACATAAGTTGTTGACGGAGGCACTAAAGTTGGTGTTGAAGTAACTTTGGTTGTTAGAAGTGTCAATGTTGTTGGTTGATTGCTCCTTTCCCCTAACAACTTTGCCCTAAAAGTTGCAACAGGACGTACTCAATGGAGGCACCGACATTGCTGGCTAAGTTAGTTTGTTGCTTGAGAATGCATAATACCAGTATGGGTGGTTGACCATCCCCTCACAACTTCACAAATAGGTTTATATCAATATGCACAAATTTCATCAGAATACGTTGAAGTTGTCGTTGAAGGAACATAAGTTTTTGTAGAAGATGTTGAAGTTGTTGCTGAATACACAGACACTGCATCACATGGTGTAGGAAGTTGCTGCATAAGTTAGTGTTATTGTGAGACATACTAGTGATGTTGGTGTCTACATGCCTCTGGCAATTTTGCGACAAAAGTTGCAATAGAGGGTAGATAAGTTGTTACCGAGGTAGTGAAGCTGTTATAGAAGCCAGCGTTGCTGTTGGAGATACTAGCGGTGTTTGTTGGTTACTCTCCACTCGTGGCAATTTTGGGACTAAAGTTGCAACAGTAGGCACATAAGTTGAACTTTTTGGTACCAAAGTTGCATTTCAAAAATATTAGTCAAAACATATCTTAAGGGGTTCTAGTTTTGAAGAGTTCGACATGATGAGCCCATCGGTGCAAACGGATAATAATTTTGACATTTGCTTCAAAAGATATGGCTTCTTAAATATAATCCAATTGAAAATAAAGTGCGTTTATATCTTATACCGCAACATGCAAATGATTTCACATGTACTCCACGTTGGCCATGTGCGTTTGTCACGCATGTACCTTCGAATGAATGAAAAAGGGAGAGAGAAAGATTAGCCCGTCTTTTTCTTGTCATCTAGCGCGTGCGCTCGTTCCTATCAAATAGCGCAGCTGCGCTAGTTATCATTAGGTGGCGTCGGCATATCAGATATGCCGTGGGCTTGTATGTATGCCGACGGTATTCATGCATTTACCGACGATTATTGGCTGCGGGAATGATCTGATTTCCTGTAACGGCCCATAGCCAGCAAGATCCATATTTCTCGTACTCGCGGACATGTAAAAAACGCATGACTAATACTTTTTCACAATCTGTATGGCAAAGCTCGCACTGAGAACTTGGCTGCATGTGCCTACTAGCAAGCACACCATTACAGGGAATAGCACCAAGAAGAGATCGCCAACAGTGTATCTTGATCTTTGCCGGAACATTTAATCCCCACACTGTTTTCCAAACTGGTAAAGTTGATGAAGGTACCAAAAGCACTAGTACGTCTCAGTTTATAGCCATGCTGGTGCTCCTACTCAATATAATAACAAGATCTTACCGAGAAAATCCCGGTCTTCGTGCTGTGCCAAGATATAAAATCCTCCATCATCCCTCGAGCCAACGGAATATTCAGAATACGTTGCGCATCAATTGGCCAGAAAATTTCCCGTATAAGCTCCTTGTCCCAACAATTATTCTCTGACTCGATAAGTTCAGAAACTTTGGTATACACTATATTACCTCTTCGTGTCGCAATTCTTCTGTTTGGGCTGCTCGGAATCCAGAGATCATCCCAAATATTTACTTGTGAACCATCTCCCACTCTCCATGTATGACCACGTTTAAAAAGTCTGAATTCCCGCCCATATACTTTGCCAAGTATAAGAACTCCCCTTCTTTAGTTGACAATTAAGAATATCTCCTGTAGCGAAATATTTTGCTCTTAGTACTCTTGAAACATAAGGAATCAGGTTCTGCTATAAGCCTCCAACATTGTTTTGCCAACATTGATAGATTAAAACAATGAAGATCCCTGAACCCCATTCCTCGTTGTTTTTTTTTTTCGAGTAACCTCTCGAAGAGGGCAGGGCGTTCCTGCAATTCGTATAGAAGAAAGAATTGGCCCAGTTTATAAGGAAGACCGGGCCCAAAAACCATACAAATGCCCTGTTTATGAGGGAAACAGGGCCAGAAAACCGCACAAGCGAGGTCATCATCTCTCCACCAGAACTGGGACATTGCGGTGATTATCCCTTTGATGATCTATTTGGGTAGCTTGAAAACTGACATCGCATATGCAGGAATAGCTTGTATGACAGCTTTTAGTAAGACCTCCTTCCCTCCAAAAGATAGTTTTCCCCCTTCCATCCGCTCAGCAACTTACAAACCCTGTCAATAATGTGTTGAAAACAATCTGATCTATCTACCCCAACTAGAGGAGGTAGACCAAGATATTTATCAGTAATAGATTCAGTCATAATATTCAGAATGCTACACACCTCCACTCGTGTATTCAGATCCGTACACGGACTAAAGAATACGCTCGACTTAGCTTAGCTGACCAGTTGTCCAGACGCTGTACAATAATCATCCAAAGCGCGCCTTAGGCTGGTCACATTTTCCGCATCCGCTCTCATAAGAATTAGCGAATCATCTGCAAAAGGAGATGGGAAACTGCAGGAGCCCCTCTACAAACTTTAACACCCAGTAAATTTCCCGCATTGTCTTCATGGTTTAGCAAACTTGATAATCCTTCGGCGACACAACAAAAACAAGTACGGTGATAGAGGATCCCCTTGCCGGAGTCCCCTAGAAGGAAAATATAATCAGAGAGTGAATTATTAACCTGTACTTGGCACCTCACCGAAGAAACGCAAGCCATAATAAGATCAACCCAATTTGTATCAAAACCAAGCCGCAGTAACATCCTTTTCAGAAAATACCACTCCACTCTATCATAGGCTTTATGCATGTCGAGTTTCACCGCACATGTGCCAAACTTCCCAACCTTCTTATTCTTGATCGAGTGGTAGCATTCATACGCCACCAGAAAATAGGAACAAAAGCACTTTGGGTTGTAGATATAATCTCCGGCAATAAATGTTTCAACCTATTTGCAATCAGTTTTGGAATAACCTTATACACGACATTGCAAAGACTTATGGGATGGAACTGAGTGATTGATTCCGGGTTCTCCACTTTTGGAATTAACACAATGGTGGTATGATTCCACCCCTCCGGAATGACTCTGTTATTAACAGCCAACAACACTTCATCAGTAAGATCTTCGCCGATAATATGCCAGAAACGTTTGTAAAAAACTGCATGCAATCCAGCCCAGGCGCCTTAAGATCCCCTATATTGAATAGGGCATTTCTTACTTCTTCTCTCCTATAGGTGGCCATCAAAACTTCATTCATCTGGCTGGACACACACGGCTGGACTTTGTCTTTTTTTTTGTCAATCACAGTATTATCCGGTTCTTTGCGCATCTTCTATTTTTAGCGATGGAATTAAAACTAGGGCGCTGCTAGGCATCGCCGATATACTAGAGTTTCCATTGGACTTGTCTCTTGCCGTTGGATGTGAGTTACTTCGTCCGTTCGATTTGTAAGGAAACGTGCGGCCGTGCGGGGTTGCTTCCAGGCAGTTATCAGCATCCATCTCGTAGGTAGTTTCCATATTAACAGGTCAATATTAATTGCGATTTTCTCTTGAGTAACTACCGGCAAGAATCACGGCTGACTTGTTTCCAGCAATCACGTCCGATTTGTTTCAAGCAAATATCACGATGCATCCTTTACTCGTCTGAATGATTCCACAATTATTCAGGTTGGCAGGTTGCTTCTTTAGGAAACACATCCTGCTTCCAATGTTATGCAAATCCTAGTCTCCGCAATCGTATTGACGAGAGATCGAGAGTCGACGACGATTCCCTGCGGCTGAACGACATAGTGCCGGGGATAAATCTACCAATGGGGGTGGGAAGTCCGTCTTGCTGGAGGCGGCGAGGGAGAACGGCGGGAGGACGCCGTGGAGAGCTGAGGGACGACGAGGGGAGGTTCGCTGCAGATCCATTTGGAATAAGGCTTTTTGGAGAGTGTTTTGGAAACGGGCCAGAAATTACGGGATTTCAGGTCGTCAAATCACGCGGAATTAATGGTGATTTTGTAATACCAAACCAGCCCGTTCGATGGAGATAAGATGGACGGTTGTGGAGAGGTCTGGCGATTTGCTTCCATCGAACTCAGATACATAGTATCAACCATTAAATAAACATATCTACAAAATTAGGAATGGAAATAAAACCAAAAATTAATATCTCATAAAAATAACCATTAATACTATTGACATACTATAAGTACATATCTCCGTAAGGTAGAACATCACACACACATTACCCTATCGATATGGCATGGTACATGAAGAGCAACAAGGCGTTGATATGCTTGTGGCTGATTATGATGCTTCTCTTGTCATCTGGTAGGAATACAATCAACCCACACATCTCCAGATGAGACTGAACCAAGTTAATATTGTTGATTTTCTTGTTTGCAGAAGAGATTGGGTCAGATGGATGCGAGACACAGTGGAGCAGGACATAGCACGGCGGCGCACCGTGTTTTGAGCGTGGCACCTGCAACATCCCTGCAGGAACGAGGGCTTCGATAGCGGCCAGTGCAGAAGAGTCGCTTCGTGATTATGCCGTAGGAACTGTACTGACGGACGGCAACTGATGTAGCCATCTCTGTATCTTGCATCAGGAACTGATGTAGCCCGCATATGCTTTTATTTTTGGTATATCTACTTTCAGAACGGTCTGAGATTAGTCTTACGCGTTCTCCGCGCCGTGGATCTTCTTTTGTCAACGTGGGAGCCGCTCTATCTGATCCGAGCCTGCGTGCGTTGCGTTGGATAAGGTTTCTTGCTTCACCTCCCGAATTCCCCACGCCCTTGCGTCGAACAGGACCCGGCCGCCGCGATTCACCTCCTCCCACAGAATGGTAATTTTACCCTGGGTAGGAATAGCCACGGATACTGTACAGGGCATGGATAGGGTAGCGTATGGAACATATCTATCCTAGCATGTAGGTCACGGGCTTCTACCCGCTCGCGGGTATACCCACAACCTACCCGTCATATAGACATGTGGATCTTACCCATATGACTCCAACATATGTAGCCTAGCAGCCCAGTAGTCAAAGCATACCCAAATCATTTTCTGTGGACATGTATAACCTGATACTACTATTCAACTTGCTCAACCAAACACTGTTAAGGGAATAGTTTCCATTACACAGCCATTACGTTTAACTTACCGAAGCTGAACCAGACACCTTCTTGATAGTGTCAGTTTATTTTACTTTAGGTTGTAAAATTAAGCTCTTGAGTAGTCTTGTTTTCTAGCCAAACCAAACAAAACGTGCGTTCTCCCATTCCAGCGCTGATTCCGCTTGTAATCTGATACCAGTTACGTTTAAGTTACCGAAGCTGAACCAAACACCTTCTTGATAGTGTCAGATTATTTTACTTTCGGCTGTAAATTAAGCTCTTGAGTAGTCTTGTTTTCTTTGAGAAGTTGAAGGGAGAGACTAGCTAACAAGTAGTGCTAGTTTGACTGCAATAAATGTATGCTTCATATAAGTTTATCAAGTTTGGGGCAACCCTTTCATCTAGAGAGGCATAAAACTGTCCCCTGGCAGACAGGAGAACGGGAAGTTTGGCCGTCTTCAAATCAACATTTAGCACTTCTATTTGTAAACTATACTGGCCTGCGTGTCCCAAAAATAGCACATATATCTCCAGACTTGTGATGCAATGTCGACGACCCGAGAGCAGAAACAGAAACTACAGTTCACAACATATACCTTCTCGCCCCCAAAACAATCAGACTTGATAATGAAAGGCCTCTGTCAAACAGCTTAGCATAAGTATAAATTCTATGCTGTTACTGAAATTTTGTTGAATCTCAACCACAATAACATACTGATATAGAACCAACCCTACACAATCCCACATATATAATTGATCCATACACATCAGACATGCAATCAAGTATTGAGGTAGAAATACAAGTACACATCATCATTAGTCGCTTATTAAGCGCGGGATAAACTGCCTACTAACATTTCGATCAGCCAGTACATCTTTAAAATGCTACTGCAGACATGGCTGACGGTGGCAGTAAATAACACCAGCGCACTGTGGCCATAGTAGTAACCATTTTGCCCAGACATCGCTCATGCACCATCGTCATCTTCGACAGTGTTGACACGTTCGCATTCATCGATCCATTCGCTGTATCTGCATGAACATAATTCTAACATCAGTTCAAGGTGCGGATGAAACTAATTTGCACAAACATGGTAAACAGTTTTATGTTTGAGTTGACTTACATATCAATAGGTTCAGTCAGCGCTGCACCAAAGAGAACAAAGAGTTAGTACAAACTTGAAAACATGTAGCTCTTCTTACATGACAATGTTTCCTTTACACGATATTGTTATACAGATTTAGTTTTGATGAATGCAGGTTTGTTTTAAGCAATTCAACTAACTCAGACATGGACATGATAGAATTAGGGAGCCAAATGGCTGTCTTACAGACACAACGGGGCGTTGTAATGGAACCGAGTAAGTAGAGTACATAGTGTATCTGGTTTATCAGGTATGCTCCACTACCACTCAGTTCATTAAAGTGACTAAGCCAAGATTATATGGAATCGGTGTGGCTCTGCGAAGTTGTACCCTGTTACCAAAGGTGCAACCATTGGATTGAGCAACAAGAACAAACTAATGAGTTGATTGCTGCAGAATGTTCTAACTGAGAATCATTCAGTATGGCATCTAGATTAGGACGTACAATCTTCAATTCTATGTATGAATTTGGACATACCATTAACAGTGGTGCTGAAGTTTTCCTGGCAGATCTGACATGAAGCCTCGCCAATCAGATTCTTCATATCACTGAAGAGAAAAGGAAACCCCAGTCACAATGTTGAACGCATAAACATGGCCAAAATCGACTAACTAGTAAGGAAACATGTGAAGATGCTACTCACATTCGGCATTCAACACTGCTACCATGATTGCAGAATGGGCAGGAAAAGACCGTATCAAGCTTGTCCATCCGCTTCTTCGGAGGTGGCTTAGCAGCTGACTTTCTTTTCCCCATGGTTCAACTCCTTTTCTTCCTTCAAAATCAATCAAGGGCGATGATTAAAAATTAAAAATTAATCAAATTATAACAAGACATATAACTCATCTATGAACACTATAGTGCCGGAGTAAAAGCAACAGATACAGCCTTTTTGACCAAGACAGCAATTATAGGCATAAGACAATCCACTGCGTTCTGCTACAAGACACCATTTCACCTAAAAGCAACCGAAATATGTAAAGACGCAAGAGAGCAAATCATACACAAATTATGTGGCTAACGGAATTCAGGAACAGGACCATTTCATATATCCTCACCCAACCAAACATAAATCAAACACCTCCAATTAAATCGAATCTAGTTTTTCCTGTTGAAAATTTGAGCCTGGGCTCTATAAACCACCGAAACGTTGGTGGTCCAATTAACCCCAATCATGAACAGAGGACCATTCATGATCCTGCCATGGACCATGTATCCACACCCAACCTAAACATAAATCAACCACCTCCAATTAAATCCAATCTACTTTTCCCGGTTGCAAATTTGAGGCTAGGCATCACAAACCACCGAAACGTTTGGCGGTCAAATCGTGCCGTCGAAATCAAGAAATTTGGGCATAACCCTAGCCAGACAGCCCCACCGCACGCCTTCAATCGACAACGACTAGCCACAGCAAACCTAACGAAACAACAATTCACGAAGATGTCACCACGGAACCCGATCAATGGCGCCCACGCGACAACCCACGGCGACGGATCGGGAGGACCGCCTCTTCCGAAAAGAACACGCCAACGATGATGGGAAATCACACCCCAAATCGAACGGGGGGAGGATTACGAGAGAATCGACGCAGGGTAAACGCACAAACCGCGAGATAATCAGCGGGCAGGAAACGAAAATGGACGCGAGCTGGATGAATATCTCTGCGGATTCGTGTGCTCACCTAGTCTTCCGTCTGATGGTTGGGGAACGCCGGAAATGAGGTAGGATGGGAAGAGGAGAGAAGGCGAATGGAAACGGCGCTTGATTTATAACGCGTCACGCCGGGTCGGGTTGGTGGCTCACTGACCACGTGGTCCCACCCTAGTCCACGGCCCTAGCTGGGCTCGAGAAAGGTCTCAAACTCGGGAAACGACAATCCGCAACTAGTTGCGGCCCCACTTCCGAGTTTTCAAAAATTCCGAAAACTTCCATTTGTCTTTTTTGTACAGGTCACATATGATAATATTTCAGGATAAAATTTTCTGGGTGTAGTAGATTCAACATGACACATGCCCATGATTTTTTTCGAAATTTTTGGAAACTCGAAAGTGGGGTATCCGGCAACTAGTTGCTCTCTCTCTCTCTTTTTTACGGGAAAGGTCTCAAACTCTCAAGTCTCAACTAGGCCTGAAATGTTGGCTCGGCTCGACTCCCTTAAATTTACGCTAAAAAAAAACTGACATGTTAGTTTTCTTAGGGAACCGACAAGTTAGTTAGGCTCAAGTTGTTCGACAAACAAGTTCAAGAATGAATCTCCGCTCGACTCATTACTAGCTCGTTTAAATACAAGTGTGGACTTTCTTCATAAATTAGTGTCAAATTGTCAATATTTTTCACTGATAATGATGAAGAGGTTCTATCTTTAATCATTGATCTATTCTTTTGACTAGAGATGTGAAATTGTAAAAGCACCATGGTTGTTGTAGTTCCAAATTATTAGAAAAGTTACTAGTTTTTCATATGCGCGCTTGTTCAAACACATAGAATGAGTCAAACGAGTTGAACGAGCTACGCATGAGATACTCACGAGTACCTTGGTCAATAAACGAGTTCAGATTCAAAACTCGGCTCGGCTCGTGAGACACCGAGTTCGAACTGAGCCGAGTCACGAGCTACTTGTTTAACTCGTGAGTCGAGTTTTAATTCTCACCCTTATCGCAGCCCTGGAATGTGGTTGCATAGCACACCCGACGTCACAAAGATCTCACCTTAAGATGTGGGCCACACTACACAAGTTGTCATAAGAAAGACACCTTTCTTTTCTGGAACCTTCACAGAAAGAGAATGGTTTGGATCCACTATTTGATGTTAACTGTGGTCAAGGAAACCGTACAAATTGTACTGGAAATTCAAACGAACTAGTTCGCGTGAGATTTCATCATCACAAGTTCATCATATCGAGCTATTTTACCTAGAGCTAGAACTAAAAACGGGAGATGAAACTAGATCAGATGGTATTCTTCTTCACCAGCCAACTAAAACTACTCAAATCTGAGATACTTCATGGTCGTGGACCTGTGTAGCGCCCACACGAGCACCACGACTTCGAGGCGGGCCGGAGCACCGGAAGCGCCTTCCTCCACTGCTTTCGTAGCGGCCTTTAGCTCGTCGGCGGTGGCGTCGGTCCGCTTGAAGGCCGGCATCACGTGGTGAAGGAGCACAGACCAGGTGCACGACCTAGTTCACCGCCGGATGACGGAGACCACCACGTCCTCCTTCGGCTTCTGGTCTAGCACCTCGATCGACACCGCGCGGGAGTTACCCGCCTCTGCGTCGTGCGAGTCGGTGCAGTGACGCTTCCTCCTCGTCGTAGATGTTGACTCGAGGGAGCAGATCAGCCCACGTACGCCCTCGAAGGTGGTCGCGCTTGTTTGCTCCCTCCGAGGGGCGACGGTAGCGCTCCTCCTCCTCACACGGAGGCCATGTCACTGCCGCATATGGTGGAGCCCGCCATCGATCTACCGAAACAGGGGCGAAATCTGATCTGATATGGAACGGGACTAATTGCTCATGCACCACCGTCATCTTCGACGGTGTTTACACGTTCACATTCGCTGTATCTGCATAAAACTAATTTGCAAAATGGGTACTACTATGACCACAGTGCGCTGGTGTTATTTGCTGCCACCGTCGGCCATGTCTGTAGACTGTGCTTAATAAACAGCCGAGGTTGATGTGTATGTATTTAGTATGTACTTCAGTCTTCGGCAATCCTGGCAGCTTGTTTGTGGGCCATCTTAGAGCATCTCCACCGGCGTGCCCAACAACGCGTGCCGGCACGAATCTGTCCCGCAGCGGCGCGCCCAATAGAGAAAAGTTGCCGGCACGAACCAATACAGCGTCCGGCAACACAGCTTCGCGCCCAGGTTCTAGGGACGCAACCGGGTGTGCCGGCAACCACGACAAAGCGCGCCGAGTCGAAACCCGACGGGCGGGCCCGACGCGTCAGCCGCACAAAGGCCGGTCAGCGCTATTTACTGCGATTTGAGCGGTTTTCCTGACGCGCGTGATACGTTGCGCCTCGTCTTCCCCGACACACGTCGCCGGAGTTACGACGCCTCGGGAACCGGCGCCGGAGTAAATGGGGCGCGTTCCCGCACCGTGTTCCCGCCCTCTTCCTCCCTATAAAGACCGCGCCGCTCACCTCCCCGCCGCACTCCGCTCTTCCTCATCCCCGCCGCACTCTGCTCCTTTCCTCTCCCCCGGCGACCATGACGCACAACCACCAAGCGTCCGGCTGCGGCTGCGGCGGCTTCAAGACGTGCATGCGGAAGGACGAGGCGGCGTTCTTCCACCGCCACCACATCCCCGTGCCGCCGGGGTTGCGCCTTTCAGCGGCGACGGCTGGCAGATGTCGGCGCTCGTCTACGTCGTGCCGCCGCTGCCAACGGGGAGCGCTTCCGTGACCTCGTCCGCCTGCGCCGTTGTCAGCTGACGCCGGAGCAGCGGGCGGATCCGGAGTACGCTGTCAACAGCCCCAACTAGCAGGCGATGCTGGAGGCGCAGCGCGAGGCACCGTTGGATGACCACGAGGGGACGGAGCGGCCCTACCAGCACAACGATGCGTGGAGGCGGCGCTGGTGGGAGGGCCGCGACTTCCACAACATCATGCGGGAGTACGGCTACTGTAACAGCTCCACTTTTGGTATTGTAAAATTTGAACCAAATTTTCACTTTTCTTTCCAGTCCTGCATCATGGCATCCATGCATTAAGGTGATCCACTTGAAACAATTAAACTTGACAAACAGAAGTTAGCAAGTGAATATATTTGTCAAGGAAGTTCCAAGAGTTCACAAATAATAATTTTCACTTGCTCTCAAATTAATAAGGAAACATCACTTTGGAATTAACCAAAAATACCATAACCCAACCTTATGAACAAATGTTGTTCCAAACATTTTATTTTGCAACACCAAATTTTGTGGTGCTTCTACATGTTATGGGGAGGCTACATGATTTTTCTCAGATTTTTTGTAAAAGGTTTAAGTGCCTCAATAAAATTCCTGAAATGCTACTGGATTTAAAAGAAACAGAAAAAGGGAGAAACCAGAGAACTACAGGGGGCTTTTTGCAAAAATGCCATCGTACTCCCTGTAGCGACCGCGCGCCGAGCTGCTCGAGCCGCGCCAGCTCGCCGCCGTGCCCTCCCCTGCTCGCCGAGGATAAGACCACCACCGAGGCGTGCACTCTCTCTCTCCCCCAATATTTTCTCGCTCGCTCTCTCTCTCTCTTGTTCTTCCCTCGGCCGAACCCTAGCCGCCATGGCCGAGCTCACCACCGTCGATTGAGCGCGCCTAGGACAGATCGAAGAGCGCCATCGTCTCCGCCTCGTCCTCCTCTTCTTCCACGAGCAAGGAATCGACGTGGGGAGCTGTGGATTGGCGACATTAATTCATCTCCTTCCTCTCCGGCCGCCGTGCTTCGAGGAAGCTCGCCGTCGCCTCCGACCTCCTCCTTCCTCGCCGAGCTCACGTACGCGTCAAGGGTGAGCAGAGCAACCTTCTGGACATCTCCGTCCTCCTCCTCTCTCGCTAGTTCATCGATTTAGTCGTAGCCGCGCCGTAGCCGTGGTTTGCCGCCGCCGTAGCTCGTCGCCGTGCTCAACTCCGGCGACCTCTAGGTCCCTAGCTCCTCTGGTAGCCTCACCGTAGCACCGCGCGTTGAATGCGCCCCTCTCGGCCTCGCGTGCGCTCTCCTCCGTCGCCGGCGTGCTCGCCATCGTCGGTGATCACCGCCGCGCTCGCGCCACGGTCGTGGCCTCGCCACGGTCAACCCAGGCTATGGGCCTCTGCGCGCTTGCGTGGTTGCCAGCGTGGCCACGGGCCCACTGGTCAGCGGCTGTGGCTAGGCAGCCCCTCGGTGAAAAACGTGTTGGTTAGGATTTTCCTGGAAATACTAAAGAAAGGCAGAAAAAATCAAATAAATTTGTAAAATTCATATCTCCTAAACCATTTGTCCAAAAATTGCAAATAAGATATCAAAATGTTCAGAAAAGTAAATGGAGTCTATTGGTATAACTCACACATCCAACTAAATTAGTTTAGTTGCTGATTTATTAAAATAACTAAAATGGCAGAAAAGAAAGCAGTTTTGGAAAATCAATAACTTTAAAAATAATGATCCAAAAATTAAGTTTGAACTATCAAAATGTTCAACACTTAATATACTAGATGTTTTATCACTCCTCCAAGCATGGATAATTAGTTTTAGTGCTGTTTAAAATAATTTAGAAATGGGGCAGATTTAAAGAGGATTTTGTAAATTCAATAACTTTTTATTGGTATATCAGAAAAATGTGTTCTTTATATCAAAATGCTCAGAAAAGTGTGGACTAACCAGTAACATCATTTTCATGCATGTTTACATGAATTTGTAGCACTGCACTTTTTAGAAAGTAGGGAAAACATTAAAACAAATATGGGGTTATAATTCTCTCCTGTTGGATAAATTATTCCCGAACCCCATTTAAATTGCTAGATTTTGTTATGGTAATTTCAGTGAATTAAAAGGGTCATGCCATCATGTGTTTGCGCATTTCACTTGTCATGCATGTGTGGTTATTGATTGTTCCTTTCCGGTGTTTTTTATGCATCGATAGATCCAGCAGTCGGGGTTCCACAGCAATACCCTGACTACCCGTATTACCAGCCTGCTGAACAAGGCAGCGTAATCCCCCTCTGAGCATGTCTCCTCCTATTTTCCGCAATTATTTTCTCCACTATAATATTGCATTCGGTTCCAAATGTCTTTTGCCTGGTTTAGAGTATCCTACTAGTTGCATTAGATACCTGTTGCCATTACCTGTATCCTTCCTAATATCCATATGACTGAAGTGTTGGCCGGAGTTAATTATACTTGCGATATATATATGCTTAGCCATGCTTAGTTAAATGCTTATTAGTCCGGTGGATGTTTTCAATTGTCGGGACAATTGATGTAATGACCGGATGTTGTGGAAAATTGTGGTGGCATTAATAAACTGCTTAAAGGCGGGGATGAGAGGCCACATGGAATGTGGTGGGTTGTCTCGTTCTCGCCGCCTAAGTGCGAGTTCTCCCCTTCGAGCCAAGACTGAGCGTGCTTCCATCGGTGGGCCTATGGGATCCCTATCGACCAACTAACTTGGGCGGGGCTAGCCAGGGTCCTCTAGTTTGAGCTCCCATTTGCGCGTGCGTGAAGATGGTGGTCTGGACTGGGATGAGGATGGTGGTGTTTAGGAAAATGAGTGGCCGCGGGGCAGGGTGCTGGAGGCACTGAACTTGCCCTACCGCCACTGATGATCCTGGGTTAGTCTCAAGCAAGGTAAATGTTGTAACCGCTCCCACTCAGCCGGCTTTCCCCGGAAGAGAGCTAATGTCAGGCAATGAGCCGGACGGTACCGGTGGTTAAAAACAGTACACCCCTGCAGGGTAAATCTTTTCGAAAAGCCGTGTCCACGGTTATGGACGACTTGGTGCCGGATTCAGAGACCATAGAAAACTTGAACGGAATGATTAAAACCTGAGTACTAAAGGTACTACCAAGAATGCAAGGTTGACTTCCTCGAGGGTGATTCGGGGAGGTGCCTTTGTAGACAGGTGCAGTGATGGATGGTGGTTGTTGTTGAAGATGATCAGAAGAAAAGAGTTTACTTCTTACCCTTTGAAATTATTCTGATTAGTCGATGCCATGGAGTTATGTCTTTTCCAAAGAAAACTAGCTTTATGCAAAACAGCCATAAAACCTTTGTAAGCCACTCATCGAGCTAGTAGCTCTAGTAATCTTGCAGAGTTCATCGAACTCAACGTTGCTTTGTTGATTCTTTCAGAGGAGGACTTCATCGACCTTGAAGGTGGGTTCTTTGTGGACGTCGACGAGTAGTCTGGGGTTCCCAGGTGGCAGCTTGGGACATCTCCGGGACAGCTGGCGCGGGGAATGTTTATCTGTAGGCCTCTTAGGCCATAATTTGGATCTTGTTGTTTAGAACAACTTATTTCGCTTCCGCATGATGTACTGTTGGGTCTGTGACCCCTGGTTATAATATGTGATATCTTCCTCTATTATAAGAGTTGAACTATAATGCTTTGAGTCGTAGAGTCTGTAATGTGCCAGTTGTTCCACAAGTCTTGATCTCTCTATTATGCATTGATAGTTGTGCCTGTGTTATGGCATCACTCGGGGTGTTGCGTTGCCGATGATCCATGCCGAGCACGCCTGCCAAAGGTTTTGGCCTGGGATTGGTAACCCAGTAACCTCCGGTTGTATCGCATGACCGGTGACACACAGCATCATTGTATAGTTCCGCGGTCGGGGCGCCACAGCTACACCGTCCCTATCGACCGCTCCGCCGAGCTCTGGCACATGTCGGCGAGCTCGTTGTCCTCCTCCAGCGCGCGGTCGACGACGCCGACGACCGCGCGTTCGTGAAGGTGGAGCCGCCGCCTCCCAAGGACGGCGTGAAGATCAAGGCCGAGCCTGGACGGTCGGCGCCGCCGCCCAGGAACAGCGGCGTCACCATCCGGGACTTCGGTCTGCTGCCACTGTCGTCCGCGCTCCGCGCCAAGGTCAAGATCGAAAGATCGAGCCGGGGACGTCCTCTTCTCGCGGCAAGAAGCGTGCCGCGCCCGCGGAGGCGGCGCCGCTAACGGAGGAGGAGGCCGAGGCGAAGTTCCAGCGGGACCTCGCCATCACGCAGAAGCTCCCTTCGACACCGTCCAGCCGACGTCGAAGGAGTACGCGGAGCGATGGTCCTGCAAGGACCTGGACATCGTCGTCATCAACGACGACGAGCCGCAGAAGGAGGCCGCTACGGTCAAGGAGGAGGAGCCGCCGGCGTGGAACGTCGAAGACGCCGTGGCGGCGCACGATTGGGACGCCTTCTACAGCTACTGGACCGGGTAGTTTAGTTTAAATTTCGTCGCATTTTGTAAAAAGTATCGAATTTCAATGAAATACGTTAAGTTTAAATAAATTCTGAGTCTCATAGTTTTTTTTCTCAAAAACCTATTGAGAGCGACCGTGGGGCGCGCTGCTCCCAATAGGCGGCAACGGTTGCCGGCGCACCCAATAGATCATGTCCGGCAACTTTACCGGACGCTCTATTGGGCGCGCCAGTGGAGATGCTTTTAGTTCCCTTTCCTTTGGCTGCAAATTAAGAATTTGAGACCATGAATTGGATGAATTTGAGCTCATATGGGTTTGGATCAAACTGCATATCAATTGGTGCGCCTTCCTAGGCTCTTGACCTGCTGCTGCCTCCGCATCCTCAACAGCCGCCGCGCCGATGATCATCGTGCTTCCACAGATCTCTAGTGGCAGCCATCCAACGTCCAACGGATCGCATGTTAAGTGACCACTTTAATCGTGGCCTGTGTCTCTTTCGGGAATACAAGCGTTCCTTAACTGTTTGCACTCCGTTCTGCTACCACGAAAACAGAAACCACATTTTCACTAAAAAACATTCAACTATAAGCGCAATTCGATTCATCACTTCGCTAAGATCATATCCATGATCCATCAAGCATACCAAACTACATATATATGTGCCTAGCTACGATAACTACGTGAATCTGGCAATCATCGCTACCAGCAGTCTACTTGCGTCTCCCTACTGGCACTTTTCTTTTTACCGAAACTGGTTCATTCCCTCCAATGGCTTCAAACATATCGAGAATGGTATTCCTCAAAACCTTCATCAGACCACCTTTTGTTCGCAGCAATCTATAGATCGCAAGCCAGTAGAGTCTGCCATGCTTCACACCAACGGCTCCGTCGTAGACCAGTGAGAAATACATGTAGATGTTGAGCGACCTGAGATCCATAGATATTTGTGATTACATATAAGATGGAAGGCGAGTATTCACACAGCTATCGAAGAAAAAAATAAACGAGAAACAAAATGTTTTGCTTTTATGTGATACCTGTTACGAGGTGAGCAACTAACTCATATTCCAGGGGCCAAAGGCCTTATATGCACACATCTACAGTAAACATCTACAGTAACTAGATTACATGTCTAACACCCCCCCTCAAACTCATGGTGGATCAACAACACTGAGTTTGGAGAGAAAAACCCATGCTGCGCTCGAGTCTGTGCCTTCGTGAAGAAATCCGCTAGCTGTAACTCGGAGGGCACATAGTGAAGAGCAAGAATCTGATCCTGCACAGCAGCACGCACAAAGGAGGCATCCACGCCGATGTGCTTGGTGAGCTCATGCTTCACCGGGTCACGCGCAATGCTGATGGCACCTGTACTGTCTGACAATAGAGAAGTCGGTGCAGCAGCAGAAACACCAAAGTCTGCTAGCAACCATCGCAACCAGGTCACCTCAGCCGTCAACATAGCCATCGCTCGCAACTCAGCCTCTGCACTGGAGCGGGAAACTGCCTTCTGTTTCTTCGTCTTCCAGGCAATGAGAGATCCTCCAAGAAAAACACAATAGGCAGACAGCGAGCGGCGATCAGAAGGATCACTGGCCCACGTAGCATCAGAGTAGGCCTGGAGCTGGAGAGAGCTGGAGCGAGGAAAGAAAAGGCGGCGGAGATCGTGCCACGAAGATATCGTAGAACACGGAGAAGGTGACTATAGTGGACAGAACTGGGAGCAGATACGAACTGACTCAGAATGTGGACAGGATATGATATGTCTGGACGAGTGACAGCCAGATAGACAAGACTCCCAACAAGATGGCGATAGCGTGTCGGGTCTGTGAGGGGATCACCATCGGTAGCACGAAGCTGAACATTGAGCTCCATAGGAGTCTCAGCAGTGCACTCATCACCAAGAGCGGCGCGAGCAAGAAGATCCTGAATATATTTTTCTTGGGAGATGTAGAAGCCATCAGAAGTCGAAGAAACCTCAATCCCAAGAAAATAGCGAAGAGGACCAAGATCTGACATCAGGAACTGCTCACGGAGGCGGGCCTTAACAAAGGCAATATACTCAGAGTCATCGCCAGTAATGATCATGTCATCAACATATAAGAGGAGGAGCGTCCGACCACGAGGTGAGGTGTGGACAAACAGCGCAGGGTCATGGTCGCTAGGCACAAAACCAGCGGCAGTCACCACAGAAGCGAAACGCTCAAACCAGGCGCGAGGGGCTTGTTTAAGGCCATAGAGAGAGCGCCGAAGACGGCAAACCATACCATCAGGAACAGAGTACCCCGGTGGTGGCTGCATATAAACCTCCTCACGCAACTCACCATTGAGAAAGGCATTCTGGACGTCAAGCTGAGACACAGACCAATGACGAACAGAAGCCACAGCGAGAAGAGTGCGAACAGTGGTCATGTGGGCAACAGGAGCGAATGTCTCATCATAATCGCGTCCCTGCTCCTGCTGAAAGCCACGAGCCACAAGACGAGCTTTGTAACGCTCAAGAGAACCATCGGAGCGAGTCTTGATCTTATAGACCCACTTGCAAGTGATGGGACGAACACCGGGAGGAGGGAAACAAGATCCCATGTGCCAGTGCGCTCAAGTGCAGCAATCTCCTCAGCCATCGCAAGCTGCCATTCAGACTGAGCCATGGCATCCCGATAGGAAGTGGGCTCAACAGCAGCAGAAAGACTGTACTGGGAAGGAGAATAGCGATCAGGAGACCGTAATGAGGTCCGAGAACGAAGGTTATGAACCGGTGTACACGGGGAAGGAGGCGCACCGGAAGTGGAGGGCACGTCAGAAGGATCATCCACAGCACGAGGGCGACGAGTGTAGTGGAGAGGAAAAGGAGAGAGGGGACGATGTAGCGGGAGGAAGGTGGAGAGGTGGATGACGAGGAAGGAGAGGAGGAAGGTGGGGAGGGTGGCGTCGGTGGTGTATCAGGAAGAGTGGGACATCGGAGGAGGAGGTGGAGGAGGAGGAACATGAGGCACAGAGGGAGAGGTGTCGGGAAGGATAAGGAAGGAGATATCCTCAACCGAAAAGGTCGAGGCAGTAGGACGCGGATAGTACGAACGAGACTCATCAAAAGTCACATCACGGGAAATACGTAGCCGACGACTAACAGGATCCCAACATCGATAGCCCTTGTGCTCATCACTGTAGCCAAGAAAAACACATCCACCGACTGAGCGGTCAATTTGGTGCGTTCGCGGGGAGCAAGGAGAACATAGCACACGCACCCAAACATGCGAAGAGCGGAGTAGTCAGGAGAACGACCAGAGAGACGCTCCATAGGAATACCACCCTGCAAAGCAGCCGAAGGCTGGATATTGATGAGATAGGTGGATGCGGAGACAGCCTCAGCCCAAAAGTGGGGTGGAAGAGAGGCGGCGATCATCATCGCACGAGCCGTCTCAAGAAGGTGGCGATGCTTGCGCTCAGCAACGCCATTCTGAGCGTGAGCACCAGGACAAGAGAACTGGGCGAGAGTACCCTGTTCGGCAAGAAAACCACGCAACATCTGGGAGATATACTCACCAGCCGAGTCAGCACGAAAGACACGAATGGGCGTGGAAAACTGGGTGTGTACCATGGCAGCAAATCGCTTGTATATAGGGAGAACCTCGCTGCGAGATTTCATAAAATAGAGCCAAGTGTAGCGAGAGAAGTCATCAATAAAAAGAACATAGTAGCGATGACCACCTTTCGAATCGAAGGGAGCAGGACCCCATACATCAGAATGAACTAAGTCGAAAGGACGCTGAGAGACTGACTCACTCGTAGGATAAGGTAATTGAGTCTGTTTGCCAAGTCTACAACCATTACAATGTAAAGATACATCGCCAGAGACAGACCCTAAGACACCTTGATGCACTAGCGAGGACAAGCGAGAGCCACATATATGACCAAGTCGATGATGCCACTGTTGGAAGGACGCAGAGGAGGAGGCAGCAAGAGCATGCGAGCTGGCGGGTGTGGTGGCAGCGGAAGGAACACAAAGCCAGTCAACCTCCCAAAGGCCCTGAGCCTCACGGCGCCGAGGGCCAGCTCCAACTAGAACCTGGGTGCGACGATCCTGAACAGAGCAAGAGTCGGTATCAAGAATGACACGACAGCCAGAATCAGTAAGTTGAGCAGCGGAAAAGAGATTCATGGTAAGACGGGGAACATGAGAAACACTAGGAACAGAAAAAGATGGAGTAGAAAGAATGCCACGACTAGCAACAGGAAGAGGTGTGCCATCGGCAGTAAGAACATTGACAGGAGAATCAAGAGGTCGAAGAGAAGACAGAGCGGAAGCATCAGAAGACATGTGAAAGAAGCTCCAGAATCCAGAACCCACGGAGATGTACCTGACTGTGTAGGCGGTGGTGGCGAAGTAGCAGTAGTGGAAGCAGTCAGCGAGGCAACGGTGCCCGTCGAAGAAGAGCCAGAGGAAGCCAGCATACGCTTGAGCTGGGCAATATCCTGGGCAGTGAAGGACTGTGCAGACGGAGGCGCACGAGCCGCAGGAGAGGAGCGACCCATGTCACGCTGCTTCTTGAAACAATCAGACTCTGGGTGGCCCGGCTTCTTGCAGTAGTCGCAGAACATGTGAGAGCGCCGACCCCCCCTGCAGAGGGCCGCCCGCCCACCCCCCGTGAAGGAGTGGGTAGCAGTGGCGGAGCAGACGACACCGGAGCGCGGGCAGCAAGCACAGTGGGAACCACAAGCAGTCCAGCAGAACGGAGTCGAGTCTCCTCAGCGCGAAGCTCTGCAAGTACCTCTGAGATGGGAACACGTCGACCACGGGCAAGCAAGTGAGCACGCCGAGGCTCAAACTCGGACGCAGGCGAGACAAGAACTCATGGACACGCTGAAACTCCAAGTCTGACCTCACTGTCTGACAGCATCGACAAGTACCGCAAACAACAGTCCTCAGAGAGTCAAGCTGACGCCAGATGGCAGAGCACTGTGTGTAGAACTCATCAACAGTAGAGTCACCCTGCTGAAGATCATGCTCCTGACGCACCACAGACAGGTAGAGAGCATCACCAGAGGGCTGATAGCGCTGACAAAGATAAGTCCACATCGCAGCAGTAGTGCCCAATCCCATAAACTCAGAAGCAAACTGGGTAGAACACTAGCAGTGAGGACAGCAGCAGCACGAGCATCATCATTGCACCACTGAGTGTAAACAGACAGAGCATCCCGATAAATAGAGAGAGACTCCGAGTAATCCGATACCTGCTGGTCATAGGCTTCAACTGCAAGATCATCAGCATCCTTGGCGGCAGCACGATCAGCCTCAGAAGCATCAGCGGCAAGAGCGGGTGGCACCGGTGGAGTAGGAGCCACAGGAGCAACGGGGCACGGCGGACAGGAGACCTCGCCAGAGAGAACGCCCCACAACAGGAGGCCGCGCATGTGGATGCGCATAAAGCCCACAAACTCGGCGTAGTTGGTGCCATCAAAGATCACAGAGCACCGAGGAACAGCAACATAGCCCGAAGAGGACATCGCGGTCTCTGACAGATTTTTTTTTTTTTTTCAGAAAGTCAAACTAAGTGGAGAGAGAAACCAGATCGAAAACAACCTGTGCCGAGCGCCCGAGCGCGACGGCAGCTCGCGACAGGAAGGAGCTGGGCGACCGCAGGCCGCAGCAAGGCGACGTCCGGCGGCGGGCCGGAGCAAGGCGACGTCCGGCGACGAGCCGGAGCAAGGCGACGGCCGGCGACGTCCGGCGACGTCCGGCGATGAGCCGGAGCAAGGCGACGGCCGGCGACGGAGCCGGAGCAAGGCGGCGGCCGGCGGCAGGCCTGGAGGAGGCGGCAGCCCCGGAGCAAGGCGGCGGCCGGCGGCAGGCCTGGAGAAGGCGGCGGCCGGCGGCTGGCCTGGAGCAAGGCGGCGGAGATGGCGACGGCACGAGCAGTCCGACGGCAGGAGCGGGCCGGAGCAAATTGGAGGAAGAAGAAGAGCAGCCAGCCAGTCTAGCAACGGCGCGGGACGGCCGGAGCAACGGCGACGACAGTGGGATGCACGCGGAGTTGCAACGCGCGGGAGCAGAGCCTGTGCTCTGATACCATGTTACGAGGTGAGCAACTAACTCATATTCCAGGGGGCCAAAGGCCTTATATGCACACATCTACAGTAAACATCTACAGTAACTAGATTACATGTCTAACAATACCAACCCTTTGCTTATAAGGTGCAAAATTCCAGTAGTTCCTACACAAACACTAAACATTCAGTAGCTATATTACTTGTATACAGTGACCAAATGCATGTTGGAATTCAGCAAAGGACCCCGTTCATTGGACAGAGCAACAACTGGTTGGTGCTCTAGTGGGTGCTCCAAATGCATGTCTACTCAACATATACTAAGTTCCTACACATGAATTTAACAGCCGCGCCCCCTCAATCTAAGCCAAGCGGTTAAGCCGGTACTGTATCCAGGAACTGAAATCGATAAGAAAAATTCGAAAGTTAATGATGAAATGCCCTCTCAGATTCATGGACAAAACATGCGTCAGTTGTACATTTGTACACTCGAAAATTCACCAACGATCCAGGATTCATGAGCATGTTAATTCATGTATATGTACAAATATCGTAAAAACATATGATGTCTTGCGCAAGAAAGGAAAACTAACTAATAATTAGTACTAATTATGGCAATACAGACCAGGAAGATTGTATTTATATTGCAAGAAAATGGAGCATTGTTGTTGAAAACATAGGCGAAGATGGCCACTGGAATACAGTAGTGTGGCACAAAGTTGTGTTATTAAAGGAGTACAATATTCTTCCAAAAACAAAGGAGTACAACAGCAAGTATACATGGGCAGCCTGACAGTTGTGGAGCTCAGACTTGTTGTGTGAGAAGTAATGCAATATAAGTTTCATTTTTTAATCTGCAACGTGGATCATAATTTTGCAATCAATTTGTTCTACTCAATGTATCATCCATGAATATGAATTACTAGATGCATGTGATTGTGGATATTCCTTGAGCTGAGAAGTTTAATTATTTGATTTGCTAAATCATCACAAAGTTTCAAGGAAAATATATGACTTGAGAATATGTATGCTTTTAGAAATCTAAATAGGTTGCTTGAGATTCAGGGGATTTGAACTGTTGCACACACATATTGTGAGATATTGTACTTATCATATTTGAGCGGAGTACACGAGTGATTGTAATTTGGTTCATGTAACACCCATTTTTTTAGATAGAACAAGGTTGGGCAGGCTGCACCGCTGCAAGCCTTACCAACTGAGCCAGCTTTCACATCACATATTAACGATTCTTTTTGATTGTTGCATGGATGCTTGGCTTCCATTTTTATATATGTTATGGTTATTATGATCCACTTTCGAGCATCAACCTCTTACCCTTGAACATGCAAATATATTTTTTATAGCGCTGCAAATAAGATTTCTTAATAGATTAGGGGTTTCCAGATTTTCTTTTCTGCAAGTAAATTACAATGAAGAAGACGCGAGGGCCGGAAAAATAATTAATAGTCTAGATAACTTTGTACAGGTTATAAGAAGTAATAGACTAAAGAAGTCCGTAGCAACGATCTAAGTATACTACTTACAAATGTATATGTATCTCCATAGCAAATACCGCAAGTCAGCAACATCACACTATTATTCAGATTGGTCTCAAGAAATAAGCATGAAATTTTAGCAAATAAAAAAGGTCTGTGCACCTTGTTTCTATTTGAAACGAGCCCTGCTTTAACTTAATAAAGCCACGAACGGCAGAGTCATACAAGGTTCTCAAATGAATACAACATATAACAGCCAGCCACCAAAATAAAAGAGTTCCAAAGGATGCACCAATTGGTTAATTATTTCAAAGGCATTGATTAATTATATTTGCGCAGCAGGAAAAGTAGGCCAAGAATGCACCAATTGGAGTTTTTTTTTTCTTCTAGAATATGCGTGAATTGGAACTAATAGTTAACAGATCACCACTCAAATATGAAGCATCAAGATATTGATATTTTTCTGTAGATAATAGATTAATTATGCTGCTGCACTTACCAGATCAATTCAACAAGAAAGCGGTAGAAGCCCTATCAACAGCAAAGAAAAGCATACAAAGATTAATTAGTAAAGCATCTAACTGCACAAACTTCCTCAAGAAAGGAGTATGCCAAACATGTTGACACATATTTTAGGTGGAAAATGTCATACCTGAAAAGCACTATTATCCTTGAAAGACAAAACAAGTAGAAGGACTGCAGATAAACAATAGGAAACAAATCATATCAAAACAGGTGCAAAACTACCACAAAAATACATAGCCAGGCTGTCCATGTGCATGCTAATGTACTACTGGATCAAAATAGTAGCTCGTGAAAAGAAAAGAAAAAAGAATGGTAAACTGAAGTTTTTGAACTCACCCAGCTGTATCCTTGCACATATGGTAAATGACTTGCCATCCCTTTGCAACTGGGCGGACAAGGCACTTAACTTGTAGAAGATATACCCAAGTACAATATCCATGAACAGCGCAGGCGTTGTTTTGCCGAGTTGGCCCAACCCAGCAACGACTAACAATGCGCCTGCACGGACCACAAGATCTTGAGTGTCTCATAAGCCATATACCTCGGCTTATGTACTGATGTTGCGCTATATATAAGATCATACATAACCAAACAGTGTCTAGAAATTTCTGATGTGGGTTGCAGTCTCAGCTAAAAGATACTCACTCCGTTTTTTAATATAAGATGTTTTAGCATTTGTCTATATGCACATGTATACAAATGTACGTAGACATGTATTAGTGTGCATGTTCATTTACTTTAGTATGTATCTAGACAACATGTGCAACACCTAAAACATCTTATATTAAAAAACGGAGGGAGTACGTACTATCGTGGTAAATAGGCTAAAGCGATTTAAAGTTGAGTTCTTGATTCTACCTGAGAGGGTGCCGACGTGGAAGCTGCGGCAGCGGAACAAGTTGCCCGCGGCCACGATCTCGCGCAGCGTAAGCAGGATGGATTGGAGGGGGCCAGCGACAAGGGCATGCCATATAGCATCCACTTCTTTCTTCCCCTGTCCAACCGGGAAGAAATCGGCGAGAGGGAAGAACTTGGCGTCTTCTTGGAGCAGAGCCACTAACCACCAACGGGCAGAGCCAGGCGGCAAGGTTTCCGAATCTGAGTCCGAGTTGTGGGCGTAGCTCCAGGCAGTAGGGGTGACACAGGACAGCTTCAAGCCGATTCCACTGTTACGGCCGGACACAGATCGGGGGGCCGCGGCGCCGGCAGGGCAGCACCGGAGACAAGATGGCATTGTGGCTGAAATTGTTTTTTTTTTTTTTTGAAGTATTGTGGCTGAAATTGTTGCCATGCCTGCGGTATTGGCCGCGAGATTTTTGAGGATCGCCCTTGTCAGATTATTCGGCGGAGGCGGGGAGGAGGGCAGAGGCGAGGGGGCGGCGGGGGAGGAGGGCAGAGACAAAGAGGCATCTTTGCGACGGTTTTTGTTCTTTGCGACGCCACACTCGTAAATCGTAAAGTTAAAAATCCCATAAAAAAACTCGTACCGGTCGTTTTCTGCTCTTCGGGACGCCGCACTGGTCGCCGCCTCACCGTTCCGGCGAGCGCCGCCGCCGCCTCTGGGATCTCGATTAGCGCCGCTTGGTCATGGGCATCTCGACCCCGAACCCATGGCGGAGCCTCGTCAGCAGAGTGCACTAGCACACGCTCCCGCCCTCCCTCCCTCCCGTGCCATCCCAGCGCCTTCATCGATCAACAGCCCAGGCACAGCTCCACAAGGCCCAAAGGTAACGTGCGTGCTCCAGTAGACTGATCTCTCCACAGTGGAAAGGCAGAGGATCCGCGCGCGACAATGGCCCTTGTCACGGGCGCGGCGGCACCCGCCGCCAACGCCGCCGCTTCCTACTACTCCCTCCTCCAAAGCTGCATGAGCTGCGCCCGGCAAGGCAAGTCCATCCACGGCAGGCTCATCGCGTCTGGTTCTGCCCCGGACCTGTACCTCAGCACCAAGCTCGTCATCTTCTACGCCAAGCACGGCGACGTGGCCGCGGCCCGCAGGGCGTTCGACGGAATGCCGCACCGGAGCGTCGTGTCCTGGACTGCCATGGTCTCCGGGTACTCCAGGAACGGCCGCCCGCGGGAGGCGCTGGAGCTGTTCGCCCTCATGCGAGCGTCTGGAATCCCGCCGAACCAGTTCACGTACGGGAGCGTGGCCAGCGCGTGCGCGGCAGCTGGGTGCGCGAGGAGCGGGGAGCAGGTGCACACGTGTGCGGCCAAGGGGAGGTTCGTGGGGACATGTTCGTGCAGAGCGCCCTTATGGACATGCACCTGAGGTGCGGGTCGGTGGCCGACGCGAGGCGCTGTTTGCGGGGATGGAGAGGAAGGATGTTGTGTCTTGGAATGCCTTGCTCAGGGGTTTTGTGGAGCGTGGGCATTACGGTGACGCATTTGGGTTGCTATCTCAATGCTGAGAGAAGGTATGGTCTGGCACCGGAATCTTCTACTGTATGTTTCGTCTTGCTATGTACTGACATGCAATGTGTGACCCCTTGGCTTATATACTGCTATGAACACCTCAAATCCACGCCCTTTATTGTAATCTCAGCATGTCATGCTACTCCATGCTATACATTATTTATTTAAAGATAATAATGTGATGCTAAACTTACGGTTCTCTAAATATATAATTTTCTCCTCATCGAAATTTACCAGATAATAGTCACCAAATTTGGTACTTCCTGGGGTCGTGCTAACATAAATTAGCACTTCCAATTACTATTTTCCACTGTCTAATTGTGTTCACATCTTTTAGTTTTTTAGAAAACTCGCATCTTTTAGATTTGTCAGTTTGCATTTCTATTATGCTGTTGTTTGTATATCCGAAATACATTTTTTCCTTGGTCGCTAATCAGTTACAATAAAAAACTTAACAGAAATGCTGCCTGACCATTTTACGTTTGGAAGTGCTCTAAAAGCCTGTGGAGCAGTTAGTGTGCTTTCTAATGCGGAGCTGATTCACACTTGCATAATAAAGTTAGGCTACTGGGACGAAAAGGTTGTTATTGGATCACTTATCGATGCTTATGCAAAATGTCGGAGCATGAGCAGTGCACGAGTGATATATGACTCCATATGTGAACCAGACCTTGTGTCATCTACTGCACTGATCAGTGGGTACTCCATGGATAAAACCCACACTGAAGATGCAATGGAGCTCTTCTGCAAGATTCATCGTAGGGGTTTGAGGATTGATGGTGTTCTGTTAAGCTCCTTGCTTGGCCTTTGTGCTAATGTGGCATCTCTCAGACTGGGGACACAGATTCATGCTTATATGTGCAAGAGCAACTTATGGGTGACGTGGCATTGGACAATGCTCTAGTTGATATGTATGCGAAGGCAGGAGAATTTTCAGATGCCAGGTGTGCTTTTGATGAAATGCCCCACCGAAATGTGGTTTCATGGACTTCACTCATCACTGCCTATGGGAAAAATGGTTTTGGAGGGGATGCTGTGAGCCTTTTCGATAAAATGCTGGAGGATGGTGTGAAGCCAAACGATGTCACATTCCTTTCTCTTCTGTCTGCATGTGGTCATTCTGGTCTGATGAGCAAAGGAATGGAATATTTCACTTCCATGATGAGCAAATATGGCATTGATCCAAGAGCGGAGCATTACAGTTCTGCGATCGACCTTCTTGGTCGTGGAGGTCAGTTAGAAGATGCATGGAAGCTAGTTCAGAATATGGATATTGAACCCAATTCATCAATGTTGGGCGCTATGCTTGGAGCTTGTAAAGCATATGGAAACATGCCTCTTGGAGAAACTGCAGCCAAAAATCTTTTCAATATTGCTCCTGAGAGTTCTGTACACTATACTGTGCTTGCAAACATGTATGCAGAATCGAACTTATGGGAGGATTCTCGAAGTACACGGAAATTGATGGCTGAAACATCTAGTGGAAAGGAAGCTGGTCACACTATCATCTAAGGTTATGAATAAGTTTCCTCTCCAAGATATTCGATGATGGTTGTTTGCCTCTGATAGCTGCACCAGATGAATCTGGATTACCTTCAGACCTTGGTCCACAGTGAACCTGACAGATTCAACTTGTAGAGCCTCCACAACTTTGTTCACACTATCCAACTTTGGAATCTTTGCCCCTTTTGTTCAGCACTGCAGGGTTAGTGCACATTGTGCTTACTGATAAAACTTCTGTATAATTTGTTAATTTTTATTATATCTGTTGGGTTACATTATCTGTGAATTCATATGTTACACTTTTGCCGACTGTAAAAAGTTCTGGTCTGCTGATGAATGTTTGACTCACAAAATCTTGTCAGTATTCCCAATTATGTCAATGTGCTGATTAGACAGTTACAGGTCTATGGAGTCTTCATCTTTTTTACATCAAGTTGTCTACATAAATTGATACCTGTAAGAATACTGTAAAGCATGTAGTGGATAAACCTGTTTGTTATCCCTTATGTACATGACTATAGGGTGATACTCTGTTTTTTCCACTCTACGCTTTCCATAACTTTTTTTGGTGTGGGTATAAATGTTGAGTATTTTTCAACTAGGTGAATACATGATTTATGTCTGATCTGGTCGTCCTTTATATGTTTAAGCTGGCGGTGCCAATATCATGGCCTTGATCTATTCATATGTTTTGTTGGTGTTGAATGAATCAGAAGCTGCAACATAAATTGGTCAACGCAAAAATGTTGTATCATCTCTGCATGACTTCAACTTTCAAGTCTCGAGAATGTAAAGCCAGCACATTTCAGTTACTCAGTGAATAATTTAATATGTTATCCGATCCATGTGCTGTTGACTTATTTTTTTGTTTGTTTACTTGATTTACCTTCTAAAATATTTTTATCACTAATTCAGACCTAAACTGTAAAAATATATTTCTAAATATTTATTGAAAATGGCGTGCCATTTTATCAGTATCGCATAGTAGTATAGTCTTGAGTCCTGACTGATACACCAAGCTTGCCTGATCATGATAGAATCATAGAGTTATTCCTTTTCACATTATTTGCTTTCATATTGCACATGTGGATATTTATTAACAGCAGGATAAGTCAATCCCTACAGAGTATTAAAATTAGGGCTGTTAACAGCTAGCAACTTACAGTTCAAGTCTTTGATGTGTCACTTTTTAGGAACATGCGATAGTCTTTGCATCATCTTAAGAGTGAGGGCCTTAACTTATGGAATACTTATTATCCAATCATAATCTGCTCCCTAGATGCCTGATCCAAGACTTGCGTGTATTCTTCAATTTTTGTACATGCACGCTGGCCACAGAACTCCCGAATACTGATCTTCAAGCACATGCCGAAGTCTTCGGCCATCTGATGGCTGCATTATAAGAAAATAGTGCAGCCTAAGTAACTATACTAAGTAAGGGCATCTAGGCTCCTAGAGCCACTATACTATTATTGACCAAAATGGCTTGCTTACTGTCACTTATGTGCAGCCTAAGTAACTGAACTATAAAGCAGGCTGTGAGTTCTAGTTCACCTAAAAAACCATCAAGGATTGTGCAAATCCATCTTTGTTGCTAAGGGACATTGTTCATGCACAACATGGCTTACAGACTCCTCTTTGGATTTGTCCTTCCTCTTGTACTACAATCCTCCCTAGTGTTATGCAATCCACCACAGTTGAAGGTTGGCTTCTACCAATACACATGCCCGTATGTAGAGGCCATTGTTCGTGATGAGATGACCAGGATCATCTCCCACGTCCCAAGCCTCGCCGGCCCTCTGCTCCGCATGCACTTCCATGACTGTTTCGTGAATGTGTGCACACATCTTAGTCTGTTCTGAACTGTTTCTGTTGAATACAGAGATGTACTTAACTGCTTGTGCTCTGCAGGGTTGTGATGCTTCTATTCTGCTTGATGGCCTACCAGGATTACCATCTGAAAAGGAATCAATACCGAACCTTAGCCTGCGAGGCTTCAGCACAATTGACCGTGTCAAGGCTAAGCTGGAGCAAGCCTGCCCTGGAGTGGTCTCCTGTGCTGATATCCTAGCTCTTGTGGCAAGGGATGTTGTCCTACTGGTAAGTACTAGCAGTTCTGTTCATTAATGTTGGTTCATTCTTCAAGTAAGAGAAGTTGACATAGTTCGAAAAAGAATGGGAATAGGACGATTCAGGCCAATAATGGTGGCAGCAACCACACAGTTTTGACTACCTTCCCGAGTTTGATTATGTATTTATACTTGACAGTGCCTGCTCTCTTGCTAAGCCAACTTTTATTTTCACTATGCAACAGACCCATGGGCCTTATTGGGATGTTCCAACTGGGCGGAGAGATGGGATGAGATCGGCGAAGGATGATGCTTTGAACAACCTACCTCCACCCTTTTTCGACGCCACTCGTAACCTGTACCAGTTCTTCATCCCGAAGGGCCTTGATGCCAAGGATCAGGTGGTTCTGCTAGGTATATTCTATTCTTCAGGAACTATGGCTCAATGCATTTCTAATAAACTACTGCATCTCCCCTAGTTTTTGTAGACTATGCTCCTTTTCGCTGTAGTTTACTCAACCTTTGCTGATCCCAACAAATCTCTAGTAGCATGGGTAATCGAGAAAAGGTATGCACGTACAAGGTCAACAGAGATGGGAAAGACAAAACTATGTGGTTTTCATTTTTCAGTCCTAGTAACATTGCATGATACTAGTATGATGAAAACTCCATTTCTGATTTTCTCACAGCTATGAAACATACATACGACAAAAAATCCTGATGTTACAGATATTGCAGTTCCTCAAATTTGACCTGTAGGAAGTCCCATGGAACTGACACATGTTATATCTTGTGTATGCATTGACAGGGGCGCACACCCTCGGGACCTCCCACTGCTCGTCCTTCTCGACCGGCTGTACAACTTCAGCGGCACGCTCATGCCTGACCCGTCGCTGGACAGGCAGTACGTCCCGCGCCTGAAGACCAAGTGCGCACAGGGGGACACGAGGACACTGGTGGAGATGGACCCGGGGAGCTTCAGGACGTTCGACACGAGCTACTACCGGGTCATCGCCAAGAGGAGGGCGCTGTTCACCTCCGACGAGACGCTCATGCTGGACCCCTTCGCCAGGGACTACGTGCTGCGGCAGGCAGGGTGGCAGCAGGAGGGGGCTACCCTGCGGAGTTCTTCGCAGACTTCGCGCGTCCATGGTGAAGATGGGGAGTGTGCAGGTGCTCACCGGGGCGCAGGGGCAGGTCAGGAGGCGCTGCGCCGTCGTGAACCAGGTGTACATGTAAATGTTGGTCGGTCTATGTGACCATTTGTCAACTCGTAAATTATCGAATGCTTAGTGGTTAATTTCTGTTGGTGTAGGATTAGTAATGTGTGTCTTACGCGCATACATTGTGTGCATTACCGTATTTCTTCATCTGTATGGCTGTTTTCTGTAATGATATCTTCAAATAAAGTGTTTGCTTGGTTCAGTGAATGGTGTCATTTCAGGGAACTTGTTCTCTGTAAGAAAAATACACACACAGAATGACAGAATTGAACTTGTATTTCCGATTGTTCTTCTTCTGTGGGCTGCGTAGAGGAAACTTGAGACGGGGATGTGCTATCTGGCAGTAGCTAGTCTGGCAAAGTTTACTTTCTGCATTGGATAGGTCCTAGCTAATGGATAAAGTATAACAACTCGTTAAGCTAGCTCCACATGCACGGTCAACTCTTTAACCTTGTCTGCACTTTGTTTTTGGTCATATCCTGTAATTGTTACAGCTGTGGCGAAAAGGAGGGGTTAATTTTATGTGACTGGAATTTACAAAGTAAATAAATCACACAACTGAAATTAGCAAAAGCGTGTTTTGTTTACTCGAAATCTCTAACCTTTTTGTATGCACCAGCTTTCTCTGCTCCTCCAACGAAATGGCCCAACCGAAAGAAGAAGAATATTGATGATACCCTACACCAAAAATCCAAGGAAACTTAGCTGCATAGCTTGGCATCTCCATCGCTTTCTGTTCCTTCCTCGCTCATCAACGAATCATCACGCCGCTAAACGACAAACCACTACGACGTACAAGCCCAAACCGGACGTACACCACCATGCGCGCAGACGGTGATCGCAGGCCAAGCAAGCGTACACACGCGCCATGCCAGTGCCACATCCGACCACCGGCGCCCGCCGCTTCCTCCACCAGCTCCCGGCGGAGCGGCCGCACCTGAGGCGCTGCACCAAGCTCCTCTGCTCGGCGTTCCTCACCTCCTCCTCCTCGCCGGCGTGCTCCTCTTCGTCGTCTACCTCGCCGTGCGCCCGCACAGGCCGCGCTTCCACGTCACCTCCCTCACGCCGCCGGCATCCAGCAGTCCGCCAGCGGCGCGGTCGTCCTCTCCGGGCGGTTCTCCGTCCGCAACCCGAACCACGACGTGGCCTTCCTCTACGACCGGCTCCATGTCCGTGCACTACCGCGCGTACGGCGACGTCGTCAGGGACCACGACCTCAACGGCGGGCGCCCTGTACCAGCCGCCCAAGACCACGCTGGACCTCGCGTTCGACGGCGTGGCCGTGCCGGCAGGTCCCGCCACGGCGGACATGGCTCAGGGCGCGGCGGAGGGGTCGGCAGAGTTCACGTTGAAGGTCCGGTCGAGGATCCGGGCCAAGGTGGCCTTCTGGGGGTCCCACTGGCACCCGCTCCACGTGGCCTGCGACGTGGCCGTGGGGCCTGACGGGCAGCTGCTGCCTGAGAGCCAGCAGAAGCGCTGCAGCATAGACTTCTTCTAGATGTAAATGCATTTGATTTGACAATAATGGACTGGGGTTTGATGCCTTCACCAACCATTTTACATCGGAGAATTATTTTCAGTTACAAACTAGAACACACTCATCCATCCATCCATCCACACAATCATATTCCCAGTGCGTTCTGAAATTTAGAACTCCACTTAGCTGCACTTGCACCGAGGTGTTTACAACGAGCTGAGCCAATGACAGAGTCGATATATACAAAAAGAAAAGAAAAAATTACGCTCTGATGAACATGTCTCAGGGGCAGTAAACGAGCCATGTCGAAAACAAGGCAGCTGCCAGGTGGAAGAAACTGGTCATCATGAGCCTTGGTGAAAGCGCCATTACACAGATGTCTGACTGCATTCGTCCAACGCCTTCATCGTTCAGTACGACAGCATATGGGCAGGTACATTGGGGTGAGAAATCTCCAAGCCTTCGTTGAGTCATTAACTCTTCACTCTTATGAGCTAGCACCAGAGCACCGATTTACTGGGCGGTATTTCACCAAGCTGAGCTTTCCATGTCATACAATTACCCTGGTGATAGGCAAAGATATGATGAATGAAGTTATTGGTAGTGGAAAGTACATGTTTGGTATGGGCAACAAAACAGAATGCGTAAATGCAAGAAAGGACCAAGTACACAGCATATCACCTGAATTGGGAGATTCTGTCCATAAGATACAAGGTAAGATCTAATGCAAAGATGAAAAAGACTAATTATGGTAGCTTCACACCGCATGAACATGTGAAATTCTAAAACTTTTACACCTTCGGACTTCGGTGAGAAGGTTGCATGTTTCAAGAGCAAGGAGGTTCTTCCAAATAAGAATAATACTACCCTATAAAGAAGCAGCATGGTTCCAACGCAGAAAACAGAGATGAGATTCTGGAAAGACATCACTCCTAAATATGACAGTACAGTGAAGCAACATATAGGATCTTACCGTTTCATTTTATCCAATCTCGAGCACAAACAAGTGCCTCAATCGTCTTGATGCTCAATGTGCTGTAGTGCTTTGGAATTACCGGTCCGCTGCTACTGAATGCTGCTTCGGATTGAACAGCAGATGCTGGCATAGCCAATATGTCCTGTGCAATAGCTGCTAGCGTTGGGTACTTCGTGGTATGGTTCATCCACCAGTTCAAAATGTCAAAATCATCCTTCCGTGGAACTAGACCATCTTCAAGGTAGTCATCGAGTTCTGTAGATATCTGACAACTTGCTTGTTCATTGAGATGCTGATCCCAATCATCTAATGAATCATTATCACCGGCATCCAAAGCCACACTATTTGAAGCAGCACTCGGTCGTTCCGTAGGATTGCAGTATTCATTGAACAGTTCCCGGACTGTTTCGCGTATTTCAGATAAGTAGCTCTCTGAATTCGTGCCAAAAGCTCGTTTCAGGCGAAACTCAATGAAGCTGGTTTTGAATCTAGGATCCAGAACAACAGGTATTGACAACCACAAGTATGAATTTTCCCAATAGCCATGGAACACTTCCTGCATCTCCATGACCAATCTAGAGATTTCTCCTTGATCATTTGATGCTTCTTCTTGCAAAACTGTCCTCACTTTCCAAACCTCATTGAAGTATATATTTGCTGTGACAGAGCTAGGGCAAGAAATAACTTCAATGACACGATAAAATGTCCTCAGAATCTTGCAAATAGACTCAGCAACATTCATATCTTCTGGATTCAGCACATTTTCAGAAGGAAATGACTTCTTGAACTGCAAAAGTACTTCAAGCCTATAATAAAACTTGTGCCACCACTTAGCATCTTCTTGTGGACACTTCAAACTCATCTGTGAAATGACTTCCAGAAGCTGTTGTTGGGCCAATGGTGAGGATGCACGTGCCACAAAAAAATCCATTGCTGCATCACCAACAAGGCGAAGTATATCTGCTTGCCCTTGAGAAACAACACTATTTAAGACATCATCTAGACAAGCAATGTTGTATAGTGTGCCTCTGATAGGAAGGCACTTCTTCTCTGTGAGAATTTCCTTTAGCTTCACAGTGTTTGCATTGTTCCTTACATCACCAACAGAAGTCAAGCTCAAAATCTTATGTTCAAGATTCCAGTCTCTAATTGCATCCCACATGACATTGTATGATCCACTTTCTGAATCTGGGACAGAAGCCTCCTTGCAATGTATTATTCTTTCCAGATTAGTAGGTGAGGACCAAAACATGCCAAATTTGATTATTATTCTGTGGACTTTCCAGTCATCACCAATAAAATGTGCTGTCAAACACAGGTAGTTTACTGTTGACTCAGGTCCATCAGGAGTCCAGATGCTTGCGGACAGAGACACACGTCGGGAGGAAAGTGTAATTATATCCTTAAGATTTGCCTTTTCCTTTTCAAATAAGGCAGTACAATGTTCCTCCATAACATTATGCGAAACTGCATCAACCATAGGGTTGAGATTCTTTACAAATCTTCTCATTTCTTCATGCTCCACAATTGAAAAAGGATAAGCATGTAAAATTATCATTTTGGCTAGCTCCTGATAAGATGTTTCTTGACCAAACTTCCTGGCGCTCATGTCAGTTGAAATGTTCACGAATGAGTCTTCTGTTTCTTCAGGCATGTACCATCAGATGTTGGTGAGGCTTGATGTGCTGGCACCATTTGAATGGGCCGGATTATAGGGGTTGTTTCACTAGAGCTACTAGTCCTGAAGAGCTTGCTAGAGTATTCTGCAATCTGAACCTTCCCATTTGTCAAGGCGGGCGAGAGCTCATCATGCACCCTGGACTTGAAAGTAGGTGCACTGGAAGGGTGAAACGGAAGCTTCTGTTGACTGTGGATACTTCCACGCCGTCCTGGACAGGTCAGAAGATGTCGACTCAGATGGCTTCTCCCTCCAAACTTATTTGCACTGAGACGTTTTTGGCAGTGAATGCAATCTGCAGCCTGTAGTTTCCCCTCGACGTAAACAGGAGTAAACTCCTTCCACACCTTCGACTTGAATCTGCTGGGAATTACTGAGCCGATATCGTCAAGCGTCTCCGAGATAATCACATTCACCGGATCAATCGGTGAAATTGGACTATGTTCATTTACTGAAACTGCACATAAAACGTGGATCATTACTTATGCCAGGGGTCAATTGTTTTGACAATGTCACATCTATGTATCCAGATCCTAAGCTACACCATGCAAACTAACATTGCCCTACTAGTAAACTCAACCCGGCCAACGAAAAGGCGAAAAATGAAGCATACCATATGGGAAGTAGGAATCCTTCTGCCGCCTCTCCGCCGATTCCGGCTTGCCCGGGCAGATCTTCTGGTGCCGCCACAGGTGGCTCGTCCCGTTGGAGTCCTTGCAGCTGAGGCGGTTGTGGCAGTAGAGACACTCGGCGAACTGGACCTTCCCGTTGAGAAAGATGGGCTTGTACTCCTCCCAGACCTTGGACCTCTTTTTGTGCTTGTACCGGAAGGCGCTGTGATGAACCCCGTCGTAGGCCACCTCCACCTTCATGCCGCCACCCACCACCACGTGCTCGTCGGGATACTCCACGACTTGCTGGATCATGGAATGCTCCATGGCTAGCTTCACAGTGAATATGAAACAAAATGGAAAGTTAATATTTTTACTGCTAGTATCACACAGCTACATTGAGCACTGACAGAGCATACGCTGCGAGCGACGAAAGTAGAGATCTGCGTGCACATAGCACTCAGAATTCAGAAGGTGTGCGAAAAAACTCCCCAAATGCTACACAATTGAGGTGGGAAATACGGATGGATTGCATCGATTGCGGCTCACAAAGAGCCCAAATCGTCAAAGTACACACATCCGCAAACCGGATCAAGAAATTTCTGGAAGAAATCCGGGACAAATCGAGGCGGAGGGTTACCTGAAATGGGGAAGAACCCTGGCCTGGGGGAACCTCGCGGGGGCCAGGGGAGCGGAAATTCTGGGCACGATTAGGGCATGTAGTTGGATCTGCGGGCGGGCGGCGGGTGGGTAGACCCTGTTCTTCGATTTGGGCCGGGTTAAGGGCTCGTTCGGTCAGGATGGGCTTATGTGGGCTCGTCTTGTTGCGCCTTCTCGGCCTGTACCGTGTCCGCTCTCATTTCGTTCTCTTTTTTTTTCGAGAAGAGACGAAGAATTTATTTTGCTCAAGATTTTTTTCATGGTAATACGATTCTCACTAATAAATAAAAAGACGAGATACAAAGTATGTATACACCGATCTTACAGATCTGGAAAGATAGGATAAACCTATGTGACAAACCAACGCCTATCCATCTTCTTCGGCACCACCGTAGCAGCACCAAAAAAAAAAATAGACAGATCACCTCTTCACCCGAGCTCGACGCGGCTCCATCGCTGATCATCAGCTTTTCGGATCTCCAAAGTAGTTTGCCAAAAGACAAACCATTGCCGTTGAAAGAATCAGATCGGGGCAGCACGACCCGGACGCCATCGAACTTCAGCACTGGCACCCCCGCACGACGACGTCGGAGTAGGGAACCAGAACCGTCAGCCTCCAACCACGAACCCACCACAAGGTGCATCATCTTCCAGCTGTCACCAGTGCAGACCACCGTCTGCACGTACTCCTGGACGAATCCTCTCTGCTCCACCATGGCGCCGGAGACAACGCCGCAGCAACGGGGACAGAGCAGGAGGAAAAACCCATCTGATGGAGTCGCCGCCGCCGCCTCGCCGACACCATCCATGAACCCTACAGCCACCGATCTGAAAGATTGGCAAGCACACAGTGCCACCAACTCCGAGACGCCGCCATGAAGGAGAACGCCGGTGTGGGAGTAGAGTTGAGGCAGATTTATTTGCCCGGGCGCCGCTCCCACCACCCCAACGGCGCACCATGCCAGAAAACTCCTAACCCTAATTACCATGCAAAAAACGGGGTCCCCCTCCCTCCTGCCGCGGAGCGGAAAGCGGAAGGAGAGGGCCCAGCTCTCCCGCCGGTGGCCTGCGGCGGTGGCGGCGGCTAGGCAGGAAAGGTGAGCGCCTCGCGAGTCGCCTGGAGCGCCTCACGAGCGAAACTTGAGTCGTTGTTTTCTCTTCCTATCGGTTTTTTTTTTTTTTGCTCAAGATGACTACAGTAGATAATCACTCACTGGCTTCCGTTTTTTGGTAAGCAATATCTCCATTTTATGGTTATATTTAGAGCATTGTCCAAAGTAACTCTAGGAGTAATTATTTATCACTTCCACCTTATCTCTCATATATCAAATAAAAAAAGTTGAGTACAATCACTAAGGAGTTTCACTTTTATAAAGTGGTCACTAGGTGGTAGGCTAAAATCATTAAAAAAGGCGGTAGGCTATAAATAACAGGATTACATATGTATTTATACAAAAAATCATACTAATAATACCTATAAAATTAACAACATGATGATAATATGATAATGATACTATTAATAATAAATTACTAAATTACTAGCACTAGTTGAATGTCCGTGCGTTGCTACGAGTATTTATTCAAATTTATTTCCTCAATGTTATTATCCTACGTAGTTACCCGCCAACAACGTTGTCACTGCCCCCCCCCCCCCCCCCCCCCCCCCCCCCCCCCCCCCCCCCCTAGTCACCTTTTTCTGACAGCATGTTACTCGTTGTGGCATGTCGGGGTTTTTCTCCAACTCAGGCAAGTCACCGTGGATGAAACACCGTTAAAAATGTTCATTATTCGTGTGATTTCTCGGCCATTGTGATCTTCTACTCCTTTCCACTCACCATTTCTCTATGCAATTGTTGTATTGTCCTCTGCTCCATCATCCACTCATACACGGATTTGCGGTAAAATGCTATTTCAGATATAACACGATATAGCGTGTATAACATTTAGAGAAGGTCGCCGCTAAATTGTATAGCACGCTATTTTAAACCTTGGTTGTCATCTTCTCGGAGGATGCTCAGCATTGGCCTTCAGAAACTGCATGTGCCAAATCCGCATGCAAATTACTCAACAAGTTGGTCATCGGCCGGCAAACTCCGAACCGATCTGTCTATCAATCCTTTGAAAGTGCAAAGAGCGGAAGTGTTAGGATTAACCCCGAGGTGAACCCGTTTCCGTGTGCGTCCGTCAGTCCGTGTATGAGTGGAGTTCATCACCGAATGTGTTTTGTTTAGGCAGTATGCTTTATTTTCAAGTGTTGTTAGTGTTTTTTAGACATAAAAGTGTTGTTAGTTGTCAGTTACTTCATAAGCGTGTTTTCTCATTGTGCTTCTTCCAGTTTTTGTGTATGTATATATATTTTGATGATATTATGATTGACTTTATTCATTGTTGTATTTGTCTACAAATAAGTTTTATACGTTATATTGTGACAGAAAATTATGGTCAAAGTTAAGTACTGAAAAACTTCTAAAAGTCTAAAACTTCAAGTACTTTGTGTGCAGGAGGCAGTAAGAAAATTTCAATAGAACCATTGTTGAAAACATGTCCAACTATGTCTATGATGAGCACATGAAACTCTGCAAGATCTATTTAGACGCCAAATTTAATTTAGACCTAATAATTCAAAAAAAAACGTGCTTTTCGGTAAACCCCTTTCCGAAATTTACGATTTTTTATATGTAGATAAGTCTGAAGATTAAAATTGACCCCTTTAACAGAAAAGAGTAGTATAGTCTGATCCACGTTGTCAGCAAACCCCCAGTCTATATATGGATAACTGATGTCGTCAAATACACACTAGGTTTGTATGTCATACATTTACCCTATCTATAAGCAAAGATGTGATGGGGCCATGGAACTGGATGGTTCGTTCATAAATTAAAACTGCTAAACATCCAACACAAACATGCAATTAACAGCCTCTAACTGATGGACCTACTGATTAGTTCCACATGAACATGCAGAGTTCTACAAAAATTACAGCTTCAGTGAGATCATCACGGGACATTACGCAGCACCGTAGTTTCCAAAATCATGCATGGTTCCCACAAGGAAAAAAGTAAGACAAGATTAGTTCTGGCAATAAAAGGAAGCAGCCTCAAGCACACTGGATCAACGATCGTAGAACGGGGAGATGTACATGAATATGATCTTGCAATTTTATCTCATCCAATCTCGAGTGCAGACGAGCGCCTCGATCGTCTTGATGCTAGTGTGCTGTGGTGCTTTGGAATTACTGGCCCACTGCTACTGAATGCTGCTTCAGACTGAACAGCAGATGCTGGCATAGCTAAGATGTCCCGTGCAATAGCTGCAAGTGTGGGGTACTGTGTGGTATGTTTCATCCACCAGTCTAGAATGTTAAAATCATCCTTTCTTGGAATCAGAACCTCACCAAGGTAGTCATCAAGTTCTGAAGATCTCTGGCTATTGAGATGCTCATTCCGATCCTCTAACGAATCATTATCATATCCACCCAAAGCTGCACTACTTGAAACACCACCACTGCTCGGCTGATTCATATTGTTGTTGTATTCATTGAAGAGTTCCTGGACGGTATCCTGTAGTTCAGATAAGTAGCTCAGCGAATCTGTGCCGTAAGCTTGTTCCAGACGAAATTCAATGAAGCTCATCTTGAATCTTGGATCAAACACAGCGGGTATTAACAACCACAGGTATGAGTTTTGGCAATACTCGTCGAATACTTCCTGCATCTCTATGACCAGAGTAGCAATCTCTCCTTGATCATTCGATGCTTCTTGCTGCAAAACAGTTTTCACTTTCCATACCTCGTTAAAGTACATATTTGTGGAGAGCAAGGGCTAGAAATTACTTCAATGACGTGATAAAATGTCCTCAAAATCTTGCAAATAGACGAGCAACTATCATATCTTCTGGAGACAGCCCCTGTTCAGCAGGAAATAACTTGTTGAATTGCAGCAGAACTTCAAGCCTAAAATATAACTTGTGCCACCACTTGGCATCTTCTCGCGGACATTTCGAACTCATCTGTGAAATAACTTCCAGAAGCTGCTGCTGTGCCGATGATGAAGATGCACATGCTCCGAAGAAATCCTTTACTATGTCACCGACAAGCAAAAGTATATGTGATTGTACTTCGGAAACAACACTATTTAGCATGTCATCCACACAAGCAACATTGTATAGCTTGCCTCTGATGGGAAGGCACCTCTTCTCTATGAGCATCTCCTTAAGCTTGGAGGTATTTGCATCATTCTTAATTTCAGCAACTGCGGTCATGCTCAAAATCTTCTGGTCAAGATTCCAATCTCGGATTGCATCCCATATGACATTGTACGATCCACTTTCAGACTCCGGAACACAAGCCTCCTTACAGTGTACAGTCCTTTCCAAATTAGTAGGCGAGCACCAATACATGCCAAATTTGATTACCATTCTGTGAACTTTCCAGTCTTCAGTAATAAAATGTGCTGTCAAACAGAGGTAATTTACTGTTGGCTCGGGTCCATCATGAGTCCAGATGCTTGCTGACAGCGAAACGCGCTGGGAGCTAAGTGCAATTTTATCCTTGACATTTATCTTATCCTTCTGAAATAGAGCAAACAAATGTTCTTCCATGTCACTGAGAGAGACTGTGTTAGGCGTAGGTTTGATGTTCTTTAAAATTCTTCTCATCTCTTCATTCTCCACAATTGACAAAGGATAGCCATGCAAAGTTATCAATTTGGCCATATCTTGATAAGATGAATCTTGACCAAACTTGCTGGCCAATATGTCAGCTGCAATAGTCATCTTGCATGAGGTCTTCTGTTTCTTCAGGATTGTACCATCTGATGCTGGTATGGATTGATGATCTGTCCCCACTTCAACGGGCCGACGGGTGATGCCGCTAGAGCTACTACCCCTGTAGAGCTTGCTAGAGCATTTTCTGATTTGGACTATCCTGGCAGGCGATAGCTCGTCCTTCTGATGACTCTGGCCATGCCCAGGTCGTTTTGAACAGGTTAGAAAATGCCGGGACAGATGGCCTCCAGTGCTAAGTAGGCGCTTGTGGCAATGATTGCATCTGCAGCCCGGATTTTCCCCCCAGCGTAGATGGGTGTAAGCCCCTCCCACTTGTTCGACCGGAGTTTTCTGCTGGGATAACTGAGCTAATATCCTGGAGTGTCGCTGAAATTTTCAAATGTATCCAAAGCTGGATTATTTTGATTAGCAAAACTATGCAACAAAATATGAATATCTACGTAACCCAGAGTTAAATTGTCTTAACAAAGGAATATACGTATACAGAATTCCAGAACCCAAATTACACCATTCTAACTAACAGAACAGTAGAACACTACTACTAAAGTCGGTCCAGATACAGTGATGCACTTACAAGGTAATGTGGCAGAAATTAACATATAACAAAATAGGTATAACGTTAAATTCTCTTTGAAAAAAAGGAATACATATGTATCGATAATTACAGAACCCAAACTACACAATTCTAACTAGCAACAGAAAACTACCACTATGGTCGTCGGGACACCGTGAGGCGAGTGAGTAGTTGAGTACTGAAAGGCAATGCACTAGAAGCTGAACAGACAAAATGATCATATACCATTTGGGGAGTGGGAATCCTCCTGTGGCCTCTCTGCCACTTCCGGTTTGGCCGGGCAGGTCTCCAGATGCCGCGCAGATAGCCGTTTCCATTGTAGCAGAGGCGATTGTGGCAGCTCAGGCACACTGCAAACTGAATCTTCCCATTCACACAGATCGGCTGGAACTCCTCCCAAACCTCGGACCGATCTCGCACCGTTTCCGTCAAATTCTGCCACCACTTTCATGCTGTCGTCCTCCCATGGTCACCGGGATGCGCCATGGCTTCACAGCAACTCAGCAAGCATGACAAAAGAGAAATTCATATCAGTATATTAAAGAGGCTATGTCCGTACAATAAAACAAAATCTCAGGGCAGGGTATTCCCCATACAAGCCAAGACCATGGGAGCTTCTCGATCTAGACCCAACCAAAATGAACTCGCACTTCTTGCCCGTTCGCTACAACAAAAACACGTGCTTGAGGATTCAATCTCCCGGCTTAAAACCCTAGATTATCGAGCCCTTCTATCAAACACCACCAAAATCCGAGACTTTATGTAGCCATAGCCCTACTTCGAGCACGAAATGCCACAAACTCTGCTAAAAATGGCACTTTGTATGCAGCACGGACACGGGGTTTTTTTGAACAGTCAGCAGCGTGAGGGGGGACGGGCGAGGGGCAAGCAGAGCCACGGCGCGCTAACCTGAACCTCCGGGAAGCGATCGCTGACTCACGGCGTACGGCCTCGCCGGACGGTCGCCGCTCCTCGACGAGCTCGCCGGAACGCGCGCTGCCGCCCCGCCCAATCTTTCACTCCCTCGTTTCAGTGGCAGGAATGGGCTTCCGCTTCCTGGAGGAGGAACGGGTACCCTAGACAGTAGACTGGACTTCCGGCAGCTCAGTCATACAAAACCCAGATCGTCGGTTTGGGCCGGGTTAAGTTCTGGCTGGGCTTATTTACTGACCTCTTCCATGCTTCATATTTCAGCGAAAGTGGTGTTTCAAAAAGGAAAGGACATTTCTATGGCTCAAAAAAATCTGAAACAAAGCATACAGCTACTTATACACATTTTGTATGTGTTAAAAAATACACATTTTGTATGTCCATCAGAAGTTTCGAAAAAACAAACTTTGCATTCTAGGCTACATAAAAAAAGAAATTTTGGGAGAGAAAAAAATAGTTGTTTTTACTTTTTCAAAGCCACAATTTTGTTTCCTTATGTAGCTCGGAACATGCATATATGTATCCAAAGGAAAAAGACTCTAATTTCACGTTTTCAAAAAACAATTGCACCGAGCACACTATTACTCAGCCCTTATTTCAGGCTTCCACTAAAACTAGCCTTCTATATGATTTTCTTTTTTCCTTTTCCTATTACAAAAATGATTTGTTTGAACCATTTAACAAAATTAACTTATGACTATTCATATTGCATAAACATAATCCAGGCCTCCAGTAGAAAGCGGAAAAGATCAGATGTGGCAAATACTCTGTTCATATCATACACACAGAGATTCATACCACTCACCGTAATGGCTACTTCGATCACTCAACAACGCTACATGTCATCCTTCCAGCCTGCTGCTGCTGCTGCTGCGTGTCCACTCCTTATTCCACCCTCCACTTCTATACCCCCAAGGAACAACGTGTAACAAATGTACACAAAAGAATAACCGACAAGGAATTCACCACTAGTTGTTTCCTCTTGACTATTCAGTCACTAGCTGACCGCTCGTACAAACCACGCGTCAGTAGCATAAATCACAACGAGCGCAGCTCCGGGAGATCGACATTGTGAGCTTGGTTACAGCACGAAAAACTGCGAGTAGAGGAGGTGGCGGATCTTGTAGTAGTCCTCGCACAATGGGCCCTCGATCACCATCTGCTGGGAACCAGTGCTGCCCTGCAATGCAACGGACCACCATCATACGTTTCAGTTCAGTCAGTCAGAGAACGCATGCACAGACTGACTAACATAGTACATACCCCGCAAAAAAAAAGACTAACATAGTACACGAACCAAGCCGAGAGCGGCATAAAATGGATACTTTTCGCGAGGTACTGCGATGCGATTTGATAATGGTTGAACCTAGAGTTTGTTTTGTTGTAGCATTTTGTCATCGAAGGGCTGTCGTGACCAGAGTTTTGGCCGGGAAGAATGTGACTGGTGGAAATTGCGGTCAAGTGTATGGCAGATTTGATGGTTGTTTACCTTTAGGTTGGAGTCGCCGATCTTGCGCACCGTGATGTACTCGCCGTGCCATAGAGCGCCCCTGGCAAACTCGGTCTGGGAGGAGCATCTTTCCTATTATTTCAGTGGTTTCAGAGTACATAACCACATTCTAACGCTAAGATAAAAACAGGATGACTCAGGTCGGCAATATCATAAATTCATAAATAAAAAAGACCTACGTGTAACCCTTTATTCGCCAGGAACTGCTTGAAATCGGCCAGTTTCAGATCACCCACGAGAACTGACTTGTGTGCTGACGGAGTTGACGAGGGCGGTAGCAAGGTAAGCTTCTCCTCCACTTTCCTGACTTCTGCATCAACCCATGCGATTTCGTGCTCACCCAACTACAGGCAGCAGTAGTGTCAGAGCAGTGCTTTCTTACGGAGAAAACTCAAAGTGAAACACCGAAGTGAAGAATTCAACACATAACCCATGTGAAAGTGCATGTGTTGCCCCATGCGTGGTTTTGGTAATTAATGACAATCCTTATGGACTAATGTTTGCTTTGAGATATACTTGTAGATCTTGTCCATAGGAAAAGATTGGAGTTCATGTGTTGGACTCTAGAAGATTACATGATGACCAAGGTTCCATCCAAGGGTTTATATGAAGAATGGTCATGAGAAGAGTTGAGCTTATTGTAAGCATGGCTTGGAAAAGAAGATTGTGTGAACTTCATGTTTATCTCCAAGCCATCATCTATATCAAGAGAAGAATATGAAGCGCAAGTGGATACATGAAGACGGAGATTAGCGAGGCTCTCCCATAATGGAGTATGGGGGAGCATTTGGAGATGTCTTCATCAAGCATGTGCTAGCAAGCGCAAATCAAGAAAAGTGGTCCAGTTGAAGAGATCAAGATCGTCATCATCTAGCTCAAGTGGAATGCGCAAGATGTCTTCATCAAGCATGTGCTAGCAAGCGCAAATCAAGAAAAGTGGTCCACTTGAAGAGATCAAGATCGTCATCATCTAGCTCAAGTGGAATGCGCAAGGCAAAGGTATGATCTTGATAGGGTTTCTATTTTACCGGTCTCATGGTGTTAGTGGGAGACCGGGTTATAGGATAGATGCCGTACTATCAAGAGGGGCTCTCAAGTGAGTAACTTGATCACATCTTTGTGGAGAGCTCAAACCTTTGCATACTTGGCATCATCATCTTTCTTGGTTCTTATTTGGCTTTTATCCATGTGAGAATTTAGAGCTTGAGTTCATCTCCATACCAAGCTCTAGTTCATCAAGAACGGATTTCATTTGAATATCTTGTGATGTTTTTGATGTTGGAGGTTTTACCGGTTCGTCTTTTGTAGAGAGGTCAAACTCTCCTCTTGTGTTCTCCTCCTCACATGATGGACTATGATGTTGACAATACAACATGTGCTCCTAACTCCTTGGCTAAGTGTGATCAGGTTTTGTAAACATCTCCGTTGTCCTCGCATCGGAAAAAAGGGAGAGAAGGAGTGGTTTCTGTATTCGGGCGGTAGTACCGCTGGGTACTTTGTGCCAAAAAGCAGGCGGCAGTACCGCTCGCGGTACCGCCCAAAGGAGGGTCTGGCGACCATGTGCGGAAGTTCCAGCGGTACTACGGGCGGTAGTACCGCTGGCTCTAGTTGGTCAGCGCTGGTGTTGACCAGCTCAGCGGCAGTACCGCTCGCGGTACCGCCGAAAGAAGGTTCTGAAGGCCATGTGCGGTACTACCGGCACTTCGGGTGGTAGTACCGCTCATGAGGTTTTGCGACGCAGTCAGCGCACGCTGTTTGACCGAGGCGCAGAAGGCGCCAGCGGTAGTACCGCCCGGAGCAGCGGTACTACCGCTGGCTCGGGAAAAAGGTCTCAACGGGCAGATTTTTGTGAGGCCTATATAATGCCCTCCACCTACCTCCAGCTTGGTAGCTCGCCTACAGTTTGAAGAACACCATTGTTGCAAGCTCAAGAATCTTTAGATCTCCCAATCCCTCCACCCAAACTCGTTGATCTTTGGAGGATTGAAGGAGAAGACCTAGATCTACATTTCCACCGAGCCGTTTCTCCTCTAAGTGAGTGGAACCCTTTCGATCTAGTTCTTGAAGTTCCATTTGTTGTGTTCTTCTTTGTTCTTCCTCTCTTCTCCCCCCACAAGCATTTGTTGCTTTTGGTGGGATTTGGGAGTGAAGGACTTGAGCACTTCTTGTGTTCTTGCCTTTGCTTTTGTGCATAGGTTTGCCTTTGCTTTTGTGCATAGGTTTGCTCTCTCCACGAGGATTCGTGGAAGTGAAGTTTGTGAGTTCGTTACTCTTGGGTCGTTGGACCCTAGACGGTGTTCTTGTGACCTTTTGTGGTCAACGCCTTTTGTGGCGAGTGGCGCCTTTTGTGGCGGTGCAAGGCCTTTTGTGGCCGCTTGGGAGCTCCCGATCCTTTTGTGGGTTGTGCCTCAAGTTTGTTGTAAGGGACTCGATTTCCGCCCAAAAGGAAATCAATAGTGGGAGGTGAACCGAGCTTTTGTGCGAGGTTCATCGGAGAATAGGGTGAGGCCTTTTGTGGCATCTTGAGTTTGATACTCACACCCCTCCAACGAGACGTACTCCCCTAAAAAGGAGGAACTCGGGAATACATCGTCGTCTCCACGTGCCTCGGTTATTTCTAAACCCGAGCTTTTTACTTATGCACTTTACATTGTGATAGCCTTCGAGCTTGAAGTATCATCTCTTGCTATCACCTTGTTAATTGTCTTGCTTACCATAAGTTGTTGGTGCACATAGGTGAACCTAGTTTATTTAGGTTGTGTGCTTGATAATTTAAACACTAGTTTTATTCCGCATTTATCAAGCCTAAACCGGGAAAAGTTTTAAACGCCTATTCACCCCCCCCCCCTCCCCTCTAGGCGACATCCTTGTCCTTTCACCATGCGATTTCGTGCTCGCCCAACTACAGACAGCGGTAGCGTCAGAGCAGTGCTTTGCTTTCTCACGGGAAAGACTCAAAGTGAGAAATTCAACTGGTTTAAACATTTGTCAAGTGCTTATGGCTGGTTACTAGCTGGGAAATGGAATGGGCTGCCTGGTCGGAAAGCAACAGCACACTTTTTTCATGTTTAACAGCAAAAGGAGTTCTAGCATTTCATTTTTGTTTGTGCTAATTGTGGAGCGCCGAATGGGCTCCGAGTACTTTAAGAGCTAAGCTATCCAAAGAGAGAACTTGAACCATTAGATTGCAAGTTTTACTTATGTCAAATTTATATCATGGCGTAATCTCCACATCAAGATGACTTCAGTATCAGCAAAGAGATAAAATAAGTTAACACCAAGGGAATCAAATATAACTCATACCTTTTTAGAAATAAAATTGCTCATCAAGTTCTCTGAAAGTTGTACCTGAAATTTCACAATAGCAAAGAAATTGCAAAATTAGCAAGTGCGTGTGTGTATACATATATGATTGGTTGCAAAGTTATATTAGCCTCCTTGCTTAAGTAACCAATGACATACACAAAAAGTTCTTGTTGCTGCTTCTGCTTAGGATTGAGCGTCATGATGGTGTAGGGGACTTCAATAATTTGTAATGCCGATTATTTACTAATTTGGAGTATCGTGATGGTGGGTGCAGTGACTTCACACTAGTACAAACTTGACTTTAAAATACGGAACCTAGAGCCCGGATGGAATGAAAATAAAATACGCCCTCTGGGAACCGCTCCCTCATACGGCTGATATTTCGGGCCGTCTCTAATAGTATTGGAGTCGGTTTGTATTATTGCCCGTCTCCCATTATGTGCACATTAGAGACGGCCAGGAATATTACCCGGCTACGGCTATAGATCTGTCGCAGACGGTTCGTATTAGTGGTGGTCGCGGTTTACTTATATTTGAGATAGCCTATAAAATTAACCGGCAGTACGATCGCAGAAACAGATAATTAGCATATGTTCAGGCAAGTATACGAACAGATCGATCGAGTAATGCAAACCTAACACAAGCAGTACATATATACAACACAGAGAGCATTAATGTTCGAGCAAATTAGCTAGCTAATACTTATAAATTAACGGTATTAATTAGGGGAGCTGATCTTGCTGCAGGAGCGAAGGGTGGAACGACGACGGCTGACGGAAGGGTGGTACTGGTTGGAACGACGACGGCAGAAATGTTCTCAATGTATCACGAATGTAGCCAAGTTTCTGTACTGTTGTGTTCATCTACGTGATGTAGCAGCGATTGTCTTTTCAGTTTTACATTTACTGCTTCAATCTCAAGTAGAATATTATTTTATGAATTTCAGGATTGCGCCACCGATAGACGCTGTTCTCTTGTCTCATCCTGACATCTTGCATCTAGGAGCTTTGCCCTAAGCTATGAAACATCTTGGATTGTCTGCACCAGTATATGCTACAGAGCCCGTGTTTAGAGTTTGACTTCTGACCATGTATGATTATTTTCTTTCTCGATGGGTTAGCTTCCTTGGCACACATTCTTGTAATTGTCAAACTACTTGCATTTGTCTAACCATATGCATTACCAGTTTACATATCAAATAACTAATATATGTATGCCTTTATATCAATACGCCTCGTGTTATAATTGCAACGTCAAGGATTGGAACGCTTGTGTACATACGTCCCATCATACTTTTTGTACATCATTTGGCTTGCATATTCCAACAGTCCAATGACATCTAATAATAATAATAATTTTATAAACAAGACAGAAACATGATAGTTAATTGGTACATAATTTAGTAAAAACAATAATAACCTGCAAGCATGTTGTTCCGCAGAACATAAACCGTGCTAAAGTGTGTGAATCGCTGTGGTAGCCGAGGGATGACGGTTTGCGCCTCTGCGCGTAATATTATGATGTAGTTCGACGGTGGGCTATTGTGAAGGGCAATGGCACATCTTCTGGCTAAAACCCTATAGGCTTGAACAAATAGATTGTTCCTGCCTCAAGTTGATAGTTGAAGCGATCTACGAATTCTTCGTAACAGATCGCCTCAATTTTCAGCCCCTACGAAATACGACAAATTAGCCATTGTAAATCACATCTAAAATACTGACCAGACATGGTTCAGTTGTACATGTTTTGTAGTTGACATGGTAATTAAGCGAAGAAACATCACGAGATTGCATAAATGTAGTACATGCCATCACGAGATTGCATAAATTGATCATAGTAAACATGCTTACTCTCATGTCAGCTAGTATGACGGTGGGAAACCTTCCATCTGCGGTATGTTTTATGCGAGTGAATAAAACCTTGGCCCATGTTTCCTAGGGGAAACTTATGTGGAGGTGCTCTTCGTTAACCTCATCAAATGTTACATTTCTGCAATTTTGGATGAAAAACATTAGCTTTACAGAATCACAATAAACCAGTAAGGCAAGTCATCTAGGTTACACGTTGACCGAAGGAAACGAGAAGGCAGGAAACGGTTCCGGTTCCTGGGTCGGCGCCGTCTCCCATCGTGTAGAGTGGGTATGCATGTATGTAACGTCGTTGATCGTTACGTTCCTGCATTGTTCAATAGTCAAAAAAGAAAAGCTATAATAATTGCCGATGAGCAAAAGTAGTCAAAAATACATATTCTTACCTGGGTTTGCCGGAAAGGGAATTTCCGAAGCAGGTACGACAGGTGGTGGCGGTGCTGCCATCACCCTCCTAGAGATGGTTGAACTGTATGGGAAAACCGGAAAATCATGGTCGGTTTTGTGAGGAGGGGGCTGAATCGGGTAGCTTGCGATGGGACTCTGCTTTTTGTAATGAGGAGAGCATGGACGCATGGTCCATGAGCATGGACGCATGGTCCATTTTATAGATGCAGGACAAAAGGCTAATGCGGGAAAGCCTAAAAATTAGGATATTAGACATTGGCGCCTCAATTATTTGCTGTTAGTGATAGATTGTTTGGAATGTCTCAATTTTCTCGTAATTTTTTGTGTGTGCTGCACGATACTCAATCACTGGCCTTCCTAAACCACAAACTATGTAATGAATGATACAATCACGTATGACCAGCAGGTAATTGTCGTGTGATACAGACTCTCGCACATTTCAAAACAAATATTCCACTAACATACATTCCAAATGTGATACTTAATCAGGCGATACGTATCAGGCAAATTCCAAATAACACGGATTACAAATAACATGCATTCCAAATATGATTTTCGTGTGATACTCAATCATGACATTCCCGACATTCCTTTTGCGGGATAAATAATTCAGTGTGATTTCGGGGAGCAGTTTAATTAATACATTTCTTATATGAAAGCTCCCAATGATTGGACAATCACGTAGGATACTTATAGAAAATATATTTTCTCATAGGAATTTGAAATCCATCATGAAACTGGCACGTCCAAACTGATCTGAACGTAGGGCATTTCGACACGAGACTTGTCAACAAAATAACATCTCTGACCCACGAAAGAAACAAAACATGCATGTACACCACAAAATTCAAACTGGATAAGACTATATTTATGCATAAAAATCATGTTGCAATTTATAACAATGGTGGAAGAACAGTGTCTGAGTATCAGTTTGCTGGTTCAGTATTTGAGTGACAATACGTATGAAGAAATATATGTATCCGGAGCAGAAAAGACTGAAATATACATCTCCCAACAGAACAACATGTCCTACAACTACCACTTCATCTCCCAAATATGCACAGGGTCACGTTCAAAGCAGGAGAGGACCTGAACGACGTTGTCGCTCGAGATAATGTGTCGAGTTCCATGCTGACGGAGTATTTTGTGGCCAACCAGAATCATGAGTGGGTTAGAGATGTTTTGTACAGAGATTTTCAGAGAGCATCACATGGCAGCCAATAAAGTATTGGAAACCAAGGACACAACATCATCAATTAGGTCGAATCGTGTCAGCCCATCCAGGTGAGGGGGAGCGATATTTTTTGAGGGTGATGCTAAACCACGTGTCAGGATCGACGTCCTTCGAAGATCTGAAAACCGTAGATGGTGTCTTGTGTGCTAGCTTTCGCGAGGCTGCTGAGAGGAGAGGTCTCATCGAGTCTGACAACACGCTCGACGAGTGTCTTACCGAGTCTGAGCAGTTCACGATGCCAGCTTCGCTCAGGAGGCTCTTCGCAACAATCCTGGTATTTTGCGAGTCTATCGACGTGCGAGGTTTGTGGGATAGGCACCTAGAAGCAATGTCTGCTGACTACCAGCGACAACACACATGCCCGAACGCAGTTGAGCAGATGGTGTGTTGCTTGATATCAGTGCCATATTGCAATCCATGGGAAAAGACATAAAAACTTTCCCTCTACCCGACATGGACGAGACGTATGACAACACTGGAGGTGAGGCTAGGGAGATCATCGAAGAGACAAACATCAAGGTTGACCCCAACGATGCTAATTTAGCGTCTTCGTTAAATGTCGAGCAGAGACATGCCTATGATGAAATATTGTTGGCGGTTGACAGTGCTGAAGGAGGTGTCTTCTTTGTCAATGGCCCTGGAGGCACGGGGAAGACCTTTTTGTACAAGGCGCTCCTTGCTAAGGTTCGAGGCAATGCCAAGATCGCTGTGGTAACGACAACGTTGGGCGTCGCCGCTTCCATCATGCCTGGAGGTCAGACCGCCCACTCGAGGTTTAAGATCCCACTGAATAGTGAAGATGGAACGTCATGTTACTTCACGAAGCAGAGTGGGACAGCCAAAGTCCTGAGGAGGGCTTCGCTCATCTTATTGGACGACGCCACAATGACGAAGCGCCAGGCAGTTGAGGCGCTGTACAACACCATGCGTGACATCATGGGTCGACGGGACAAACTGTTCGGCATTGTTTATCTTGTTGACATTGTCATTTTTGGTTGCAAGAATCGCTCGAGAAGTCATGTAATTGGGATACGACATGTTGTCGCCTAGAGCAGGAAAAACATGCTCGATCAGCTTCTCTAGATCCTCCCCCCTGTGGACGGTACACATATATCTTCTGGGAGACGTATGTTCCCTTCCTCGTCAGCTTCCTCCGTGCCATTCCCTACCCTCAGCAAGTAATCCGCGAACCATGGGTCACTATGTGCCCCAATATTGGTGACAAGCCTTAGCTGGCGCATGCCCATCCAGAGGTATGAACTCCGCAGAGAAGCGTCGATTATCTGCCCCCGTGACCCCTTTCGGACGATGGGAAGAATTTGCCTAAAATCACAACAAAAAACGATAGTCTTTCCGCCGAACGGTCTGTCCCGTCGACCCATGATGTCATGCATGCTGTTATCCAGCGCCTCAACTGCCTGGCGCTTCGTCATTGTGGCCTCGTCCCATAAGATGAGTGAAGCCCTCCTCAGGACTTTGGTTGTCCCTCTCTGCTTTGTGAAGTAACATGACGTTCCATCTTCACTATTCAGTGGGATCTTAAACCTCGAGTGGGCAGTCCGACCTCCAGGCATGATGGAAGCGGCGACGCCCGACGTCGCCGTTGCCACAACGATCTTGCCATCGCCTCAAACCTTAGCAAGGAGCGCCTTGTACAAAAAGGTCTTCCCCGTGCCTCTAGGACCATTGACAAAGAAGGCACCTCCTTCAGCACTGTCAACCGCCAAGAATATTTCATCATAGGCACGCCTTTGCTCGACATTTAACGAAGACGCTAGATTAGCATTGTTGGGGTCAACCTCGATGTTAATCTCTTCGATGATCTCCATAGCCTCGCCTTCAGTGTTCTCATACGTCTCGTTCATGTCGGGTAGAGGGAGAGTTTTTATGTCTTTTCCCATGGATTGCAATATGGCACTGATATCAAGAACCATCTGCTCAACTGCGTTCGGGCATGTGTTGTCACCGGCAGTCATCAGACATTGCCTCTAGGTACCTATCCCACAAACCTCGCACGTCGCAAGGCTCGCATAATACAAGGATTGTTGCGAAGAGCCTCCTGAGTGGAGCTGGCATCACGAACTGTTAAGACTCGGTAAGACACTCGTCGAGCGTGTTGTCAGACTCGATGAGACCTCTCCTCTCAGCAGCCTCGCGAAAGCTACCACACAAGATACCATCTACGGTTTTCAGATTTTCGAAGGACGTCGATCCTGACACGTCGTTTAGTAGCACCCTCAAAAAATATCGGTCCCCCTCACCTGGATGGGCTGACACGATTCGACCTACTTGATTACGTTGTGTCCTTGGTTTCCAATACTTTGTTGGTAGCTATGTGAAGCTCCCTGGAAAATCTCTGTACAAAATATCTTTAGATCACTCATGATTCTGGTTGGCCACAAAATACTCCGTCAGCATGGAACTCGACACATTATCTCGAGCGACAACGTCGTTCAGGTCCTCTCCTGCTTTGAACGTGACCCTGTGCATATTTGGGAGATGAAGTGGCAGCTGTAGGACATGTTGTTCTGTTGGGAGATGTATATTTCAGTCTTTTCTGCTCCGGAACATATATTTCTTCATATGTATTGTCACTCAAATACTTAACCAGCAAACTGATACTGACACTATTCTTCCACCATTGTTATAAATTGCAAAGTGATTTTTATGCATAAACAGTCTTATCCAGTTTGAATTTTGTGGTGTACATGCATGTTCTGTTTCTTTCCTGGGCCAGAGATGTTATTTTGTTGACAAGTCTTGTGTCAGTTTGGACGTGCCAGTTTCATGATGGATCTCAAATTCCTATGAGAAAACATATTTTCTATAAGTATCCTACGAGATTGTCCAATCAATGGGGTTTTCATATAAGAAATGTATTAATTAAATCGCTCCCCGAAATCACACAGAATTATTTATCCCGTAAAAGGAATGTCGAATAAATCTTGCTATTCCTGATATTTTGGAATGTCCTGATTGAGTATCACACGAAAATCATATTTGGAATGCATGTTATTTGTAATCTGCGTTATTTGGAATTTGCCTGATACGTATCGCTTAAGTATCACATTTGGAATGTATGTTAGTGGAATATTTGTTTTTGGAATGTGCCAGAGTCAGTATCACACGAAAATTACGTGATTCTATCATTCATTACATAGTTTATGGTTTAGGAAGGCCAGTGATTGAGTATCGTGCAGCACACAAAAAAATTACGAGAAAACTGAGACATTCCAAACAATCTATCACTACCAGCAAATAATTGAGGCGTCAATGTCTGACATCCAAATTTTTAGGCTTTCTCGCGAGTAGCCTTTTGTCCTGCATCTATAAAATGAACCATGCGTACATGCCCTCCTCATTGCAAAAACGGAGTCCCATCGCAAGCCACCCGATTCAGCCCCCTCCTCACAAAACCAACCATGGTTTTCCCATACATTCCAACCATCTCTAGGAGGGTGATGGCAGCACGGCCAGCACCTGTCGTACCTGCTTCGGAAATTCCCTTTCCGACAAACCCCGGGCAAGAATATGTTTCTTTGACTACTTTTGTTCATCAGCAATTATTATAGCTTTTCTTTTTTAACCATTGAACAATGCAGGAATGTAATGATCAACGACGTTACAGACATGCATACCCACTCTACACGCTGGGAGACAGCGCCGACGCAGGAACCGGAACAGTTTCCATCCTTCTCGTCTCCTCTGGTCAACGTGTAACCTAGATGACTTACCTATAACATATTATTGATTTATTGTGATTATGTAAAGCTAATGTTTTTTCCATCCGAAATTGCAGAAATTTAACATTTGATGAGGTTAACGAAGAGCACCTCCACATACGTTTCCCCTGGGAAACATCGGCCAAGGTTTTATTCACTCGCATAAAACATACTGCAGATGGAAGGTTTGTCACCGTCATACTAGCTGACATAAGTGTAAGCATGTTTACTATGATCAATTTATGCAATCTAGTGGTGGCATGTACTTCTTTCAACATTTATGCAATCTCGTGATGTTTCTTCACTTAATTACCATGTCAACTACAAAACATGTACAACTGAACCATTGATTCTTTTCAGAACCATGTCTGGTCAGTATTTTAGATGTGATTTACAATGGCTAATTTGTCGTATTAAGTAGGGGCTGAAAATGGAGGCGATCTGTTACGAAGAATTCGTAGAGCGCTTCAACAATCAACTTGAAGCATGAAAAATCTATTTGTTCAAGCATATAGGGTTTTAGCTGGCAGATGTGCCATTGCCCTTCACAATTGCCATACCGTCGAACTACATCATAGTATTACGTACACAAACTGAGATTCACCCAGCAGGGGTGCAAACCGTCATCCCTCGGCTACCACAGCGATTCACACACTTTAGCACGGTTTATGTTCTGCGGAACAACATGTTTGTAGGTAATTATTGTTTTTACTAAATTATGTACCAATTAACTATCATGTTTCTGTCTTGTTTATAAAATTATTATTATTACTAGATGTCATTGGACTGCTGATATATGCAAGCGAAATGATGTACAAAAACTATGATGGGACGTATGTACACAACGTTCCAATCCTTGACGTTGCAATTATAAACATGAGGCATACTGATATAAAGGCATACTGATATTAGTTATTTGAGATAAAGAAGTACAAATATGTACAGGAAAACACAACAGAGGATCTAACCTCTCTTTTCGGTGGTTGAAGTCGACAGCACAGACGACGTCCTCTCCATCTTTTGTTACTTTCCATACTGTACCCCCCAAAAGATGCCCAGACACATGCGGCGTAATAACTATTCCTTCGCCTTTATCTGCTAAGAAATGGTTATTGAGGGAATACACTTAAGCCTACTAAAATGGTGTACAACAACATGGTCTCACTGACCGTTAAGAAGGTGATTTTGTGAGTATTTCAGTTTCACAACATTCTGGAATGCAGCACCAATATCATCCAAAGTAAACAAGTCAAAGTCTGCAACTTGGTGCAAAAGAGAGAGAGAGAGACTAAAAATGGTAAGAGTCTTCCATGAATGATGAAGAGCGATGGATAAAAATGGAGGTGGCTAATGTTTATTTGGTCCCATGCAAACACATGGGGATGATATGTAAACTAGTAATGCATATAGTTAGACAAATACAAGTAGTTACCAATTACAACAATATGCGGCAAGGAAGCTTACCCATCGAGAAAGAAAATAATCATACATGGTCAGAAGTCCAAGTCTAAACACAGGTTCTGTAGCATTTACTGGTGCAGATCGATAATCCAAGATGTTTCATAGCATAGGGTAAAGCTTCTAGATGCATGATGTCAGGATGAGACAGAAGAACAGCGTCTATCATTGGCGCAATCCTGAAATATATAAAATATTTTTATCTTGTTGGTGCAAACACTACATGCAGAGACAGAAAATGTTCTACTTGAGTGTGAAGCTGTATATATGTAAAACTGAAAAAGCAATCGCTGCTACATTCACGTAGTGTGGCCTCACCACGCCAGCCAGGGTAGATGAACACAAGTTGGCTACATTCGTGTTACACAGAGCTTTACATTGAGAACACACCTCAGTCAGTGACACGGACGCGACGCCCCAGTCACTGACTGACACGGACGCATTCCTAAGAACGGACCGGCATTCAAGCAAACTGGCAGACCTAAACATGTGGTTCAGTTGAGCTAGTCAATTTTCCAAACAGTCCAAATATCTCAACCACAAAACGCAAAGATGCGAGCGCCCTAGCTGGCGCAATTCGTCGAGAAGGTGGCGTTCGATCGCCGGCGCGCAATTCACCTGGCCACGCATAGCGCCGAGGCAACTGAGTCTAGAATCGAGCGAGCGGGGGAGCAGGTAGGTGGTGGCGGGGTACCTGGCGAGGGGCTGGAGGAGGGCGGGGTCGCAGTGGTGGGTCCAGCCGCAGTCGAGGAGGAAGCGGAAGCCGTCGACGGCGAGCAGGTAGCAGAGAGGGCCCTCCCTGTACGCCCCGCTGAGTGGCGTCACCTGCACCGACGTCCCCATCCCTTCGCCGGCAGGCGGCCGCGACGGCGAGGTGGGGACTGGAGTCGGCCCGACGGCGCTCGAGACGGAGAGGTGTACGTGCGAGTGAAACAGGGCCGGGACGAGGACGGGCTGGGCTGGGCCAGGTGTGGAAATTTTGGCCCGTATGGCTGGATAGATTGCTGCTTCCTCTAGTAATGGAGTGATAGATTTTTTTCTTCTTTTTTTGGAGCAACCGGCAGGAGCACTGCCTTTTCATATAGGTAGAAAAGGAAAAACCGCACGGTACAAGATGCCATGTTTTAGATTTAGGTGATAAACATGCCTAAAAACCACGAAACTCAAAAAACAAACTAACCGGGCTCAGCCGGGGTGTAGGCGGCGAAAGCGCGCCCCGCAGCAGAGTGTCCTCCAAGGCACGGGAGGTCACCTCGACGAAAGTCATGCGACGTCCGGTGAAGATCCCTTGTCTGTTTCGTTCCTTCCAAACGTCCAGAGTACATAAAATACGCGACCACTTGTGCGCATTTGGATGTTCTTTGGGCTTCCCCACAACCATGTGATCCCACCGTTCTGAAAGGGGGGCGTGGAGCTATGACCCTGAGTCTGGTTGTTGTTTTCGTCCCAAGAGTTTACCAAGTTCCAAGAGGCGATGGTGAAGGGGCAGTCCTTGCATAAGTGGTTTGCGGGTTCAGGCGCGCCCAAGCAAAGCTGACAGATTGAGCCGTGTGGTCATCCCTGGTGACCAGCATGTCGGCCATCAATAGCTTCCCGTGGATGGCCAGCCAAGCGAAAAGCTTGCATTTGGCTCACCATGCGCACTCTAAATCTTTTGGGTTTCGATCCGTGGAATTGTCCTTGTAAGCAGAGAAAGAGCAAGTCAGCAAAAAATGATTTCAGTTCTTATTTCGGGCTTCCACCAAAAAGGGCCTTTTGTATGATTTTTTTTTTTTTTTGCTTTCTCCAAAACAAAAAATGATCTTTCGAACAATGTACCATAATTAACTTAGAATATTCATATTGCATAAACATAATCCAGGTCCCCAAGTAGGAAACAAAAGACATCCAGATGTTGCAAACACTGCTCATATCATAAATACAAAGAACATATCACTCTTCCTAATAACTACATTGATCATCGCACCCTTCCAGCTACAAAATTTCCTGCTGCTGCTTGTCCACTCGTTATTCCACCCTCCACCTTTTTACGCCCAAGGAACGTGTAACAAATGTACACAAAAGAATAATCCGCAAAAAAGCACGACGTTAGCGGCTTCCCTGTTTTCGACTGTACACAAAAAAGGAACCCATGTACACCGACTCAGATCAGAGTTTTCATCCTTGTCCCGCTGCTAGGCTCCCCCTCCTGCTCGCTCCCGGCCTCACCAGTAGCAGCATCAATGCGGCTTCCTCGGTTCCTCCCACTACTAATTATGGTCGATTTCTTTATGTTAAGTTTAGGATCTGCTAGTGAAATAAGGGTCGCACTTTCCCCTCCCCTTCCCTGCTACAGTGGAGAAGGGCGATTTTTCTGGATCCGCCTGGTCACCTCGCTCTCGCCGTCGCTGATCCGTGGGATCTCCCTTCCCCTGTCCGCTCCGGCGGCGGGTGGGTGGGGGATCCCCGGACCCCTTCGTGTACATAGAGTAGGGGTGAGTGGGTTCCCGCCGGCGGCGCTGTGGAGGCGGTGGTGCGGTCGGTGGGGTGTTTGGTGTCGGCGACCGTCCTCTTCGGCGGTGGAGCTCCGGTGGTGCTTCGTCGCGTGGTCGTCGACCTGGCCGTGCTCGCGGGTCCTCGGATCTGCCGTGCGCGGTCCTTCCTTTCCGGTTGCCGTGGTGCGGCGGCGCTGGATTCGTGATGCTGGAGGAGGGAAGGGAGGCTTCGAGGCAGCGGCTTCGCGGGTAAGTGGAAAGAAGGTGGAGGGTTTGGGGCTCTGGCTCCAGATCCGGTGCAGCTGGAGCTCGGGGGCCGCCCCCGGCCGATTCGTGTTCATCGTCATCAGCTTCTGCTTCTCGGAGTTGGAGATTGTTGCGGCTCATCAACGCCTCTGGGCTAGGGGCTCTGCTGCTCCTTGGGTGATCGTTCTTGGCGGCGGCTTCCTTCGTCGCCTCCGGCGGTGCGGGGTTCCGGCGTTCGTCGATCTCGAGGATGCGGTTGGAGAGTGCAAGCTTTGTTGTTCTTCGTTTTCTCAGGTTTCCTTCTTCGTGTGTACTTGTCTGTACTTCGTACTCCTTTCTGAATGAATACAAGTATGTACATTACAAAAAAAAAAAAAAAAAAATTTAGGATCTGCTGCGCCTTCATCTGCATGATACTTAGAAACTCAGACTAGCCATATTAGGGAGTATCATACACTAGTATCATGCATATGATACTAGTCTATGTTACTAGTTCCATAATGGGTAGTAACATATGTGTGGTATCATATACTAGTGCATTTATTAGGCTATAGACTCATCTTGTGTTGGAATCCGCTATGTTACGGTATCTACCTATGATACCACCATCCTCTCTTTCCTCATTAAATACAGTGACACGTCAGCTTTTTGCCAACACGGCATGCATGATACTACCTATGATACCCCACTATGGCTAGTCTGATGTTTAAAGGTTGTGTTAGTTTTTTAGAATTGTTTGAAAAGATTGTTCGAGATGGACACTCGTGCTTAAATTCAGAATAGTTCTAGCAGTCGTTAATGCTAAAGCCAGTGTATTGATTGCATATGTCCAGTTTCGGCAGAGCTGATAGAAGAGAACAAAAGAACAAGGCAAAGCCTAAGATGAAACTGTAGGGTTACATGCAGGAATTTTAAATTTCTGTTTTACATAACTGGCAAGATCTCTATTATAAAGATATGTAGCACCGCATAATGCCAAATGTAGAACTTACAAACACCGTTGCGGAAGATGACGTTTGTCGATGACAATGTCGGTGAAACCACGCAGGGGGGTGAGAGTTTTGCCGACTCCCTCATGAGGATCACACGTGCAATCCCTCTTCTAGTATCTACGCATCCACTTGCGCCAACCCGTCAGAGCTCCGCCGTCCAGAACTCGGCACCAACAATGAGAGGCAGCCTTTTGGTGTAGTCTATGATGGTAGATCTAATGTACTAGATCATATCTATATGAGATTGTAGAGGTTTTCTCAACGCATGAGATGAGAAAGAAAGCTCCGTTAGAGGACACCTTGAAATTCAGGAGCAATTGATGTTTAAAACCTCATGGGGGTTGGGGAGTATATATAGTGGGGAGGAGGGTAGGCCGGCTTGGGGAGGGGCAAACCCTTCCCCATGGTGCATCGGCCCTAGGGGATCCGGCCGAATCCCCTCGCCAACTCGGATTGGACTCCTAGTCTAACTAGGAGTCCTTTCCTTTTAAACTTGCCTCTTTCCTTTATCTCTTCCTTTATACTTAGGGATATAATTAAATCCCACCATTTAAATAAAAGGAAACTTGGGGGCAGGGGTGGGGGGGGGGGGGAGATGGTGCGACGGACGAGTTGGCCCTGGGGCCCATGCGGCTGAACTACCCCAGGTGGCGCGGCCCTAGGGCACCCAGTGCCCCCTCCGGCACTCCCCCTGTCGTGGGGTTGATAACACGGCAGATGTTACCTTTGGGTAACTTGAGTTGGTGGGTAAGGCGTAGCTGGCGTCTGGGAGATTGTTTAGCTCTGCGCGGACAAAAGATTTACCCAGCTTCGGCCTCTCCGTTGGAGATAAAGACCTACTTCCTGCTATGTTGTTATTGATCTCGATCTCGATAACCCGGCTACGACAACAGAGCCGGATCTCGATCTAGGTTACAAGGTTCGCTTGGTAGCGGATGTTTGTCTCTCTGGTTCTCTCGCCTAAGCTTGGATCATAAAGGTTCTGTCTAACCAGGGCTCAGAGACCGGCTTATATAGGTGACCGGGTCTCCTGGCGCTATACATGGTAAGCCCGGGTTCAACCCAGACTCGGAGTCCTACTCTAGGTCTTCTGGCCTTCGTGTCCTCCAAGTCCCGAACCGCCTCTGGTCTTCTGGAACCTTTCCTTTATGAGCCGGGTTACCACCAAGCCTGCTGGCCTGCTAACATAACCCGGCCCATGCTGATGGTTAGCTGGCCTGGCCGGGCCTCCTGCCTGGCGGGTCACGCTTCCCTCTTCATGGGCCTACCGGGTTACTATCCCCCCATCAGTAGCCCCCAGGTTAACCTGGTTGCCAGGTTGGCATGCTCTGCTTCTAGTCTTGAGCTTTGCTTCTTTGAACAGAACTGCTATCTTGGCCAGCCGGGTTAACCACCTGAAACATAAAGATAACATATAACAAGTTAAGTACCGGGTTACGTTGCTTTTCTCTTTAGCTAGGCCAGCTCTTCTTGGCGGTCCATACCGTAACCCGGCTCAAATATACCGGGTTCATACGCCACCGGGTTCCATATTCAACACTGAGCAAAAATCACAAATGAACTGTCAACCAAACGTCAGTCATAATCTTGGTCAAGGAATATTCCCTTTGTCTTTTCTGTTTGACGTTGACTTCCAGCGGAAGATACTTATCTTGTCCATTCATTTTTACGACGGTGCCCCTAGGGTTTTCACTGTGCCTATAAATACTGCGCCAAAGAGCACGCGGTCATTTTCCCCGTTCCTCTTCTTCCTTCATCTTCCTCGCGCTCGCACTGTAGCCGCCGCAAATTCGATCTCAAATCGAGCAATGAGAAATCGCGCAAGCCCTGCATCGATCTTTTCCAAACCATCCAGCCACCTCGCGCACTCGATTCCAGCCTCAATCGCAGCCGCAAACACCTGATTTCTTCCTCTCCCCGCGCGCATCTCCGCTGCTAGGGTTAGCCCATCGCCATTGTTGCCACTGACCTTCTCGAGAGCTCAACAACCATGGTGAAGGAGAAGGTGAAGGCTGGGGGTCCCAGGGCCACGAAGAAGATCGTGAAGAAACCAGCTAGTTCCAACGATGGCGCATCTGGCACAGCCGCCCCGGCGGCTGCTCCGGTCAACTGGACCAAATCCACGGTAACTAATCTGATGCTGCAAGAATATGTGAATTGGGGCGAGCTCCCCCCCAAGGAGGAGATCAACTGGCGCGCTCCTGGGGAAGAGATCCGTCCCAGCCCCAAAGACGGTGAAGTGGTTGTTTTCCTCGATCATGTGCAACGCGGTCTTCGCCCCCCAGGTTCTCTGTTTTTCCGCCGGGTCTTGAAATACTACGGCCTTAGGCCTCAAGATATCGCTCCCAACTCTGTACTCAACATTAGCAATTTTGTTGTGTTCTGTGAGGACTATCTGCAACTGGCTCCTAGCCTCGAACTTTTTCTCGAGTTTTTCTACTGCAACCCCTCCCGCAAAGACCAACCACTGAGCCCATACGGTGGTGTGGCAATTCAGCGCCAGAGGGAATGCGATTTCCCGGCTCTTGTTTTAGCCAGCCATCCCAAGGGATGGCAAAACACATACTTCTACTGTAAGGACACCTCACCCGAGTCTGACGACGCCCATTACCCGGCTTTCCGGAACTCGGGCTTGACATATGAGGCCAAGATGAACAGCTATGCCGCAGATGCTGACCGGGTCAAGCTCGAACCTACACTTCGCCGGGCCAAGGCTTTGCTCGCTCATGGCCTCAAAGGCACATATCTTGTCAAGTGCTGGGTCAGCTGGTTCATCCAGCCACTCAGCATCGGGACCCGGCTATTCTGCGAATATACTGGCGAAACCACAGATAACATGCGTTACTCTGAGGTGACGCTTACTGATGATCAGATTGTGAAGACCGCCAAGAAACTTCTTGGCGAGAACAAGACTGCCATTACACTGACCGGGCTCGCCCCGTTTAGTGCTAAGAACAAACCTTCTACGGTAAAAATCATTCCTTACTTCTTTCTGCAAATTGTAGCCCGGCATTTTATGCATACCATCTTACTTGTTTAACTTCTTTTTCTCAGGACTCCAAGTGGTGGAGCGTAGATTATACTCTCACGTCCTCTCCTGATGGAGAGGACACAGAAAGTGAAGGAGAAGAAGAAGAAGAAGAAGAAGAAGAAGAAGAAGAAGAAGGTGAGCCAGACTCCATAGGCCGGCTCTTCCTCGACCTAATTAACAGCGAGGTCCCCTCTAAGGACTCTTCTACTGATAACCCGGCATCTCTTATTCCAGGCCCCACTGACCCGGCTCCGGACGTTCTGCCGGGTCCTCAAACTGCTGGACCTCCTCCTCTCAAGAGGACCCGGGCCGCCATTGCAAAGGTGCCGTACTCTCGTCTCTCAACTTATATGATGAACACATCTCAATTCCAAGCACAAACACAGGAAAAGGAAGCTGAGAAGGAAGCTGAGGCGAACAAGAGGCGCCGGACCCGGTCTTCGACAAGCCATGTTTCTCTGAGCATAGGTATCCCTCAACGTTCTTTATCCAGCTGGGCCAAATCCATCCAGAAGACGCCCAGCAAAAAGTATCCTTTAGCTGGCAAGATCCGGGTCGCTAAACCCTCTCGTTTGTCAGATTCCTCCTCGGATGATGTTAGCACACCTGAGGACTTCCATATCAACACTGGGTTAGAAATGCTCACCCGTTTTCCATACTTCACTGTTTTGCTATCCTTTTGACTAACCATTTCACTTTGTTACAGCGCCAAAGCCATTGCCGATGAAGACCCGGATTCTACTCCAACCGCGTCTCCACCTCCTGATACAACAGAGCCTTCTCCAATGAAGGCACATGTCGAGGAACCGGCTCAGAGGAACGAATCTGCAGCTGAGAATTTATCTGCATCTCCAAGAAGCCCACCTGCTCCTGCACCAGAACCATCCCCCACTGCCCAGTCACCCGGGTTAGGATCTGGCACCAAAGAGGATGACGAGGAAGTGCTGATCACTGGGTCTAGACAAGGCCCGGCCCCTGGCGTTTCCAATGTCATAACCAAGGTCACAACTCCTGAGATCAAGCCGGCCTTGTCTGCCAAAGGCAAGGATCCAGTTCCATCGCTCGATCTGGCGGCTCTGGATTCTATGTCCATGCCGGCTCTCTGTGATGAGTACTTTGCTCGGCTTGCTCACCACAAGAACCTGGAGACTGAACTTGTCTCCTTAATTCAGAAACGATACCAGGTACTCATTGTTTCCTACCTTTACTTCTTGCATAACTATACCCTGCCTAGCCCCCCCAAGCCCCAAGATTATCACTTGTTGATGAACTTGGTGCTTATAATACAAACGCCTTAGATAAAAATTTCAATCCTGTAGCCCCAAGTGTCGGGTTGTCTGTTCACAGCAACCTGGGACTAAAACTTCCTCTTTTAAAACTGCTCATCTATCAAAATAAAATTTGAACACTGTAGCCCCCAAGTGCCGGGTTGTCTGCCTGGCACTAACACTCAGAAAAATTCGAACTTTTTGCGCGTATAGCCCCCAAGTGCCGGGTTGCATGCCTGCAGTGACATGGGTCTCCCCTCTAAGCAACACTTGTAAAATTTCAACTCCGTAGCCCCAAGTTCCGGGTTACCTTTCCTACAGTAACCTGGGGCTTAACTATGCACTTCTCTTTTTTTTGTGTGAACAGGAGCACGTGACCAAGGCCGGTGAAGAAATTGCCCGGCTTCAAGGAGCACTGAAGGCTGAATCTGATAACCGGGCTGCAGATGCAAACAAAATGAAAGCCCTAGAAAAATCTGTGACTGATCTTACCCAGGAGAACTCGGAGCTGAAAACCGAGATGCAGGAGCACGAGGATAATTTCAAGGAACAGCAGAACACTTTGCAGAAGCAGTTGGATGCTGCCACCAGTGAGCTAACCCGGCTCAAGAAGATGATCACATATATGGTCTCCTCACTAGTTGGTAAGTATCAAGCTCTCAAACCCAGCAAAACTTGCACATTCCAAACCCGGGTTTTTGAATTCTCATACCTTTGTTTGCTCCTGCTCAGATCCACGCGATGGCAACATGCGCAAGACTGCTACTGAGAAGGTCAAATGCATGTACTCACTGGTGCGCCAACTGTATTTTGGAAGCTGCGAAGTTATCAAGGCCGCTAGGAACTGGGAAAACCCGCCAAGCACTTACACTGAGGTGCTTGGCCATTTATCAACTATGTCGGACTGGATCCACTTGTTGAAGAAATCTGCTTGCAGGGCCGGGGCGATGCGTGGCCTTGCTTTGGCAAAGGCCTACCATCCCAGCTTTGACCCGGCACCTCTTGTGAAAGGGTTCCGTCAGTACAATGCTGATGGCAGCAAATTTGATAAGAAATCTTACGCCGGGCTGTAAAGCAGACCCGATACGTAGCCACTGAGATTGCCAACAGCTTGAAGCTCACCTCTCTGCAGTATGGTTACAATGAAGCCAACGAGGAAGTCATCGACGAAGAACCACAACGCATTAATCTCCTCCAAAGCTACAAGGACTCCATCGTTGCAGACAAATCTGCTCCCAGTTCCTCTGCTGCTCCAAGTTCATCTACTCCGGTTGTTCCTCCTCCATCACGAGCTGATCAAGTGGAAGACGAAGATGAAGGTTACTTCCAACCCCTTCACCTTGTCACCTGGCGTGGAGATGGAGCCCCCAAGACCCGGGCCACAGAAGCAGAGGCAACACAAGATGACCCGGAAAGTGCCAAGGATGACACCCTGGCCACAACTCCGTCCACTAACCGGCGCCTGAGGCCGGTGTTTGAAAGACTTATGCAGATGATGTATCTCTGCGAAAAAAACAATCTCATTCGGCCCTTTGGGCAATTATTGTAATAACTTAGCACGTTTTATACTATGCCTGTGATGATGTGCATATGCACTGTTAGAACCTTGCTTGAGTTATGCGGAAACTTTTGTCTCAAAATATCTCTGTGGTTTCGATGACCCTTTTGATTTCTTTAACTGTGAGCCGGCTTTCGCATGGATACCCTGTCGCAACTTCTCTGAGAAAAACAGGGTCGAACCAAGTCCCATTGGGCCTCATGGTTGATTGAATTTCCAGGTGAGCAATCAGGCCATATTAGTGCGAGTCACATCAGCTCAACAGCAAGATAACCAAGAATAAAACTGGTGGCATAAAAGCCGGGTCTTGGGATTGCAGCTACAAACTATTCAAGTAAGAGCCCCAAGACCTGGATCAATGTTTATAAAGTAATGGCTTAACTATGCAACATTACCCCATTGATCCACATACTGGTTAGACGCGCTCTTTGGGCATCTTCAAAGATAAAGGACAGCTAAACCACTATATTTGTCTACAATAAAAACATGCAAAATATGCTCGAGTCGCCCGTTGGCTATACCACCCCATTATTAGGCGTACGATGGAACATCTAGATTGGCGCTGCGCAAACACTCCCTGTATCTAATTAGAGGACTAGCTGCAAATTATCTGACCAAGCTGACACAGTCTACAGACTTGTACAGCCACCATAGCCGGAATGGATCAGTCCCGGCAGATGTGTGAACTGACAACTTGGTCAAAGACGTCATTAAAGCAGCTGCCCTTCAATTGAAGGGAACACACCCAGAGTTCGTACTTTTAGTTATTCTATAAATTTGCTCATCTCTCCCGTGTTTGGATTGTTGTTTATGTCTGCTTGCAACGAGACTTAGAGGAGTGAGCGTATGCACCAGCATTAACTAGCTAGTAATCTTATGCTGCTATGCATGTGTCTAGGAACCATCGAGTAATTAACCAGGAGAACAGTGCAAACTTGTAGTCCATCGTCTACACGACGTCTAGTGACCAGAGAAACGTGCTGGAGTCTTGTATTAACAAGACGTAATGTGACGTAGTGGGTGGAGCATCCTTATTATCTTGCGTGGACGCTGCATGGAGTCCAGGAAGCAAAATAGCTGGCTGCTGGGCATTCACTTGATCTCATGCAGTAAAAAAATGGTCAAATTTGCCACACGATGCTACCGAGCTGCTTCCCTCTTATCCCGCCTCCACGTGCATGATACCATCTGTCGAGTGGCGCGCAATTTCATAATGGCGTTGATCACCATATGCTTGCTTAGAGCTGTGTAGGTGAATCAGTTAAAAAAAAGTTTGGTGTCTTCATGGAGGTAGCTCATCATGCTTCCCTCTTATCCCGCCTGCACATCACATGCATTCTACAGATCACTGGCAAGCTGTCAGAATTCGCTGATTTTCCTCCCGTATCATCGTATCATTAGGAGGTAATCATCTTGTGTACGTGTTTTGCGGACTACTAACACCGTAGACAGAATCTCCAAGAAGAGATCGGACGGCAGTGGAGGGGGTGGTATAGCCAACGGGCGACCAAAAATCCGCTCTATAAAAACATAACAAGAAAAACTGTAAACTACACATGCATATTACTAACAGAAAACGCTAAAGTACTGACCCCAACATCTCTTTACCGGGTCACAAAGACTTTGGAACCCGGGAAACTACGAAGCCGGGTCCTGGACTAAAGAGCTATGTCACCTCAATGACCAGCCCCCAGGGCCCGGCTTATCATGAAACTATGGAACAATACACCTTAATTTGAGAAAAGAACCGGCTTTCAAATATAAACTGAAAAGTAAACTGAGAGAACACAAATTTCTGTTCAACCTTCACTTTATTGATAGAAAAGGTTAGGTCAGCAAGCCGCCTCATTAAAAACCTTCCAGTCCCCTTAGGTACCCTGGTAAGGAAAAGAGTGCGTCTGAAACCTGCTGCCTGTTACATCGTGTATTACATCTGATATCTTTTTCTCATGCTAAGTATAATATGGGCGCAGCTGGGCAATGTTCTATGGCCGCTCGCTCCCTTCTAATGAAAATGTGGAGTGTGTTGTGTCATTCACAGACTCGGACTTTTCTCTAGCATCCACCAGATAATATGAACCATTGTTCAATTTCTTGCTTATGATGAACGTCCCCTCCCATGGAGGAGATAACTTGTGCATCCCTTCCTTGGATTGCGTCCATCGCAGCACTAAGTCACCCTCCTGGAAAGTGCGAGTTTTAACCCGGCGACTATGATACCGCCTCAAATGTTGCTGATATATTGCAGATCTCTCCAATGCTTGTTCTCTATTCTCCTCTAGCAAGTCCAAAGAATCCTGCCGGGTCTGCTCATTTTCTGCTTCAACGTAAGCCGCCACGCGAGGTGAGTCATGGATAACATCACTTGGCAATACTGCCTCAGCCCCATATACCATGAAAAGGGCGTCATTTTGGTGGATCTATTTGGTGTTGTGTTGATTCCCCAAACCACTGATGGCAACTCCTCAACCCACGCTCCGGCGGCTCTGATGCACGGGACCCGGAGGCGCGGTTTTAAACCTCGAAGTAATTCCTGATTTGCTCGTTCTACTTGCCCATTGGCCTGCGGATGAGCAACTGAAGCAACATCCAAGCGTATACCATTATTTCCACAAAACTTGGCCATCTCTCCAAGGGACATGTTAGTGCCATTGTCTGTGATGATACTATGAGGATACCCAAACCTGTGTATGATCTGCTTCAAAAACTTGACTGCTGTAGCTGCTTCACAATTTGTAACTGGCATTACCTCAACCCACTTTGTAAATTTATCAATGGCAACCAAGAGGTGGATTTTCTTGCAAGGGGACATACTAAAGGGACCCACCATATAAAGCCCCCAGACTGCAAAAGGCCAAGTCAAAGGTATTGTTCGTAATTCCTGAGCCGGCACATGAATTTGCCTTGCATATCTTTGGCACCCATCACACCTGCTCACCAAGCGCTCTGCATCCGCCTGGGCTGTAAGCCAGAAGAAACCGTGTCTGAAAACTTTTGCTACTAAAGATCTTGTTGAAGCATGATGACCACAATCTCCCTCATGAATCTCCTTCAAAATTTGCCGGCCCTCCTTTCCAGACACACATCTCTGAAATACTCCTGACACGCTTCTCTTGTACAACTCGCCATCAATAACCACGTAAGCCTTAGCCCGGCGCACAATTTGCCGGGATATAACTTCCTGCTGTGGCAGCTCTCCACGCAAAAGATACGCCAAGTATGGCTCTGTCCACTCTGGAATTTCATCAGCTGCTGCTACCAACTGCGAATCCGGGTCACCCTGACATGCAAGTTCTTCCTCATCCTGAAGCTTGACTGATGGAGTCCACAGTTCGTCCAAGAAAACGTTAGGTGGAACCGGCTCTCTGCGTGAGCCGAGTCTTGATAAAGCATCTGCAGCATCATTTTTCCTACGATCAATATGATCCACCTGATAGCCTGAGAAAAACCCGGCTACCCTGTCCACCTCTCTTCTGTAAGCCGCCATTGTTGCATCCTTTCTATCCCATGTTCCTGAAACTTGCTGCGCCACAAGGTCTGAATCCCCATAGCACTTGATACGCTTGATGTTCATCTCCTTTGCCATACGCAAACCATGCAGCAAGGCCTCATACTCTGCCACATTGTTAGAACAATCAAATGAATTTGCAACACATAGCTCAACTTATCACCTTTGGGAGAAGTTAAGACAACTCTGGCTCCTGAACCTTGCGCTTGCTTAGACCCGTGAAAATGCATGACCCAAGACTTGAGACTTGGTGTAAGGGGTGGTGCACTCAATTGTGTCCAATCATTAAGAAAATCAGCCAATGCTTGAGACTTGATAGCTGTACGAGGCACGTAGTCAATGTGATACGGCCCCATCTCTATTGCCCACACTAGTACAGAACGACACATCGGATACCCCTCTATGGAAACGGCAGGCGTTAGGCGACGGAGAATCGCGCTTTCCGCGCGCCAGTGCGTACAAACCTGACCTGGGCCGTGGCTGGCCCGTCAACATAGGTAACGGAGAAAGTATTAACTCCGTTACCCATAGTATTGGCAACGGTCTTAATTCTGGCTCCGTTTCCGATATGTGCCTCTATAGCAACGGAGACTTTTGGGTGTCCGTTTCCAATGTGGACACGTTCCATCTTGGAATTCGAAGCGAGGCGAGTAAATGCCATGGCGTAGTGGCACCGCCCACTACTCCTTCAAAACCCCAATCCTTGCTAGCTCAAGACGCCACAGAATCTGCTCTCTCTCTCTCTCTCTCTCGCTCGCTCCCTCCTACTGATTAGCGAAGATGCCTCGCAGCAACGACACACAGGAGCACACTGAGTCGCCGCGGGACAGTCCCCCCGTCAGCGGCGAGTCCGTTGAAGGACCGACGCCGGAGACGAGCGACGACGAATACGCCAACTTCCATGATCCCACCTTGATGCTGGGCCCGCCGAAGGTTGATTCTGATGAGGAGTCAACCGAAGAGGAGAAGGAGGAGGAGGAGGACGACGACGAGGAGGACGAGGCAGAGGCGCCGGTCCCGAAGAAGGGAGCCCCGGCGACGGAGAAGAAAACCGCCGCCACCGCCTCCGATATGCTGCCGCCGCCGCCACCACCTCCAATGGCCCCCAATAAGCGAGGCCGTGAGAAGGACGAGGATTGCGCGGAAGCAGGGCGCAAGAAAAACAAGAAGTAGCTAGTAGTAGTTCTATAAGTTCTCCAACTGTAATTTACTTTATTATTATTAATATGTACTGCGTATGTAATGTAGTAATCACTAATATTAATATAAGTATCCTATAAGTGGTTTTCTCCATATAGTAGAGATTAGGAAAATATTATTCCAGAGAGTAGAAGAAATTCCACAGAGTGGGCGCGTAGGTCCCACACCTCAGTGGAAGAAACACAAAGGAAACGGTCCTTCTAAAGAACCGTTTCCTATGTTTTACCTATATATATGGGCGTACAGAGCAAAACCTAACACTCACTCGTTTCTCACTCTGTCCCAGTATGCTAGATCTGTTCGTGGCGGCGGCTCCTGGCGTTGCGGCCATCGCTGGCGCCGTGGCGGCGCCGTCTCCGCCCAGACGACGGCTATCACGGCGAGGTCTTCGCCATCTCCCCCGACACGGCGAGGTCTTCGCCATCTCCCCCGACACGGCGAGGTCTTCGCCATGTCCCCCGACAAGGCGAGGTCTTTGCCATCTTGCCCGACACGGCGAGGTCGTCGCTCTGTTCGCTTCCTCTGCCTCCACCACTTCCGGATCTGCTAGATCGATCCAACGGCGACGTGAAGAAGGTATCAGATCCACTCTTTGATGTAACTAACTTGCCTATTGTGCACATGATCTAGAGCAACTAGTTGTAGTTTAGCTAACTTGTTGATAGTAGTTCAGTTCACATCCGGTAGTTCTATCTAGATCATTTCTTGATGTAGTTAACTTGCCTATTGTGCACTTGCAACTAGTTGTAGTTTAGCTAACTTGTTGATAGTAGTTCAGTTCACATCCGGTAGTTCTATCTAGATCATTTCTTGATGTAGTTAACTTGCCTATTGTGCACTTGCAACCGGTTGTAGTTTCGCTAACTTGTTGATAGTAGTTCGGTTCACATCCGGTAGTTCTATCTAGATCATTTCTTGATGTAGTTAACTTGCCTATTGTGCACTTGCAACTAGTTGTAGTTTAGCTAACTTGTTGATAGTAGTTCAGTTCACATCCAGTAGTTCTATCTAGATCATTTCTTGATGTAGTTAACTTGCCTATTGTGCACTTGCAACCGGTTGTAGTTTTGCTAACTTGTTGATAGTAGTTCAGTTCACATCCGGTAGTTCTATCTAGATCATTACTTGATGTAGTTAACTTGCCTATTGTGCACTTGCAACCGGTTGTAGTTTTGCTAACTTGTTGATAGTAGTTCAGTTCACATCCGGTAGTTCTATCTAGATCATTTCTTGATGTTGTTAACTTGCATATTGTGCACTTGCAACCGGTTGTAGTTTAGCTAACTAGTCCATGTGAAAACAGGAGTCTATTTCGGTGACACTGCATAAAAAAGTCGAAGACACAGAAAAAACAACGAACATTACTCAAGAGAGTAGTGTTTGTTGACTTTCCCATAATGGCCTCCAATTATATACACAGGTCAGTACACACTATATACTACTGTATACTTCATATTATTGTGTTAAATTGTTCGTTCTATCTAGTACTGTCAGAACTAACATAAATCCTTATTTACATTTAGGGATATCAAGCTGTTCCCTTTCAAACTCCACCATACATATCCACCGTCGCTATTGTGACGTTTTGGTACACTGCATAAAATACTTTTTTAAGCAAGAGTGTTTTATACAGTGTCGCCGAAATGTCACATCGGTGACGTATTAGATTAGATTTCGGTGACACTGCATAAAAAATCCAGAGCCGGTGGTGGCCTCCATGGAAAGGATGATCGTTGTCAGGCATCCTATGAAGCTCCTGACATCGCAATATCTTGTTGACAAGCCGTGTGTTGACTGCTCCGGTTCATCAATAAGAGCCACCTCAAGACATAGGTAAGATATCGTTTCAGTTTGCTTAAATTCATAGTGTATTTGTTTTAGCATATGTATTTAACAATTGTAACTCTATTTACTAATGTATAGGGTCCAAAGCTTCAACATCCTAAAGAAGTGAGCCCAGCTCACTTGGTTAGGGAAGTGGATGTACAACCCAGCCACCCAGGTTCAAGTCCTCACGGACGCAGATTTGGGTTCTTATTATTTCAAAAGAAAATCCGCTGTAGGGGCTTCCCCTACCGCATTCCTTTCAAAAAAAAAAAGCTTCAACATCCTTCTCTCAAGAAGTTGAGATAAGAAGAGATTGCTAGAGTGACACCTGCGAGGATTGTGGAAAAGGATGTAGGGAAGAAATCATATATTCTTTCCGTCCTTTGACATGATAGGCTTAGTATAGATGAAATCTGTTATCGTTTTACCTCTTATGTTTGTCACATCTTGTGATGCAATTGTAAAGGTGAAATTGTGATGGAAATGTAAAGTTACATTGTGATATGAATGAAATCTGTTACCGTTTTAGTATTTGAGCTTGTGCTGTGAGATTTTAAGTATCTAGTGGCATTTGTAAACGTGGCATCCTGTAACCGAAATATGAGAAATACTCAGTGCAAACGGGTGGATGGCAAACTCCGTATCCGATGAAGGAAAACTAAGGAAACGGACGTCTGCGCACAACCGTTGCCAAATGGATACCTCATCGGAAACGGTTTTTGGCCTCCGTTACCGATGAGGGCCTTCACATCAGTCATGGAGTCGGGGACACGGACCCTTTCTCCGTTGCCGAAGGGGTTTTTGGCCCGTTTCCGATGTATCGTTCTGTACTAGTGCCACTTGGCAATTCTTCCTGTAGCTTCTGAATTTCTGATGATATCTGCTAATGGTATTGAACTGACCACTGTGATTGGATGTTCCTGAAAATAAGGCTTCAACTTTCTACTTGCCATGAAAACACCAAACACCAGTTTCTGCCAATGCGGATAGCGCTGCTTTGCCTCTGATAACACCTCACTGACATAGTAAAACCGGCCTCTGGACCGGGTTTTCTTTGCCTTCCTCTTTACGCTCGACCACCACCACAGCACTCACAGCCTGAGGCCCGGCAGCGACGTATAACAGCATGGGTTCCTTGGGACCCGGGGCCGCCAGAACTGGCGCTTCTGATAACTGTTTCTTCAAAGCTTCAAATGCCTCATCTGCTTCTTGATTCCACACGAAGTTGTCCGTTTTCTTCAGTAATTTATACAGAGGGATTGCTTTCTCTCCAAGCCGGGATATAAACCGGCTTAGCACAGCCACACATCCTGTTAACTTCTGAACATCTGCCAATTCCTCTGGTTTTTTCAAACTTTGGATGGCTCTGATTTTTTCCGGGTTTGCCTCGATTCCACGCTCTGACACAATGAAACCAAGGAGCTTCCCCGCTGGAACTCCAAACACACACTTTGTTGGATTAAGCTTCATCTTGTACTTCCTCAAATTTTTAAATGTCTCTCGAATGTCATCAATAAATGACTCGGCTTTCTCTGACTTGATCACCACATCATGCACATAAGCATGCACATTGCGCCCAATCTGGTCATGAAAGCAATTTTGAATACATCTCTGATATGTTGCTCCTGCGTTTTTCAACCCAAAGGTCATGGTCTTGTAATTAACAAAAAGCACCAAAGGGGGTGATGAACGATGTCTTTTCCCAATCTTGCCTATTAAGCTTGATCTGATGGTATCCTGAGTATGCATCCAGAAAACACAAGAGCTCGCTGCCCACAACTGCGTCAACGATTGGATCGATGCGCGACAGTGCAAACCGGCCCATGCTGATGGTTAGCTGGCCTGGCCGGGCCTCCTGCCTGGCGGGTCACGCTTCCCTCTTCATGGGCCTACCGGGTTACTATCCCCCCATCACCCCCCACCCTTCCCGGGGTTTCTCCAAAACGACTCTGAACCCTATATACTATTTATATAAAATCATTGACTCTATCCACTTATGTCAGAAACACTTTCTCACATCCCGGGACATCTCATGTCCGCCTATAATTCTCTCCATCGCTTGGAGGAGTAAGTACCATTCTTTAGTAATCTCAGTTCCATTACAGACTTTAGATTATATCTAAAAGTCACCGTTATAGTCCCTTTTTACAGCAAGACGGTTGATCACAATCAAAGCATAAGTGTCAAGTGTGCGGTCACTAGATATTCTCATGGTATATGGATACAGCTAACGGAAACTTCATAATCACTTGCTAACTTCATCTAAAACGATTTGTCTCTTTGCAAGATCATACACTTGGGTCGATTCAGTACTATTGTCATTCCGACAATATACTCTTATAATTGTTTTGACTTATACAAAGTCCATAATCAGGAAAACATGTTTATCTAATAACAAAATAAGCTAACCTTAGAGACAAGATTAGGAACACTTGATTTGTTCATATCTCTACACGTACTTGTAGGTTCTCCTTTGAATACTCACTATTCAAGTACCACATCAGTTATAGCATAAATATATAAACCTAATAATAAACTTGGAGGTAAATGTTTGTTTTTTGGTCAGGTTTAATGGAAAGCTCATGGAAAGTTTTAATCCCACTAGAGGGCTCCGACAAGGAGATTCGTTATCGCCGTACCTCTTCTTGTTCGTTGGTGAAAGTCTCTCCACCTTACTCCACAAGCAAATTAACTTGAATATGATGCAAGATTTGAGAATTTGCAGGAAAAGCCCAGGTATATCACATCTCTTGTTTGCAAATGAAAGTCTCTCATGATCTATGAAGAAGTATCGGTCAACTATTAAACCCTGCCAAGTGCTCGATCATGTTTGGACACAATGTCCCGCAAGATGATGACGAGGTTGTGGCCTCGATTCTGAAAGTGGGATCCATGACCCTTGATGGTATCTCGGCTATTTCAACTTATGCTATGAGTGTATTTAAGTTCTCATCTGGGCTGGGTGATGATCTTGAACAAACATAAGTAATGTTTGGTGGGGAGATGAAAATGACCAAAGAAAGACTCACTGGATGGCATGGGACAAGATGACATCGCCAAAAAATCGGGGGGGGGGGGGGGGGACTGGTTTAGGGACTTGAGAGTATTTAACCAAGCCTTACTTGCTAGACAAGCTTGGAGGCTTCTTGTGTACCCTGAAAGCCCGTGTGCAAGACTAATTAAATCGAAATACTATCCGTCGGGGGAACTCACTGACATTGTTTTTAGCCAGAATGTCTCACCTTGTTGGCAAGGAATTGCTTTTGGGTTGGAGCTGCTTAAACAAGGCATCATCTCGAGAATTGGCACAGGTACATAATCAGAATATGGCGTGATAATTAGATCCCCAGGGGAAACCATAAAGTAATGGGGAAGTCAAATAATCTTCGGCTAAGATGGGTCTCCGAACTTATAAACCCAGACACAAGAACTTGGAAGGAAGCAACTGCCAGAGCTCTATTTTTTACCCACCGCATGATAAAGTATTGCAAATAAACATACATCCAGCCCACGAGATGATCTCATTGCATGGGCGCATATGAAAAAATGGCATCTTCTCGGTGAGAAGTGCGTATAGACCGAGGATGCAACTTCATAATAAAGAAAGTCAATCCTCAACTAGTAAAAATCCTGATGGAGGGAGGTCTATGTGGAATACAATTTGGTAATCAAATATTGCGCCAAAAATGAAAAACGGCTAGAAGCTCGTCTCCAATACGCTAGGAGTCCAAGTACATTGATGTAGGAGGAAAATGGAGGCTCTGCCTACGTGCACTATATGTGTCATGTAACCTTTAATGACCCACCATGCCGTGGTGACGTGCACAAAGGCAACCACACTAAGACATTGAGAGATGTCTGGTCGTTACCACCGAACAAAAAAAATAGATTCACTGTAGAGAATTGGGCTCTTGTAATGATGACATGAGAGCAAAACTTCTCTTTCTATGGTGGAGGGCTTGTCATATGAGAACTAATTCGATTTTTGGTGATGGAAAATGCACCATAGACATTCGGCTAATGTTATTGGACGCAACTTCACAGCGACCGTTCTATGGATAGCTTAACCATAGAACTTCCGACAGCGCATTTCCGACAGCGCGTTTCCGACAGCCCAGCGCTCAGATTGAGCCTGCGCCGTGTGCATGCATGCACAAAATTAGCTTAGGTACTAATCATGACCAAGCAATCAACACAGCGCATGCAAAGCAAACTAAATTCCAATGCGTAGTGAATCGAGAAAAAAATGGTTACGTCAAGGCAATTAATGTGAAAATCCAAATTTTAAAAAGTTTTATAGTTCAAACCGTTTATCCAATTTAGAATCCGTTTTCACCGTTGGACTATTCGCGGCGAGATCTTCAAAACTAGATCCCATATTGATATATTTCGACAACATTTTTTCGGACCCAAAAGTTACCCACCAGTAACACATGAGTTAACCGGACGGTAGTATGTAAGTTACCCACGTATAAACGGTGTGTACTATCTCTTTTTATACATGTAGAAAAGACAAAATTAGTGACGTTATCCGCATTAAATGCCAAATATGAAAATTCAAAAAGTTTTGTAGATCAAAATTCTCACTCTTGTGCTTCGAGCTCTTTCCATAAACAAAACCGCCCAACATCGATCCGATTGAACTTGTGACTCCTAGCTCTTCGCCCTGCCCCTCCACCCAAACCTCCGTTTATCTGATTTAGAATCCATTTTCACTGTTGGACTAGTCGCAGGGAGATTTTCAAATTAGATCCCATGTTATATTTCGACGACTTTTTCCAGGATCAAAAGTTACCCACTTGTAACACGTGAGTTATCCATGCGTAGTATGTAAGTTACCCACCCTATGAACGATTAACTATTAGATTTGTCTTTTTATTGTTCTTTTCTAATTTTCTTGCTTAATAGTTAAAACCTAGTTTTATAAGTGAGTTATCATTTTAGGATGCTAAGTTTTTTATGCACAAGTGGGTACTATACACTAAAACACACGGGCAACTTCATACGTACTAGTGGGATAACTATATCGATTTCATGTTGACCAGGACGCCCAAAATAGTCGGTAACTCCATAGGTAATGAGTTAGTAACTATTGCCTAGAGAGCGGGGGTAACTACATCGTCTTAGTGGTAACTATACTCTGAACAGTGGGAAACTTTATCGGTAATGTGTGGATAACTATTATCTAAAGGGCATGATGACTACATTGATTTGGTGATGATAGTTATACAAACATCTGGATAACTCTACCCTAAACACCTGGGTAACTCTACCCTAAACACATGGATAACACGATATGTAATCGGTTGGACTATACCCTTAACATCTGAGTAACCCTATAATATTGGGTGGGTAACTATACCTTGAAAACCTAGTTAACACCATCAGTATTGGGTTGATAACTATCACTAGTAGAGAAATGGCCTTTAGGACCGGTTTGTAAGGCCCTTTGGGACCAAATACACATCCGGTGCTAGCAAAGCGGGACTAAAGGCCCCCCCTTTAGGACCAGTTTCTTACGAACCGGTCCTAAAGGCCTCCACGTGGGCACACAAGGGACGGCGCTGGTGGAGGACCTTTAGGACCGGTTGGTAACACCAACCGGTCCTAAAACTTTTCCTTTTTTTTTATTTCCTCCTTTTTTTTTCCTTTTTTTTCACTTATTTTCAGGGTTTCCGTTTCCGTGTTTCCGTTTCCGTGTTTCCGTGTTTCCGTTTCCGTTTATAAAACTTGAAATATATATGTACATGTACCATGAAGTACTCGATCGATCATTACATGGAGATCACTGCTAGCTCTAGTACATGCATGGAGGGAGGCTATTTGTTCATAGGAGAAAAAAATTCTCCGGATTCATCTAAGACTTGCTTAAGGAAAAATCCCGCCAATTCCTCTGCAACTGCCTTTACACGGTTGATTGGTTGTAGCCTGCTCCGCTTTCGTTGCAGCTTTAAAAGAAGAAGATCAAAACAATTAAGTTATGAAGGAAACTAAACATAATTGATGGCAACAAAAAAAAAAGTTGTGAAGATCCGGTTACGTACCTCTAGATTTCTTTGAGTATTGCCTCTCTCATTGACAATCTTGTGAATGTACTCGCAAACGTAGTATCCACAATAATCAGTGCCCTGTGGTTGTTGCGCGCAGGCCTATATACGAGAACAGAATTCAGTCAAATTAATAATAATCAAGAGAATGGTAATGGTATTGAAACCAGGGTACGTAGTACTACTTACTTTGTTAGTCTGAAAGTGCAGCATGTCTGCCCATTTACCGGGTTCATCCTTGATGAACTGTTTCCAAACCCTGCCCGACAAAGAAAAATGAATACAGGAGTTATTACTTACTTGATATCAGAAAATGAACGAAAGAGGCCGATATATATATATATATATATATAGTTCTCCGAAATTACTTTCGGAGCATCTGACGCGCGCTCTTGTATGTTTCAGGCGGATAGGTTAACGAGTCCCAGACTTCAACTACTCCATCATCGATTCTAATGATAAATAGTATGAAGTGGAACCTGCGCACGTGTACACACGCAGTCATGCATACTCATCAATTACACTTAACATCAGGTAAGCAAAATAGAATGTGTACAAGACAGTAACACTCACTTGAATCCGTAGGGCCAAAGTATTTCTTTTTTGGTACTTTGTCGCTTCAAAAACATTAGCAAAGTCTCCGGTGTATCTCTGTTATGAATTTCTACGGTGACTTCATTCATGGCATTCGGGTCAATGAACCCAATGTCCCAGATTCCTCCCAGTCTGCATTCACGAATCTTCATTCTGCATAGTAGCGTACAAAAAGAATGTCGTGAGGGATAATTACCGGCAATGAACTAGAGCTTAACTAAATAATTAAAGTACACAAATAAATCACTTACAAACAGTAGCAGCTGATGATAGATTTGTCGAGGGCACGTTGATTGTACATCTGAAAAAGTTCGGAGAACGCAACCTCCACACCGTAATCTTGGAAGTAGTGTTGTTCCTGAACTGTCGCCATGAAACAGGTTCTCTTTTCCTTTGCGGCCTCCATGTACCAATGATGTAAATTCCATAATTGTGTTGTTAGAACACTCGTATCTTCGACCAGAGGCTCCCCGGGCGTATATTTATATACCACATCAGCAATGGCGTAACCTACGTCGCCCATGCGACCAGAGGCTGAAGCCTTATCAGATAACACCTTGAGCGGGGCAATCGACTGTGCTTCTTGTTCTCCGAGCTGGGGAACTTGTTTCCCGCATTTCTTCTTGTTCTCCTCCTGCATCTGTGAGCTGAGTGTCTTGTCAATACATCGTTCATAGTCTGTAAGGGGCGGCGGTGGAGGGTTATATAAGTTGTCAATGGTGTGGTCAAGGTTCTCCCTTGGTATAGTCTTCAGAGTTTCCTTCCAGATGTCTGGAGGGGGCTGTCTAGGAAACTGTGAGAGCCATGCTTTCACCGAGGCGCGCGAGCTCGCTTCTAATTCCTCGTCAGTCATCTCGTAAGATAACTTCTCAGGAGTCTTGACTTTCTTGGGTTTCCTTTCACGTTTCTTGGGAGGAGTCCCGTTTCTGTTGAGTTTCCGCTTTGTCAAATTACTAGTGGGCGCATCCGTCGGCTCACGGGAGTGCGCGGGCGATGGACTCGCGGCGTCGGGCTCCCAAGCTTCGTGGGGGGATGGACTTGGAGGTGGTGCATTTCTACTCGGAGGAGTCGGTGGCCTTGGCGCCGCGTCAGGAAACACGATGTGTTTCTTCTTCCACAGAACGATACCAAGCTCGACTTCTCCCAGTGTCTTCTCGTTTTCACCTCCAGGAATGTCAAGCTCAACTGTGTGGCATCCCGGCGTAATTTTTTGCACCCCGACAGGAGCATGGGATGCTGGAATCTGACCAAAATGGTAGGTTGCTCCAGGTTGATTGGGTAAAGCATAGCCTGACGCCACCGGGAAGGATATGTTCCCCATTGGCATATGTAGCTCACAATTTGTCTTCTCCGTGATATCATCCACGGGGTAGTGAGCCGCCGGCGGTTCGACTGCAGTACCGTCTTCTAGAAGCAGCTGCGTGGAACCCACGCTGCTTCTACGCTGAGATGGGACGGCATCAGCTACAGGATCTGCTTGCTGCTGATCAGCATCACCTGCAGGATCTGCTTGCTGCTGATCAGCATCACCTGCAGGATTTGCTTGCTGATGATCATGTCCCCCTTTCTGCATGAGATGCTCCACCTTTTCTTCTAATGCCGTTATCCGGTCCAACGCCTTCTTCTTACTTCTAATACGGCTTCTGTAAGTGCCAAGGTCCGCCGGAAACCCTTGTTTCCACGGGGTAGTGGCTCCATAGCCTCGTGTTCGTCCCACCTTTTCGGGGTTCCCGAGGGCCTTCGTCAGCTCGTCGTTCTCTCTATCGGGAACAAAAGTTCCATTTCGAACAGCCTCTATTGCATCCTTTAGATCTTTTACGACTTTGTAATTGTGTCCTTCCAGGCTCCCTCTGCAACAATCATCCCTGTCTCAGGGTCCAGCCCTGCCCCATGCGCGAACAACCAGAACTTGGACCTATCGGGCCAGTCATGTGTCTGTGGAATGATCCCTTTTTCAAGTAGCTTCTTTTCAAGGGCTTCCCACTTAGGCAGGGCAGTCCTGTAGCCACCTGACCCCAAATGATGGTGATATTTCTTCTTATCAGCATTCACCTTATTTGTGGCCGCTCGGGATATAGCGACACCCGATTTCTTGTACGCCTTAAATTCGGGCCAGGCATCTTTTATCTTCACTAGATTGCCCTTGAAAACAGGATCTTCAGCGTTATATTTATTCCACAATGTATTCTTCCACTTCTGGAATTGTGTGGCCATCTTCTTCAAAGCCCACTCCTTGACTTTCTCCTTCTTATCTTCCGGTACGCTGAAATTTATGAAGAGCGTGTCGCAAAGATGTTTTTTCAGCCTTTTATCGACATAACTAGCTCCAACGTTGGCGCCTGTCTTCGGCTCATTCCATTCTATTAAGTTGATCGGGACGATGTCTCTAACAATAACTCCGCACTGATTTATAAATTTACGGCAATGGTCTTCGGGTTCCAGCGGGTTGCCATCATCAGCAACTCTTTCGATCGAGTACCTTACTGTATCTTTCAACCTTTGGGCCGGGCCTCGTTTCGACTTTGTCTCAGTAGTCACGCTAGATCCGGAGGGCTAAAAGGAAAAAAATGATTCGTTAATAAGTGCAATACAAATCAATTATTGCGTCAACAGAGAATTGATATTATATATATATACATTGGCGGAGTTTGTTAAGGGCTCTTCGTCGTCGACGTTGTCGTCGTCCTCTGCTATATCTTCTAGCGCAACTCCCTCACCGGAGTCGTTCAAAAATTGATTGCTGAACGCCGCTCCACCGTCACCATTTGGTCCAAGCATTGCTTCGCCCATTATGATCTGGCGCATATAATCTTCCTTCTCCGCCTCACCCATTCCCTCGAGCGCCTCATCGGGATCCATAGCTCAATGTATACACCTGCTAGTAACAAGAATTTATAAGAAATTTAACTTAGAAAAAATATTTCTAAGACATTTCTAAGACATTTTTAACTTAGCAAGTTTAGTAGATGAAACAAATTGCTATATTTTCTCACTAGAAATGAGTTAGCAAATTTAGCAAATTTAGTAGATGAAACAAATTTGTTGTTCAATTTTACGGAAACGGAAACACGGAAACGGAAACACGGAAACGGAATTTCTGTAAAATGGTTCAAGTTTCCGTTTCTCCGTTAAATATTTCTATATTTTTGCTAAGTTAAATATTTTTGCTAAGTTAAATATTTTTGCTAAGTTGCAATTTCTAGTGAGAAAATATAGAAATTTGTTTCATCTACTAAACTTGAACAAGTTAAATATTTCTATATTGTTGCTAAGTTAAATATTTCTATATTTTTGCTAAGTTAAATATTTTTGCTAAGTTGCAATTTCTAGTGAGAAAATATAGAAATTTGTTTCATCTACTAAACTTGAACAAGTTAAATATTTCTATATTGTTGCTAAGTTAAATATTTCTATATTTTTGCTAAGTTAAATATTTCTATATTTTTGCTAAGTTAAATATTTTTGCTAAGTTGCAATTTCTAGTGAGAAAATACTAATTTTGAGAACAAATTGGCCATTTAATAACTAAAGCTTATAAAAATCTAATAAAATAGGACAAGCAAGATATCAATCAACCAGACCACATGCAATTGGATTCACTTTAAAAACATAAACATAATTTAAACTAAAATTCAAGCAGTAGCTACTGCCACCAAAATGGTTTTCATAACCATTTGAAAACTACAAGGCTTTTTGCAGCAAACTAAAATCTATCAGAGAGTACATGCAAAGCACAAGCAGTAGCAAAAGACCTCATATTTTTCTGATCTATAAAAATGTTCTTATTGATTTTGGAGTGAATCCAATTGGGATTTAATTTGGATTTAAATCCTAAGAGGGATCTAACAAGAATGAGTGCAGAGGCGAGCAGGGGACAGGGCTAGGACGGAGCCCTCACCTAGGGGGGTCTGGCAGCGGCGGAGGTGGTGGAGAATCACGGCGGCGGAGGTGGTGGAGAATCACGGCGGCTCCTGGCGTCGATCATGTGCAGATGGGAGCAGGCGGCGGCGTCGGAGGCTCGACGACGACGGCAGATGGGAGGAGGCGGCGGCGTCGGAGGGTCGACGGCGACGGCAGATGGGAGGAGGCGGCGGCGTCGGAGGCTCGACGACGACGGCAGATGGGAGGAGGCGGCGGCGTCGGAGGGTCGACGGCGACGGCGACGACGCGCGGCAGCCTGGCGGCGTGACGAGCAGAGGAGCGAGAAGTGTCGATTTGGGAATCGATTTCGCTGTGAAGCTGAAGAGATAGCGCGAAATCGACCTTTAGGACCGGTTGTTGTTAACAACCGGTCCTAAAGGGTCTTTCGGACCGGTTGGTAACAGCAACCGGTCCTAAAGGTTGATTTTTGGGCCGCGCTGAAATTTGCGCGCGAAGCCCACCTTTAGGCCCGGTTGGTGTTACCAACCGGTCCTAAAGGTTTTTTTTTCCTTTTTCTTTTTTCTGTTTTCTGTTTCCTGTTTTCTTTTTCTTTTTTGTTTCCTTTTTCTGTTTTCTTTTATATTTATTGATTTAATTGTCCAAATTAACTAAAATTAGACTCTAAAAATTTGTATAATCAAAAGCTTTTGTAAAATCAATTATTTATAAAAAACATATTTATATTTTATGATATTTTGTGTAAAAATTGTCTAAATGTCATTTTTAACACTTCAAAAATAAAAAAAAGATATTCCAATTTCTATAGAAATATTTAACTTAGCAAAAAGATATTCCAATATTTTGTGTAAAAATTGTCTAAATGTCTTTTAAAATGTTCCAATATTTGAAAATCATATCTTTTTCTTATTTCCTATTTTTTGAATCTCACTAAACTTTCAACATGAAAAGTGTTTGAATTTGAATAACTAATTCAAAACCCTAAACCATTTTGCCATTTTGCGCTAGTAGCAAGCATTAAACATAGCATAAGTGCATCAACACAATACAAAAGTATCCTCAAGATAAACCCCTAAAATCTCGAACAACGGGTATCATTACATGATCAATCCCATCCAATCCCCATCCACCTCATATGCCTACAGCGGACTACTCACACAGCGGACTAATCTGGCCGCGTGGGGTCCCCTCTTTTCCTGCTCGGACACTTCCTGCAAAAACAACCAGAAACGAGACTTTGCTAAAAACAACGTCAGATTCAGCAGTTTTATTCAAATATGGGAAGACTCTGGAGCAAATCGACCTTCGATCCACAGCGGCAAGACGTCTCTGATGATCTACGACCGTCCCAAAAAGTGTTGGGAATGTCGCAGATCATCAGAGCGCCTTGCCGCTGCTTGGATCGGACCGAGGGGCATGGCTACCACTTCCACCACCACCACCACTCCCACCTCCTCGGCAATTCATCATTGCGTCACCCTAATCCAGTGGCTGGATTCAACCTACCTGAGGGCTTGTGTTTCCAACAGCGTCGTTGTGTTGTCATTGTTCACCGACCTACAGGAGGTGGCTCCAATGGCTGGCCGGTGAACAAGGACGAACACAATAATGCCAGGGAACATGCCAGCAGGTAGGCTAAATCCAGCCATTGGATTCGGTGGCGAAGGTAGACGCTCGTTGTGTGCCGTTCGCTGCAGGGACGCCGCTATTTATAGGCGATTAGAAAGTGTACCTGTGGATGAGGTGGGAGTGGTGGTGGTGGTGGGAGTGCTGATCCAACAGCTGACAAGCCCTCAAAAGAAACACACCCCTGATCCAACGGCTCACAAGCGCTTGAAAGAAACACACGATCCGTGTGCTTCTTTAGTCCCGGCTGGTAACACCAACCGGGACTAAAGGCGGGCTTCGCGGTCACGACTCGTGTGAGCCTCCTGATCGTGTGTTTCTTTCAAGCGCTTGTGAGCCGTTGGATCAGGGGTGGACACGTGTGACTGACACGAGTCGTGACCGCGAAGCCCGGGAGGCTCACAAGCCGTTTCTTTCAAGCGCTTGTGAGCCGTTGGATCAGGGGTGTGTTTCTTTTGAGGGCTTGTGAGCCGTTGGATCAGGGGTGTTTGAGGGCAAAATCAGTGTTGGATCAGTCACATGACCCATGTGTCAAAGATGGGCACATTATCACAAACTATGTCACGGGAATGTTTTCATAACACAATTACATAAAAGGTTTAATACATTATTACACATCACCAACAACACCCCCTATCTATTTTTCTTCTTCGCGTATGTCTTGCCTTTCTTCTGATTGCGCCGTAACCATGGAGTATCTTCATCATTTAACGGGATGCTTGGATCATCTTTGACTTTGAAGGGCGGAATTTCATCAAATTTATTGTAATCTTCTGACATGTCTGTCTTGTCCTCGACTCCCACGATGTTTCTTTTCCCTGAAAAAACTATGTGGCGCTTTGGCTCATCGTCTGATGTATTCGCTTCCTTCTCTTTTCTTTTTTTCGGTCTGCTAGACATGTCCTTCACATAGAAAACCTGAGCCACATGGTTGGCTAGGACGAATTTATCATTGTCGTACCCAAGATTCTTCTGATCCACTGTTGTCATTCCGTACTTCGGGTCTACCTTTACTCCTGACAGGTTGAACCATTTGCACCAGAACAAAGGGACCTTAAAGGAAGGTCCATAGTCAAGTTCCCATATCTGCTCTATGTAACCATAGTATGTGTCCTTTTGCCCATTGTCGTTTGTTGCATCAAACCGGACACCACTGTTTTGGTTGGTGCTCTTTTTATCTTGGTCTGCCGTGTAAAATGTATTACCATTTATCTCGTACCCTTTAAAGGTCAATATAGTCGAAGATGGTTGCTTGGCCAACAAGTATAGCTCATCTTCAACAATGTTGTCATTAATGAGACGTCTTTGCAACCAACCGCCGAAAGTCTTCACGTGTTCTCCACCAATCCAATTTTCAGGTTGCTCCGGGTATTCCGAGCGTAAAATATCCTTGTGTTCCTCCATATATGGAGCCACCAAGCTGGAATTATGTAGAACTGTGTAGTGTGCTTGAGTGAAAGAATCCCCGTCCATACATGTTGTTGATTTCTTTCCTAGCGTGCCTTTTCCACGCAGTCTCCCCTCATGGCGCGATTGAGGAACACCGATCGGATTCAGGTCAGGAATAAAGTCAACACAAAACTCAATGACCTCCTCTGTTCCATAGCCCTTGGACATGCTTCCTTCTGGCTTAGCACGGTTATGAACGTAATTCTTTAAGACTCCCATGAACCTCTCAAAGGGGAACATATTGTGTAGAAATACAGGACCGAGAACGGAAATCTCTTGGACTAGGTGAACTATGAGGTGCGTCATAATATTGAAGAAGGTTGGTGGGAACACCAACTCGAAGCTGACAAGACATTGGACCACATCCTTCTGTAAACTTGGTAGAGTTGCTGGATCGATTGCCTTCTGAGAAATTGCATTGAGGAATGCACATAGCTTCACAATGGGTACTCGCACGTTTTCTGGTAGAAGCCCCCTCAATGCAATCGGAAGTAACTGGGTCATAATCACGTGGCAGTCGTGAGACTTTAGGTTTTGGAACTTTTTCTCTTCCATGTTTATTATTCCTTTTATGTTGGACGAGTAGCCAGACGGGACCTTGATACTGCTCAGGACTTCGAAAAAGATCTCCTTCTCTTGCTTGGTAAGAGCGTAGCTGGCAGGACCTTTGAAATTCTCTGGATTCATCAGGTCGTCTCGTTCGTGCATATGTTGGTGGTGCAGCCGTGCTTTTGGTGTATCTCTCGACTTCTTCCCATGCACGCCCAATAAGTTTAGCAGGTTCACGCAAATATTTTTCGTCACGTGCATCACGTCGATTGCAGAGCGAACCTCTAGGAATTTCCAATAGGGTAGATCCCAGAATATAGATTTCTTCTTCCACATGGCTACGTGGTTGTCAGCGTCATTCGGAACAGATTGTGCGCCAGGACCCTTTCCAAAGATTACTTTTATATCTTTGACCATGTCATATATATCAGCACCTTTAGGGAGGGTAGGCTTCCTCCGTGTATCTGCCTCACCTTTGAAATGCTTTCCTTTCTTTCTTACGGGATGCCTGTCTGGAAGAAATCGACGATGCCCCGGGTACACATTCTTGCCTACATGTATACTTTCAGTCTCGCCTAAACAGTGTGTGCATGCGTTGTATCCCTTGTTTGACTGTCCTGAGATGTTACTAAGAGCGGGCCAATCATTGATGGTTATAAACAGCAACGCTCGTAGGTCAAATTCCTCCTGTTTGTACTCGTCCCACACACGTACACCTTCGTCAGCCCACAACTCTAAAAGTTCTTCAACTAATGGCCTCAGGTACACATCAATGTCGTTGCCGGGTTGCTTCGGGCCTGGGATAAGCACTGGCATCATAATGAACTTACGCTTCATGCATAACCAAGGAGGAAGGTTATAGATACATAGAGTCACGGGCCAGGTGCTATGACTGCTGCTCTGCTCCCCAAACGGATTCAGGCCATCTGTACTTAGACCAAACCTTAAGTTTCTTGCGTCACGTGCAAAGTCCTTGAACTCGTTGTCGATGGTTCTCCACTGCGACCCATCAGCGGGGTGTCTCAGCATCGCGTCTTCCTTACGATCTTCTTTGTGCCATCGCAACAACTTGGCATGCTCTTTGTTTCGGAACAAACGTTTCAACCGTGGTATTATAGGAGCATACCACATCACCTTGGCAGGAACCCTCTTCCTGGGGCGATCGTCGCCCTCAACATCACCAGAGTCATCTCGCCTGATCTTGTACCGCAGTGCACCGCATACCGGGCATGCATTCAAATTCTCGTGCTCACCGCGGTAGAGGATGCAGTCATTGATGCATGCATGTATCTTCTGCACCTCTAATCCTAGAGGGCAGACAACCTTCTTTGCTTCGTACGTACTGCAGGGCAACACGTTATCTCTTGGAAGCATCTTCTTCAATATTTTCAGCAGCTTTTCAAATCCCTTGTCAGATAGTCCATTCTCTGCCTTCCATTGCAGCAATTCCAGGGTGGTACCCAGCTTTTTCTGGCCATCTTCGCAATTTGGGTACAACAATTTTCTGTGATCCTCTAACATGCGCTCCAACTTCGACCTCTCGTTTTCACTTGCGCAGTTTATCTGTTCATCAAGAATGACCCGACGAAGATCATCATCAGACTCATCAACAATGTCCTCAAGTTCAGGCTCATCAACAATGTCCTCAAGTTCAGGCTCGTCTTCCCCCATTGCAGTATCACCGTGTTCACCGAACATAGGATAGTTGTCATTATCCTCTTCTTCTTCAATGTCTTCCATTATAACCCCTCTTTCTCCGTGCTTGGTCCAACAAAAATAATTGGGCATGAAGCCTTCTCGCAACAGGTGGGTGTGTATGGTTCTTGAGGAAGGGTAATTCCTCTTATTCTGGCATTTATCACATGGACAAAAAATAAAACCATTCTGCTTGTTTGCCTCAGCCACATCGAGAAAACTATGCATGCCATTAATGAATTCGGGACGACGTCGGTCACCGTACATCCATTGCCGGTTCATCTGCATTATATAAATTTATCAAAAACCAATATACTAAATCATCATGAATAGGGAACTGACTAAATTAATTAATTAATACAAGTTCATCACACGTTAAAACCAAAGTAGCGTAGTGACCATACATATATAGTTCTCATAAAAATACACACTGAAACCAACCATAAAACTCTCTAATTAATGCATTTAAATACAACAACAAATGCGATCAAAATCGCAACAAATGTAACAATTGACCCGACGGCATAATGATACCAAGCCTCTTTACTAATTGCATATTTTCTAATCTTTCTAATCTTCAGGCGCATTGCATCCATCTCGCTCTTGTGACCATCGACGACACCGGCAAGAACCTTTTCCAAGGTCATCTTCTCTCTTTCAGTTTTTTCCAATCTTTCTTCAGTTTTTTTCAATATTTCTTTCAGGTCATCATTTTCTTGTTCAACTAAATTTAACTTCTCAACAATAGGGTCGATTGGCATTTCCGGTTCCACTACCTCCTACATAAAAATATCTATGTCAAGTTGGTTGGCGTAATTAATTGTCATATAAACAGGAAATGAAAAAAGAAAATAGTTATAAAAGATAATATACCACATCCGAATCATAGACTGGACGAGGGCCAACGGGGACGGATATCAAAACCATGGCACTATACATAAAAAAAATTCATACACAACTAAGAAAATTATATACAAGTAAATATGTAAATCATACAAATAAAAAATTGTTTTGCTAAATAAGAACAATAGGCTCACCAAGGTGGTGTCGGTGACGGGGCGGCGCGGGCGATCGACGGCGGTGAGGAAGGGGACAGGACGGCACTAAAAATCCACAAATCATAATTTAATTTGAGCTCAAATTGCATATAAAACAAATGATCTCTGTAACTTAGGCATTTCATCAAACACCTAGCTAGCACAAGAAAAATGAAATGAGCAAGAAAATGAGCAAAACTTGCAATGCCGGAAGAGGGGATGAAGTTGCTAACCGTAGGACCGATGGGTGCCAACAATCTTGACAAATGGTGGAGAAAAATGGGGATGAACTAGAGCTCCCAAGAGGAAGGAGAGAGCAAAAATGGAGTTGAGCTCGAGCTGGGAAAATGGAGCTGCAGCACGGGGTGGAAGAAGGATATAGGGGGGACCTTTAGGACCGGTTTGTATTAAAAACCGGTCCTAAAGTGTCTGACCGCTGGGCCCCCCTACTGCTGCAAACTGCCGAAAACCTTTAGGACCGGTTCGTGTTACAAACCGGTCCTAAAGGTTCTGACCGTAATACAAACCGGTCCTAAAGGTTTTGCGACCATTTGCGGCAGGGGGGGGGGGGGGGGGGGGGGGGGGGCAGCGGTCAGAACCTTTAGGACCGGTTTGTAACAAAATCCGGGTCCAAAGGGGCTGGCTCAAAGCCCTTTTTTCTACTAGTGTATTAACCAGAGAGTATGGTGACGATATTGATTTTGTTATGATAGTCTATATGTCATGAACCTATGGATAACTCCATCAGTACTAGGTGGGTAACTATTACCTAAAGAGTAGGGTCGGGTAACTACATCGACACTAGATGGGTAATTATTACTCAAATAGTAGGGTAACTATATTGATTTCGTGATGATATATCATTAACACATAGGTAACTCCTTCAATAATGGGTGGGTAACTATTACTTAAAAGAGTAGTGTATCTAAATCGATTTGGTGGTGATAATAAGTATGTCATAACCACATGGGGAACTCCATCAGTATTAGGGTGCGTTTGGTTGGGCTTCCGCAACCAACTTCTGCGGTGGCAACGCAGAATCTGAACCAAACGAGTTTTCTACCGCACGGACTTCTCGTAACGCAGCTGCTTTTTCTAGCGAAATCCCGTAGCAGCTCGAGACCAGCTTCCATCGCGTTAGAAATCCAAATTCGCCTTTAATTACCCACTGCCATCGGTAAGTTGTACCGATTCGTTTTGTTTTTCTATCCTCCCAAGCGGAACCCCCTGGCCCTTCTCCTTTCCATCACATCAGGCAATACGGGCGAGAGAGAACACACGGGCGGCTAGGGTTCCAGCCGCCGCTTTGCCGCCGCCTCAACGCTGCTACTAGCCACCTTGATCGAAGCCGCCGCTTTGCCGATTTCCCAGCGTATTGCATCGTACATGCATAGAAAAGGTAGCAGCAGTTTGCCTACGGCTACGTGCATGCAAACCTAGAAGGAGATCGATCCAATCAAGCTGCTTGCTTGTAGTACGTGTATGTACGTACGTATGTCTCGGTGACTTAGTTCTTTGAACGTGCGTCTCGATCGTCGGTGATAATCGAGCTAGCTTTTCTACGCCGCGTCGGGCGTGTCTTCCCCTATCTCCGGCAAGGTTTCAGTGAGGTCCGACCAACTCCGGTGAGGGTCCGACGATATCAAGGTGGTCGGGATAGTCCGGCGCGGATCCGTCGAGGTCCGGCGTGTCTTCCCCTATCTCCGGCGAGGTTTCGGCGAGGTCCGACCAACTCCGGTGAGGGTCCGGCGATATCAAGGTGGCCGGGTAGTCCGGCGCGGTGGACCGGCGAGGCGTGGCGACAGCTCTCCCACGGTCTTAGGGGTATTAGAGATGATTCGCATAAAAATTCACAGTTTCACAGTTGTTTCAGCCAAACGACTTTCAGCTTTACCACAGTTCTCATCTCACAGCGGGTTTTTCACAGCTCACAGTCCACAACAGCTTTTTTGAAATCCACAGCTGAACCAAACACACCCTTAGATGGATAACTATTACCTAAAGACTAGGGTAATTATATCGATTTCGTGGTGATAAGTACATCAATATTGAGTGGTTAACTATTACGAGAGTAGGGTAACTAAAATGATTTCGTTTTGATAACTATATCATTACCACACACATGGCACACATGTGTAACTCATAACCCACAATTGCTTGCATGCCACACTCAGGCTAATTGATTTTGCGGTGATACATAAGATAGTTTTCCTCTTCGTATTAATCTTCTAGCTATACAATACAAGGAAAATGAAATGGCGGATAGCCGATCCCAACTATCACAACACCTACCAAGTACACATGAATCTAAGGATCTTAACCATAAGTTAGCATGTACATACATTATCTAAGAGATGCTACATTTACAACCACAATAATCTTCCATAGGACTTAGAAAAACGTCTGAGCTATTGTTTATGTGTCCATGCCTGCACCTTGATAACAATTCTGCCCATGCCTGCATCACTCGCAAAAAAATCTATCAAATTCCCATATTTTCACACAATAAAGCATATACATGCATATCCTCCATGTTGACTATTATATCTGTAAAAAGGGAACCAGTAATCTGTAGCTCCTGTACTGCTATGTTGACTGTTATACCTCTAAATAGAGTGAACCAACAATCTATGGCTTACATGCATGTATTCTGGTAAGTGGGCCTAGAATAAAAAAAAGAGATGATCGCAAAAATCACCAAATAGTAGTTTAATGCTCACCATTGCAGCATTGCAATTGTTAAGAAACTTTACATCAGGTGACTTATTAGTACACACAGATGACAACTAAGTACTAGCTTTGTAGCTACAACATGTCCACAGGCGACAACCTAAACAACACGGTGCCTTCATGAATTGACTAAAGCGTAGACATTTTTCGTTTGAAGATAGTTCAAACATGAATATTTCATCCGCATGTACTACAGAAATATGAGAAAATACTGATTTTCAAAAGATAACTGAAATACCTCAGCGGCGGGATGAGGCAGACGCTCCAGGCTTGTAGGACTTCATCTAGCAAAATTATTCGGAGTCGGCATAACAGATATAACAAACAAGCTGTGTGGAGAAAACACACAGGGATGGCGACTACCTTACTAGATGGCCATGCAATGGACCTTGTGACAGCATCGCTGATATATCGTAATTCATCATACTGATACAGGAGCGTAGCATGCCTTCTAATCCCAAACATTCACCACAACCTCATAAGTCTCCGGCCTAAGGGGCTCTCCACCCACAAAAGTGTCCTGAGATCCTTAGAAGTGAGATCCTTACAGTTTCATTTGCAAGCTCTAAACTTCTCGACTGCCTACTTACCAAACACATAACGGCACCAAAGTGAATCATCCCCAACCATAAATAGCTCACTTCCTTTGATCTTCAATGTCCCTTGGGGCAGCATGTAGATTGTGACAATAGGATCTGTCCCTCTCTGAATGCCCGAAAATTCAAGTGCTCAGTAAACAATAGCAACATGGACAAAAAATTGAACGCAACTCTTGACAACTGAACTACAAGCAAACCCAGGAAGCATGGCTTGTCGAGAAGATGGGTGAGCACCAGATGCATATGACCATTCTACCAAATGAAACAAAACGTATCAGCTCAGTACAAAATCAACATCGGATGCAAAGACCAACACGCGTTCAAACACATTTCGTCGCCGGAGCTGAGACAATGCCATGTTGTTTCTCGACATGGGTGGTAGGTGGCGGTGGATACGCGTGGTCGGCAAGAATAGAACCGGTGGAGCTAGAGGCTGGGGAGGATGGCGAGGTCAGAGCCCCAGCCTGCGGCGACCTCAAGCAGCAGATCCACTAGGAGGGTCGAGGTACCGTCGCCGTTTGCGGCCGGGGATGGAAGAGCAGCGGGCAGCGCCGGTAGAGGAGGGGCGCGTCGCCGTCGCCGGAGGAGCAGCGGGCCGCGCCGGGAGAGGAGGGCGCGTCGCAGCAGGCCACGCCGGGAGAGGAGGGGCACTTCGCCGTCTCCGTTGGCGTCCGGGGCCGGAGGAGCAGCGGCCGCGCGGGAAGAGGACGGGCGCGTCGCCGTCGCCATTGGCGGCCGGGAGCTACCTGGATGGAAAACGAGTCGGGATAGAGGAGGCGAGTGCCCAGAGGAGACGCGTGGGCACGTTCGCCTTCAATCAAGAGCGTTGCTTCGAACTTCGATCGAACGGCGCGCGATGACCCGCCGCGGATGGTTATCCAGCGACCGTTCTAAACGTAGATTTCCCCATGTTATTTGTTTTTTTTTTGAAACACAGTACAACGCAAGCGCTCATATACACGCGCACACACTCACCCCTATGAACGCACGCACGCACACCCTACCCCTATGAGCACCTCCGAGAGACTGAGCCGGCGGGTCGAGTCTTGAGATTGACGAAGTCACCACGGGCGCCTCGCTGTCGACGGAACGTCGCCTCCCACTGAAGAATATTCCGCCTTAAATGAGAAACACCAGCGTCAAACCTGGGGTTTGAACTCTGGTGGGCTGGGGGTACAACCACCCACCTAACCATCTTGCCACAGGCAAGTTCTCATGTTATTTGTTGGGAGAATCTATACAAAGGCGCCGCAAATTGTTTCTCCGTGCGGCGGTGCGCGGAGATGCGTGTAACGGCCCAATTTTTTTCTATCGCCTTACCCCTTATCCTTATCCCGCATGAGTCCACGACTTCCTCTGGCCACACAATCCTGCGAGCAGGGAGGTTGAGCACGGCTGCGCCCGGAGGTTGCGGGACGCCGCACAGGCACGAGAAGAGGGTGTCGCCGCCGAGCTCGCAGGCCTGAGGCGCCGCGTCGGGAGGTTGAGGAAATTTCGAGCCGGGAGATCGGGGGGCCGCTTCGGCGCCGTCCGCCGCTGCCACTCCGCCGCCACGGGGCAGTGCCTGGCCGTCAAAGTCCACCGAGAAGGCGCCGCTCCGGGACCTCGCCTAGGCTTAGCAGGAGCCCAAGGTGCACCTGCTCGTCTCGGCGCCGCCCTGGTCGAACTCCACGCCGCATTCGAGGACGCCAACGCCGTACACCTCGTCGTCGACCTCTGTGACGGCAGGATGCGGCCCAGCTCGCCTTCGCGCTCGCCGCGTGCCACCGTCGCGGCGTCGCGCACCGGGAAGTCAAGCCAGACAACCTCTTCTTTGACGCCGCCACGGCGCGCTCAAGCTCGGGGACTTCGGCTCCACTGAGTGGTTTGGGGACGGGCGGGCGATGTCCGGGCTGGTGGGCAGTACCTATTACGTGGCGCCCAAGGTCGTCGCCGGGAGGGATTACGGCAAGAAGGTGGTCGTGGGGGAAATCTACGATAACCCCCCCACGTGGCTTAAATATCGCCCACAGGCCCCTTTGATGAGTCACTGACATGTGGGGTTTTAAGTGACTGGGGGGGGGGGGGTTATTATGAATTCTCCGGTGGTCGTGTGGAGCACCGGGTGGTGCTCTACATGATGCTCTCCATCTCCTAGACCGTGCCCTTCTATGGCGCCACCGCCCCGGGATATTCGAGGCCGTGCTTCGCGGCAGCCTGCGCTTCCCGCCGCGCGCCTTCGCATCCGTGTCGCCTGAAGCCACGACCTCCTCTGACCACATGCTATGCGGGACCTGATGCGACGCATGCTCTGAAGGATGTAGATAGAACGTCTGCTGCCAATTTCTGCCTTGTTAATCTCCAGCAAATTGGTGATGGACAACGTTATTGATGTGGTGCCGGAGTTTTGGTAGAACAGTGCTTGCTCCTCTGTCGATCTCTCGTGAAAAGCTGGAAATACAGAAGCTTTCATGCCTGGTCGTCATGTTTGTTCCGAATCTCCCTAATTGTGTAGTCCTTATATAGTCTTGTGCAGTTCTAGCTGAAGAAGTTAACTTACTAATAGTGTGATGATACAGGGTATGTGGTGGTCGTGACTAATTAATCTGGTGACTGTGACTATTTAATCTGATAGTTGATATTAGGTTAGTCGGTAAGTGTAAATAATTTGATGATTTACGCTGTGGTGGTCGTGTCTAAGTAATTTGGTGACTCTTACTGTTTAATCTGATAATTGATACTAGGTTAACCGGTAAGTGTAAATAATGTGATGATTCACAGTATATGGTGGTCAGGACTAATTAATTTGGTGGCCGTGACTATTTAATTTGATAAGTGATACTAGGTTAACGGATAAGTGTAAATAATGTGATGATTCACAGTATACGGTGGTCGTGACTAATTAATTTGGTGGCCGTGACTATTTAATTTGATAAGTGATACTAGGTTAATAACGGTGGTCGTGACTAATTAATTTGGTGGCCGTGACTATTTAATTTGATAAGTGATACTAGGTTAACAGGTAAGTGTAACTAATGTGATGATTCACGGTATAGTGTGGTCGGGACTCGGGATTAAGTAACCTGGTGACTCTGACTATTTAATCTGATAATTGATACTAGCTTAACCGGTAAATGTAAATAATGTGATGATTGACAGTATACGGTGGTTGTGATTAATTAATCTGATGACCATGAGTATTTAATTTGATAATTGATATTAGGTTAATCGGTAAGTGTAAATAATGTGACTAAACTGGTGGCCGTAACTATTTAATCCGATAACTGACACTAGGTTAACCGGTAAGTGTAAATAATGTGATGATTCATAGTATACGGTAGTCGTGACTATTTAATTTGATAATTGATACTAGGTTAACGGGTAAATGTGATGATTCACGGTATATGGTGGTCATGACTAATTAATCTGGTGACAGTGACTATATTATCTGATAACTGATACTTGGTTAACCGGTAAGTGTAAATAATCTGATGATTCACCGTATATGATGGTCATGACTAATTAATCTAGTGATTGTGACCTGTCTCGTCCTCGTCATCCCCTGTAAACCCGGAAGGTCCTCCTCGTCGGTGAACTTCCGACACCCCTACCCTTAAGTTTGTAGTTGGTCCCGGCTCGCTATTTCCACAATGACGTCTTCTCCACCGCGGCTCACTAGTATTCATTGCGACATCGCTACCGATGTCTTAGATGGTGGATGGTGTCGGCTCTCTGTAGTTCGGGTGGCAGCGTCGGGTGGAAGAAGAAGGCGGGCGTCGGAAGGGAGAAGAAGGAAAAGACGCAGGAGAAAGTAGGCACGAGCGCATGGGCCCCACCCGGTCACCCGGTAAACAGCAGCTAGCTAAACTATTGTTAAGCTGTATCTGACGAGGTGAATAAAAACAGGCAATGACCCGGTAAACAGCAGCTAGCTAAGCTGCTAGCTAAGCTATTGTTAAGCTGTATCTCACGAGGTGAATAAAATAGCAATGTAAAAAACTCAGCGTCATAAGGCTCTGAAGGGCATACAGCTATAGGCTAGTGTCTATGGAGAATAAGTAAAAAAAAAAAAAAGTGTCTATGGAGAAACGTGTAGGCATTGCACTGCCAGCCTGCCATGGACAGGCATGCGAGTGGGCCCCGGGATGGCATGCACCCAGCTGCATGCATGCGAGTTCTTTTTTCTTCGACTTCGCCCGCGTTGTATTTTTCTCCCGCACCAGATGACACTCGGGCAACTGAGATATACGCGTGCAACGCGCGTGCAACCGCGTGCAACTGCCGCCGCACAGGACGACATATATGCGGCGCCGCTCCATAGTCAGGTCCTTCAATCATAAGACAGACGGGTCGCGCCCGTCTCCTCCCCTTCGTCCCGAGAGGAGAGGCGATTTCTTGAAACCCGCTCGGTCAACCCACCTCGCCGCCGCAGATCCGGCCGTTTTCCTCCCCTCCGCCGGCTGCTCCGGCAGCGGGAGGGTGGGGGAACGCCGGATCTCGGTGTGTACATAGTGTAGGGTTGGTTGAGCTCTTTGCCGGCGGCGCTCTGGAGGCGGGAGTGCGGCTGGTGGTGGTGGTTTTGGTGGCGGCGCTCCTCCCCTTCGCCGGCGGTGTTCTTCGGAGCCTCGCCGTGGAGCAGCCGTCTCCTTCGTGCTCGCAGCCCCTGGGGGCTGCCGTGCGCGTCTTCCCCGACCCCAGGCTGGATCCGAGGCGACGGATCTGGTGGCTGGGGCCGCGGATGGATCCGTGGGCTCGTCGAACTCTTCTTCTTCCTCCGGCAACGGCGACGACGGCGGCTGAGGCAAGGTGGATCGGAGGGGCGCGGGGGGCGCTCGCCCGGGTCGTTCATCGACAACAGCTCCGCCGCGGCGCGGCGGACGGACACGGCGGCGTCTCTTTTAGGGCAAAGTCTTCCCTGGCAGCGGCAAGACGGCGGCTGGTCTCCCTCGTCTCCGGCGACGGTGGTGGTGAAGTGTTCGAAGCTTCTGGATCCTTCTCCCCTTCGTACTGTATTTTCTTTGTTTTATGTCTGTGTACGGTGTATGTGGACGGCTGAATATACGGAGGTTTGGATGTGTCAAAAAAAAAAAAGGTCCTTCAATCATACTTGTATTCGTTTATGCAGATAAACGATCCAGATCTCGCGCGAGACTACAAAGGGAAGAAAGCTCTGGACCCGATAAGTGATGGTCACCAAAGAAATCTAAGAGATTTCAAGGGTTTTGGACAAGGCCAACCAGTTGGCAAAAAATGAATGTGAATGCCAGCTATTTACATGTTGGGTGTTGTGCTTAGAGACCATGAAGGGAATGTGGTGATGTCAGCCTGGGGGATAAATCCTTTTTGCTCTTCTGTTGAAACTGCTGAAGCAACTGCAACTCGAGAAGGTATAAAACCTATCATTCCAGTGGGATCTAATCATATTATTTATGAGTGTGATAGTGATACAGTGGTAAATGAGTTGAAGAGGATGCAGGGCCGGTCCTGAGGGGGTCAGGGTGTGTGGCCGCCCCGGGCCCCCAAATCTAAGGGGCCCCAGCTGGGTATGTAGTATATATGTACATGGGGTCAGAGAGGGGTTCGCGTGGTGACGCCATTAGATCAGGTTTGGAGCTTTTTCTCCCGTATGCGCAGATCAGGAGACTGAAAGGAGGCCTACATCCTCCTAGTGGGCTGGAAATTGGGCCTCTTTTAAGTTAACTTTGGGCATTTTCTCTTTTGATTAGCTCGGACCTTGGTTAGGTACGAAGTTCAAGTGGGTGGGTAGACAATGTATTACCGATGTAGAGATTGTAGTATACAATCGAGACATTTCATGTTCTATTTTTTCTTTTTAAAAAAATCCAGTTTCAACCCATGCCGACTGCTCTATTTTTTTGCGAAAGGCGGAACAATAAATTTTAGTGTGCTGAAAGTAGTGACATCACAGCGCGTCGAATTTTAGAGGATCAGGGCGGCGACGAGTCTCCATTAGACGGTGGCATCGTCCATTAACGATGCTCTGATCCAAACCAAATAAAATTGAGAATTTTCGATCAGACAACATATCGAAAAATAACAAAGAATGCAAGGGGGCCATGTACTGGTCTAATTCTTCGTTGTGTGTCGTTCGCGACACTGTTCGACCATTCCATGGCCATGCCGAGAGGCAAGAGGACGAGACACCGAGTGGAGATCACCTCATTGTGCCCTATGTACGCCGCGATGATATGATTAGTCAAAGTCGGCGGGATAAGATGATACAGTCACAAACAAGAATGTATCTTGATATGTTAGAAAAAACTATTTAAACGCTATGGATAATTTTTTGATATTGATACCGTTTTCTGATACAGTTTAAGTGACATAACATTTTATATGCATACATATATTAATTATTATGATGATGTTCGCATTGTGGGGGCCTGGATTCCAATTTCGCCCAGGGCCCCCGAAATCTCAGGACCGGCCCTGAGAGGATGGAGGGAAGCAGATCACGCTTCTCGTTCATCTCGTCTGAATCTAGCTAGGGAGCTGCTTAAATTTCTTTCTATGTACAAAATTCAGAAATTGGATCGCTCCTGTAACTGTGTGGCTCACGAGTTAGCTAGGTTTGGTCGTAGCGTGTGGTGTGAAGGTGTGTTATTGAATGCGGTTCCTCCCTGCTTGTTGGAGCCGATTCAAAAGGATAGTAAGGAAAGCTGTAACAACAACAATGATTTTTGAGTAATACACACCCAATTTCAAAAATAAAAATAAAGCCTAAGATGGTGGCGGGCAGGTGCTTTTCGTCGACCAGCACGGCGGCACCGCGGCATCGTAACCAGCGTGGAATGGTCGACCAGCGCGGCGGCATCGGGCCAAGTAATCAAAGAGACTCCTTGTGCAGGTCCTTGACGGGTAGACTCGCTGCACTGCACGTGAAAGCACAGCGATTTGATTTTTTTAAAAGAGACCAAAGCAAAACCTCACGCCGAGACGCGCCTGCGTCTGGTCTTTGCTGGCGCGCATGTCGAAACCCGAGTAATTAATCAACGAGACTCGTGCAGGTAGCTGCCGCGGCCGGTGGCGTCGCACACTCAACGCAAGAGTAATCAACCCTTCACACGACGACTCTTATAGTCGCAGCACAAGCTTGACGAAACTCGAACTTCAGTCCACATTACAGAGGAGGAGCAATAACTGGGTAATTCCGGTTGCGATGCTGCTGCATGATCTGCTTGAAGGCACCTGTGCGGCACAGCACAGTACATGCTTCAGGTGATCACAAGATGTGAAATGCTGCAGTGCGGGTGATACAGATCAGCGGTACAAAACTGTCCACTTGCAGTGACGTTCTGGGGACTGTGTAGCGAGTGCCATCCTGTGTGCTGACAAATAATAAATCTTTAACTTTGACTCTTGCATACTGTTAATAAGAATCAGAGCACTAGTGAACTTCTTTGATTCTGTTAATAAGAATCAGAGCATTTCTTTCCCAGTAAAGAAAGACAAAAAAAAAAACTTCCATGGCAGCACACTGCGTGCTGCCACAGCGCCTGGAGAGTCAGCATTTTCCAACTGGATTTTGCAGTGAACCAATATTTGAGCTTTATTTATGCTTTAGCACAATTAACCACTCTACATCCAAGGGCAGGTCGAGATATGAGTAAATTGCAAAGATTTTCTTACAGATTGAGAAGACTAAAAGAAAATAATGGCCATCTCTTAGTACCATTCATGCTAAAATTAGTACAGAAGCTAAACAGGAACAGTAAGTGGGAACAACCCATTCTCTCTTTATAATACATTCTTTGGAAGAACGTGGCCACAGAGACAAATACAAGGTACAATCCATGTCAAACTTGGCCCTTGCTGATTTGTCCCTCGAGGAGGAAAATTCTGAAACATCAGTAAGTGGCAGGGTCTTCTGATTCAACTTGCCCATGCGCTTTGTAAACCTGAAAGCTTAGCATAGATAGATTGCAAACAAGTGCTCATGTGCAAACACTTGCTAAAAACACATAGACTTTGGTCGAGAGACTTCCCACAAACTCATCAAAGTAGCATCTAGCAATTGAGCGCAAGCTTAAATAACAACTTTATTCATTGCCAGGAGGGAATGGAGACAGGTTTCATTTTATGAGAGTGAACAACATCAACGATATAGCTCCAAAGTTTTTTTAACACTAATACACTAGGTTGCTTGACTTCAATGTCATGAAAAAAAGAGACAAGAGCAGCCAACAAATTTATTCCCGCATTAGCCTTCCAAGAGCAGGTGTCTAGAGAAATTAACTTGTCATGATCATGAATTACTCTCACCACATACTAGTATTCCTCACTGGCCAACTGTTTCCTATCTACTTTGCATTTGTGGAAAGCTTATCTGGAGCTTGGTAGGGTGGTTCAAAGAACGAGCAAATCTGAAATCTAGATTGTAAAGCTAAATAAGAGTTCAACTCCAGTACAAAAAAGTTTTTGCATGCCAGTCATTCGAAAAAATAATGTCCAGGGTATGTGGGAGGGAATGGACTCAAGCAGAAGAACTGATTGAGAGGCCTATGCAATGAAAGGTGATCTCAGGACGCTAGAGATATTCTTGTTATCTTTATTGCATAGGCAGTAGTTTGATTAGCAATTCTGCACATGAATATGGAAGCGCTATTGACAATTTTCTCCTGCTTGAGGATGAACATTTCGATCTTTTGTATGGTGCCCCTCTCTCTTTTTTTTTTCTTTTTTTTTCTTTTTTGTGTTAGAGGCGTCAATGCTGACGAATGTAGCTCTTCGGATGATGAAATTTGCGAGGTTGATGACAATCACAATTCACAACAAAGCGCTTCTGAATCTTCTTGAACTTTGATGAGTGTGCACGATCAACTACTATGGAAAAGCGAGGGATGAGCTATATAGGTAGGTATGGTGTGACCACATGGAAGAAACAGTTTAATTTTCTTGGATTTCGATATGTACACTGGTAGAGTATGCGATATCCCAATCAAGGTATGCAATGCCAAGTGTCGGATAGGCTAGAAAAAAAGTTATGCAAAAAGAATGACTGGCTTTGAAAAACTTCAGACTAGAGGAACATCAAACTTAACAATACGCACTAAATATACAGACTGCAATACGCAAGGCTCATGAAATCTACTCTGATTTTGGCTTTGGTGGGACATAAAAATATTCCGGATCAACTAGATAATAAAATCAACGGCACCATACTTAATTTGGGGGCTATATGAATAAAAATTAGCAAGCTCGAGCCCTTTTTCTCAGTCAATGTTCATCAATAACTTAGCAACTAGTGCTCTTTACCTTTGCAACTATATGCATCAACCGAACACTCTCTTATTTAATTTAGTGTGGCAATGAATACAGAGATTATAAGCATGCCCACAAAGCTAAACTACCAACTTATCAAGATAGTAGCAAGTTCTCAAACTAAGTCCCATGAGGCAACAAGAGTTTGACAATCGCACATTGAATACAATCTAGCACAGCTAAAGCAATCATTAATATCAGTGGTATTTACTAACCTTCCCATGAAGGCACAACTAGTAGCTATACCATTAGAGCCATGTTCCTACTGCATTGTTGATTTCCAAAGTTGTACCACATACCATATCTGTCAAGAACCAGAGAGTATGAAAGTTTAGAACCTAAAAAAAATTAAACAAGTAATCTTCTAGACTTCTATACAGATCAAAGGGAGACTGTTGGGCATACCAATTAATGACAAGTCAAGATATGAATTGGTTCCACGCAAGCACATGTATGATATGAAGAGTCTTTTTTGTAAAGTTCCTGTAATTCATGAAAATACATTAAGCAGCAATAATTATGACAAATGCAAGAACACCTTGTATCAGCATCAATGTAGAACCAAACTGAAAACAATACAAACCTTATTTTCAGTAGCAAATCACCAAGTCTCATCTTTTTTACCAGTATGCATAGGTGATCTTCTGACCCTTACAGTCGAACAGGCCAGGTGCACAAGCAAGGCTTTGTGAGTGATGACCAAAATGTAAACAGAACTTGTCTAGAAGGTAAAAGCCAACAAGAACGAGCATAAGAATACCTACACAAGAAAAAAAATGTTGGGTGCATTATAAATTTCGTCCACACAGGAAGACCGAGAAACCCCAAAATAGTATTAGCTGAGAATCATGCCAGTTTCTGATATTTCTTAATACAGTATACTTTAATGTGCTTGCTGGGACATCTAGGCATTAAATAGAAAACAACTAGGTATTAGTAATTTGGTATGGTACAACATGATTACAGTTCATTTACACATACTTACCCGAATTATGAATTTATCTATAGGAGGACGATACCACATACGACTCTCAAGTGCCCACTGTACATGGATGGAGCGAAATCTACAAGGATAAAACATTGTTTAACTCCAAGACTGAGCCCTGCATAGTAAACAAATAAACGCTGCTCAGACATCAGATTGTCCAGTATAACCAAAGGAAGATATTTTGACTTGATGTGTGGAATTAGGAAACTGTGATCTTACATAGACGTATCATATCAAGGCTATGATGTTGGAGGGTGCGTGAATTCAGAGAATTCTACAAAGATGGAAGAATTTACATCTCCATGGCCGAGACTGTACAGTATTACAAACACGCACTGTTTAGACTTTTGCAGGAACAATATAAACTGGGGAAAGAATGATTTGTGGTGTGTGGGATAGGGAAAACAGAGGTTGATAATGGGAGGTCTGGACGACCCAAACAACGACTTGTTTGTTCAACTAAACACTAGTACACAACAGTCCATAAAACACCTTTTTTTTGTCTCAAAAGATTAAGCACACAGTGAAGGAAAATTTGCCACACAAACAGAACAGCATTAGGCAGCTGAACAAACTACGTTATTTTTTTTCTAGAAGGTGTGTGGAAACTAAGGTAGTACTGGTTGGTTAATTATATGCGTGTACTAACCAGTTTTATGTGCAGGGTGAAGATACAAATCGCGACCATCACGCTTGCCGCTGGCACCCAGAAGGCTGGAACCCGTGCTCCGATGCAGAGAGTAATCTAGGTGGCTAAAAGAATATACAAATCCGTGGTGAACCCTGCACAGCAGATTAAAACAAGCGAGTTATTTGGGTGAAACGACAGTAAGTTCTTTGAATCAATCAAAGAAAAAAAAGAACGATTTTGACGCTTACAAAGTTAGGAATCGAGAAAAGCAGGGGAAAGATTTGGTAATGAGTAATGAGATTGAGGGAAGTGTTTGTCTGTTAAGTACCTTGGACTGGTCAGGCTCTGATTATAGGAATGGATCCTATTAGCTTGCGGCACGCCCTCTTTAGCTCCTCGCTGTTGTCCTCATGGACATCTAACTCTCGCATTGAACTTGGAAGGCCATCCTTGGGCAGCGACTTGATGGCCTTACACTTGGAGATCTTCAATATTTCCAGAGCACTCGGGAGTCTGTTGGGCAGTGATTTGAAGGCATCGCAGTCAGCGATCTCTAATTCCCGCAGAGAGCTCGGAAGGCTGGGCAGCGACCGGATGGCCAAACACTGCCAGATCTCTATTTTCTCAAGGTTGATAAGCTTGTGTAGCCCTGCAGGGAGGCACTGCAGCTTTTCTCCCGACGAAAGTTGGAGGCCCTGGAGGGAGGTTAGGAGCTGAAAGGCCTCCTCTTGTTCCTTGGTCAAGTGCTTCACCTCGTCAGTGAAGCAGAGACCCAATGTGGTGAGGGTGGAAGAGAAGAGGCTGCAGATGGGCGCAGCAAGGAATCCCGTGTTATGGTCCGTATCCAGATCCAGGAGCTTGGAGGAACGGGAAAACAGCTCTCTGTCATGCGGCCGTGAGGGATCGGAAGCAGCAAAGAAATCGGGGAGATTATCTAGGGTTAATTTTGTGAGGCGGCCGTGGGCGAGGAGAGGCCACAAGCCGTCATCTCTTGAACCCTCCAAAAAGCCCAAGGATAATCGGGTGCGAGAGGTGAGGTTTGAGAGGGCTCGCAGCGTCTCCATGTGCTTCACGTAATCAAGGGCGAGGTCTTGCAGGCAGGTCGGGAAAGGGGAAAAAGAGGAGGACGAGTAGGAGGAGAGGAACTCGGGGCAATCACATACATACAAGGAGCGGAGGGAGCGGAGACGTTGGAGCCCCCCTCCACTTCCGGAGAGCAAGCTTATCTTTTTGCAAGACGTAATTTTTAACTCCTGTAGAGGGTGAGGCAAGAGCAGCAGTCCTTGTGCTGCTGCCGATGTTGTCATTATTTCCTCTTCTCCTCTTGTCTGTTGCTGCTGCTCTCCAAAAACAGTTTCCGCATGCTCAGCCACACCCAGCCCGGTTATATTCTCACAATCGCTTATCCACAACGTAGAGAGGTTCGGAAGGAAAGAGAGACCCAGCCCGGTTATATTATCACAGTTCCAAATTGACAAAGTTGAGAGGTTCGGAAGGAAAGAGAGCAGCCGTGTCAGTTCTTCCCCGCTGCTATCACATCTATAGATGAAGATATCTTTCATATATGTTAGCATATGGAAGTGAGCCAGCGGTAGGGGAGGGATGTTTTTCAGGGACAACTTGTCTATATTAGTTAGATTAGAGAATTTCAAACAATTCCACAGCGCATCACCTTGACCATCCTCTCCCTCAATTTCCAAGCTTAATTTTGATCCGTATTTGCTTGGGTAACCCAGCTTCTTGATACCTGATCCCACTCTTACTATCTTAGCAGAGCGTGCAACACCATTTCCCCAAGGGATGGGAGGCAGCGAAGTTAGTTTTGGACAGTTTTCAATCGTGAGCTCCTCTAGTCTAGGAAACCAAGCCATTTTGTCCTCACCATGTGCTTCATAGCAAGTAGGATTTGAAAACGGCAACTCGATGAGTTCACAGCAATCTGTGACAATGACTACTTCCAAGTGAGAAAACAAAGGACAAGCGCCATTGCCAACCCATTTTTTCATCCAAGATAGGTTACTCAGTTGTAGCATTTTCAAGTTAAGAAAGCTTGAAGGTGAAATACTACAACCCTGATACTCTTCACCACGCTCATTAACCATCCATCTCTCCCAGAGGTGGAAGATTCTTCCAGGAGACACCATCCAGACAAAGAGATACCAAGCATTTAACCGTGAGATTAGTGCATAGCCATGACGGGCAATTAGTGCCCCCATGCCCTCTAATGCTTAGCTCTTGAAGACCGCTATGTGGTACAAGACTTGCAAGAACATTTTCTTCTAGTATAGGATCCTTTTTAGACCGCCTTACATCCCATTCCAATCTGAGTTCTCTTACGTGGTTCTTGTGCGTCAGTTTAATTTTGTTTGCTTCCTCTTTTGTTTGTATATTTTCGAGATTATAGATGCCAAGTGATCCTCCAATCTCTGTCAACAACCCGAGTTGACTCGGTTCAAAACCCTTGCGCTCCTTTCCCACTCTAAATTCCTTTAACTCCTGGAAAAACTTCAGTTTTCCGACCTCAAAAAAGTCAGAATGGAGATGGACCATGTTTTTGGGTATAAGAAAGTGATGCAATTTTACAAGGTTGCTCATATCTCGAGTCGGACTATCGAAATGACACACACTTTGCAAATCAAGGACTTCTAGATGATACAGTCTAAACAATGCACTTGGCAAGCACAAGTTCCAGTGATCCAACGACTTGATTCTTAGGTAGCGAAGATGGACAAGTTTCGAAAAGTTGTGCAGTATGTCCTCTAAATTATATGACGCTCCGGACAAAAATATGGCACGAAGGGCTGTAGCTTCCCTAAACAATCCACCAAAAGTATTGGCAAAGCTTCCATGGTAATCTCCAAAAAACATTAAAGTACGTAGGTGTTCGACTTTCAGTTGTCTATTTAGTGCACTTAAATTCTCATTGTAGTCTTCGAAAGACATTCTATCTTTTACATCTGTGTTGTCTATGATGATAGACAAGTGACGTATAGATGGAAGGATTTGTATGTACCTCACGTTAGAACTACAGATGCTAAGACATTCATACGATGAAACCTTCACTGCCAACTCATGCAGGAAGTCATGGATGACATAATAAGGACCTTCATCTTCCCTTCTTATCATTTTGAAAAATCCATAATTTACCAAGTCATTTAAATAGCTCAGCCCAACATCTTCAGCCCTTTTTCTCTTCTGGTCACGTGAATGTAAAATATCTAGTCCAGACCATAAGTGAACCAACTCTTCGCTACCAAATTCATAATCTTCAGGAAACAAAGCACAAGAAGAAAAACATTGTTGAAGATGGAAAGGAAGATAATCATAGCTGAGCTTTAAAGCTGGCATAATATCATTTTCGTCGGTTTGTGACTCCCATTCTTTACTTTCTAGGATGCTTGTCCAGTGATTCAATATAAGATTGTTTCTTAGTAATCTACCAACAGTTTTTGCTGCAAGAGGTGAACCCTTGAGCTTTTCCACTATTTTGCTCCCAACTTCAGATAATTCTGGATGGTTAGCCCACGGTATTTGATCACCAAATACACATTCTTCAAAGAGAGACCTAATATCTTTAGGACAGAGATGCTCTAGTAGGAGTGAGAATTTAGTTGTCTTAATCGTGTCTGCTACCTGGGGTATTCGAGTTGTGACTATAACCATGTTACCTTTTGCCCCCTCTTTTTTAAATAGAACCATTAGTTTCTTCCACTCATTCTCATGATGTGTCCACACATCATCTAAGACAAGTAAAACCCTCTTTCCTTTTATTCTTTGCTTGATGAGTTCTTCGTCACTACCATTGTTGTTTTCATTGTTAACTTGGGGGATCTTTTTCACAATCTCTTTTGCCAACCTATTTGCATTAAAATCGAAAGAGACACAAATCCAAATGGGGACCTGGAAATGGCTTTTCATTTGTTCATATATGTGTTGCGTGAAAGTTGTCTTTCCAATACCCCCGGGCCAACTATTGGAAGCACAGTAAGTTCACAACATTCACTATTAACAATTTCATCTACAACAATCTTTTTTTGGCTGTCCCTCCCGTATAACTTAGGCTCTGTGATTTCCGGGGTGGTTTTGTCTCTGCTCGTAACAGTTTCATGTCCAGCCGTACGGCTGGAGCCCAGTAGCTCTAGATTAAGAATGGTGGAGACCATACCACATACGGGCTTCAACTGTTCGGTGATGTCCCTAATTTTTGTAGACATTTCTACCCTATCAAACTTTAACTTTGGTGATTGCAAGGAATGATTCCTCTGTGGTGCCTTGGAGGACTGCCAAGCGCCACAAAGAAATCGTCATCGTCCATTTCCTTGCTTGTTGGACGATCCTAACATGCCAGTGTCAGGATCATCATCGTTGACGGACGGAAAAGAATAGCATGTGAAGTGCTTACCTACTGCGCCGGAAGCTTCACGAGCACTGGAGGCAACCTCTGGCATGCATCCACCATGAACCTCTTGGACAACCTGGTTGGCAGGTGACAGTGGCGAGGAGCTAATCTCACGGCTTCCACAAAAGTGGAGGCCTGAGAGGTATCCTTGTTTGCCACCTTCGTCTTGCTCGTCGCGCCTGGCAGCACGCGAGCACACCGGTAACTTGACCTTATTCACGCAAGCTCTGGCTGTGTGGCGAGCGTTGAGGACGAGGTCTTGGACACAGCCTGCTTCATGCGTGTCGGCGGCATGGTAGGTGTGGTCGAGCTCATCCTGGATGCGGAAGTAGTCGAGCTCATCTAGCACGTCCTCAGCCCCGTAAGCGAGCTGCCGCAAGTTGTCTAGGAGTTCCCCCAGGGAAGGGTTGTGGATCTCCCTGCCCGGGACGTTGTTCAGCATTGCCTGCGCGTATAGCAGCTGCATCTTTAAGGCCTTCATGTTGGATCCGAGCATGGAACTGGCACCCCATGCCTCCAGCAAACCGCCGGACAGTGGGCGCAGTGCCTTGCCCACCACCCAGCTCGCTGCAGGGATGCCGACCGTCTCCATCTATTGGAACAGTTAATCGATATCGATGCCTGGCTTTCACGCTGGTCCTGAAGATATCGATGCCTGGCTTTCAAGATAAAGTGAGTTGAAGATATTGAAGGAACTTCGTCAGAGTTGTTGAGCTATGGGGATTATATATAGACAGTGTAAACATATATGTACACAGCGTCACAAGTACTATTTGTCTATTCCTGATGGGATCAATTATATTGATTGGTAAATGTAACTAGTAATTAAGCGGAGATGTTCAGTGATAATAATTTCATATATACTTACCGGAGGAGAGCTGGATCTGTGAGGCCACGCTGCAATGCGAAGTGTTGCTATCGGAGGTCTAGCTAGCTAGCTAGCCAGAAGAAAGGTAGTCAAGATGCAACATAGAAATGCCAAAGCTGGTTGATGTTCAGAGAGGAAGAAGTGTGGATGGCAGATGCGTGGAGAACTATAGATACTCGCAAGGCCAATCACGCTTGGTGGCCTTGGAGTGCGCGACCTGGAACGCACAAGCCTCGCGCTGCGCACGCGCTGGCTCTGGTTCAGCCGCACCGATGCCACCCGTGCCTGGAGCGGCCTCGACCTGCAATTCACCGCCGAGGAGCGCGCGTTCTTCTTCGCCTCCACTGTCATGCAGGTCGGCGACGGCCGGCAGGCCCTTTTCTGGGAAGATAAGTGGATCGACGGCCGCTGCGTCCGTGACGTCGCGCCCAACCTGTACGCGTGTGTCCACAAAAGACGCCGCAAACGGAGGACCGTGGCTGATGGGCTCCAAGCTCACACTTGGGCGCGCGACATTCAGGGCACCATCGGCATCCAGGAGCTGGGGCAGTACCTACTGCTCTGGCGCAAGATCGAACACACGGAACTCACCACCGAGCCAGATCGCCTGCGCTGGACCCTGACCGCGAACGGCACCTACACGGTGCAGTCTGCCTACCAGGCCACCTTCCAAGGCTCCATCACCTGCGACGCGTGGAAGCTCACCTGGAAGGGCTGGGCGCCGCCGCGCGTACGTTTCTTCCACTGGCTCGCCCACCTCGACCGTTGCTGGACCGCGGACCGCCTGGCGCGGCGTGGCCTACAACACCCCACACGCTGCCCGCTCTGCGACCAAGCGCCGGAAACCATGCAACATCTCCTCCTAGCTTGCCCCTTCTCTCGGCAGGTCTGGTTCGAGATATTGTCATGGTTACGGATGCCATGCCACCCTCCAGACGGCGAAGAGACGCTTAACGAATGGTGGATCACGGCGCGACGGGCCACCCCCAAACCCTTGCGCAAGGGGCTGGCCTCCACGACTCTGCTTGTGCCATGGATGTTATGGAAACACAGAAACTGTTAGAATATGGGCCCATTTATGGGCAGCCCATATAAGCAATTTCAGAAAATCTCAAAGCCCATTTTTGTGGCAGCACACATGGGAGTGGAGTGGGAGCTAAAGTTTAGTCCCACATTGCTAGTGGGAGGAGAGTTGCACCAACTTATATAGTGGAGTGTTGTGCTACTTGGTGTGCTTGTGAGAACAGAAGGCTCTCTCCCGCGCGCTCCTCCTCCGCGCCGCTCGCACGCACGCACGCACCGCACCGCCGCCCGTCTCGTCACGACGCGCCGCGGGTTGCGGGAATCTCGCCGAGCCGAGCTTTATTTTTGCAGTCCGGGAAAAACGGTTTGGACGGACGCGTCACAGTTAGTCGGTTCGGGTCGCTCCCGGATCGTGGGCTACTGTAACCGACCAAAACGTGCGCGACGTGGACTTGGCCCACGGTGTACGTGTTAGGGTTTCCCGAACCGCACTATATATTGCCGTGCACTGCGTGCGCCGTCAAATCGAACCAATCTAGGTTTTGCCAATCTCGTGCCTTGCGCCGCCACCGTAGTCTACTCCATCCCGTGCGCCGGCGTGCACCGGCGAACGGGACAGCAGGTCTCCGGAACCGCTCGTCCTTGTGATCCTGTACGGGAGAGGGCGAATAAGGTTTTTGGGAAGCGCTCCGCGCGACTGCTTTCAAGTTCTTCATCACGGCTCGACTTCCTGGACGATCTCCGGGTCCGCGGGCGACTCGTCTCCAACGTCGTCTTCTTCGAGCTGCTACCGTCGCCGCTCAAGCTGCTCCAACGACTACTTCATCTACAATCGTTCGGTACGTTCGTCACGTTCCGATGGCTGTGTTTGTAGATGTCTGCTGCTGTTCATGTTAATTAATACGTCTAGTATTTTCGAGTTTAACATGTTAGTAGCTGTTGCGATCATGTTTATATTCTGGAATTAATCATGGAAATTATGCCTAATATCCAACAATCCAAAAACCTTATATTTGTTATAGGCAATTTCCTGAGTTAAACATGGGACATCTATCTGATGCGCTGAGGCCGGACAAGTTTACCGGTGTGGACTTTAAGAGATGGCAGTACAAGACCACACTGTGGTTGCGATCTCTGAAAGTGTTCGAGGCTAGTGAGGGTTTACCTGAAGGAACTATATCTGACGAGGATCAGAACAAGTTCAAGGAAACCAATACTGCCTTTGTGGGACTCGTTCTGAGTGCTCTTAGCAACAAGCTGTTTGATGTGTACATGCACATTACAGATGCCAAAGAGCTCTGGGAGGCACTGAACGCTAAGTTCGGTGTAGCAGATGCTGGCAGTGAACTGTACATCATGGAGAGCTTCCATGACTTCAGGATGGCTAACAACCGTTCTGTAGTCGAACAGGCTCATGAGATACAGTGCATTGCTAAGGAGCTTGAGCACGCTAAGTGTGCCTTACCTGACAAGTTTGTGGCTGGATGCATTATTGCAAAGTTGCCCTCTTCATGGAGGAACTTCGCCACAACTCTCAAACACAAGAGACAGGAGATATCGGTTGAAAACCTGATAGCGTCTCTTGATGTTGAGGAGAAGGCTCGGGCTAAGGACACTGCTGAGAGAGGTGGTGAAGGTCAGTCTAGCGCCAACATGGTGCAGAAGAACTTTCACCATGGCAAGAGCAAGGCAAAGAGCAAGCCTTCCTTCAACATGCCTACCAAGACTACTTCTTTCAAGAAGAAGAAGAAGATGCTGAACAAATCTGAGCTAAAGTGCTACACTTGTGGAGAGCCCGGACACTTCTCTGTGGACTGCCCAGATCGTGCAGACAAGAAAGGGAAGAGCCAAAGCATGTCAACGTCGTGACCGCTAGCAATGCTGATGGGTACGGTAATTTACCGATTGTGCTTTCAGTATTTCAATCTCCATGTTGGTGGATTGATACGGGTGCTAATGTTCATGTATGTGCTGACATCTCTATGTTCACTTCTTATCAGGTCGCAGATTCAAGCGTCTTAATGGGGAATGGATCACATGCTTCTGTTCGTGGTGTTGGCACGGTAGATCTGAAGTTTACTTCGGGGAAGATCGTGCAGCTGAGGAACGTGCAGCATGTCCCTACTATGAACAAGAATCTGTTAGCGGCTCCCTTCTATGCAGAGATGGGTTTAAATTAGTCTTGGAGTCCAATAAAGTAGTTGTGTCAAAGTTTGGACAATTTATTGGTAAAGGGTATGAGTGCGGAGGCTTGTTCCGCTTTTCATTATCGGATTTTTGTAATAAGTCAGTAAACCATATTTGTGGCAGTGTGGATTCGGATGCTAATGTTTGGCACTCTCGTTTATGTCATGTTAATTTTGGTTTAATGAGTAGACTTTCCAGTTTGAGTTTAATTCCTACTTTCACCATTGCCAAAGGTTCTAAGTGCCATAGCTGTGTGCAATCTAAGCAACCTCGAAAGCCTCACAAGGCAGCCGAGGAGAGAAACTTGGCACCTCTAGAACTCGTACATTCGGATCTATGTGAGATGAATGGCGTGTTGACAAAAGGTGATAAGAGATATTTCATGACTTTAATCGATGATGCTACTAGGTTCTGTTATGTATATTTGTTGCACACTAAAGATGAAGCTTTAGACTACTTTAAAATCTATAAAGCTGAAGTAGAAAATCAATTAGAGAGAAAGATCAAACGTCTTAGGTCAGATCGTGGTGGCGAGTATTTCTCCAACGTATTTGATGAATTCTGTGAGGAACATGGTATTATTCATGAGAGGACGCCTCCCTATTCGCCCCAATCAAACGGGGTTGCCGAGAGGAAAAACCGCACGCTGACCGACTTGGTGAACGCCATGTTGGACACTGCTGGTTTATCTAAGGCATGGTGGGGGGAGGCTTTGTTGACTTCGTGTCATGTCCTGAATAGAGTTCCTAACAAGGATAAAGAGAAGACACCTTACGAGGAGTGGTCTGGGAGAAAACCATCACTTTCTTATTTTCGTACTTGGGGATGTTTGGCGAAAGTCAATGTTCCAATTCCTAAGAAACGAAAACTTGGACCGAAGACAGTGGATTGTGTCTTTCTAGGTTATGCTCAGCGGAGCATTTGCTATAGATTTTTAGTGGTTAAATCTGAGATACCTGATATGCATGTTGATACTATTTTGGAATCTCGTGATGCAACATTTTTTGAGAACATGTTTCCTATGAAGGATATGCATAGCATTGCTAGAATTTCTTCTGAGATATTTGCTGAACCTAGTACATCTGTTGATCATTCTGAACAACCACATGTTGAGGAAGTCCTTGAGAAGGATGACAATGAATCAGCTCCCAAGAGGAGCAAGAGACAGAGGACTGAAAAATCCTTTGGTGATGATTTCATTGTGTACCTTGTGGACAATACTCCCACGTCCATTGCAGAGGCATTTGCATCTCCTGATGCTGATGACTGGAAAGAAGCTGTCCATAATGAGATGGACTCGATTCTTTCTAATGGAACTTGGGAATTATCTGAACGACCCTACGGCTGCAAACCTGTGGGTTGTAAGTGGGTGTTCAAGAAGAAGCTAAGGCCTGATGGTACTATTGAGAAGTACAAGGCACGGCTTGTAGCCAAGGGCTACACCCAGCGTGAAGGCGAAGATTACTTTGACACCTATTCACCTGTTGCTAGACTCACCACCATTCGAGTACTACTTTCCCTGGCTGCCTCCTATGGTCTTATCGTTCATCAAATGGACGTAAAGACAGCTTTCCTTAACGGAGAGTTGGAAGAGGAAATCTATATGGATCAGCCTGATGGGTTTGTAGTAAAAGGTGAAGAGAGAAAGGTGTGCAAATTGTTAAAATCTTTGTATGGGCTGAAGCAAGCACCTAAGCAATGGCATGAGAAGTTTGACAGAACTTTAACTTCTGCAGGCTTTGCCATTAATGAGGCTGATAGGTGTGTATATTATCGCCATGGTGGGGGCGATAGTGTTATATTATGCTTGTATGTTGATGACATACTGATTTTCGGTACAAGCATGATAGTGATAAATGAGGTCAAGTTTTCTGTCAAAGAGCTTTGATATGAAAGATCTGGGACAAGCTGATGTGATCCTGAACATTAAGTTGATTAGGGATGAGAGTGGGATTACGTTAACGCAATCACACTATGTTGAGAAGGTCTTGAGCCGCTTTGGTTATATAGACAGCAAGCCTTCTCCAACACCCTATGATCCCAGTGTGACACTCAGAAAGAACAAAAGGAAACGAGAGATCAATTAAGATATTCTCAAGTGATCGGTTCACTCATGTACCTTGCGAGCGCGACGAGACCTGACATCTCTTTTGCTGTGAGCAAGTTGAGCAGGTTCATGTCTAACCCGGGTATTGATCATTGGCATGCACTTGAAAGGGTCATGCGCTATCTGAACGGTACAATGAGTTATGGGATTCACTATTCAGGGCACCCTGCGGTGCTTGAGGGATACTGTGATGCGAACTGGATCTCAGATGTTGATGAGCTCTACGCCACAAGTGGATATGCATTTATTCTTGGAGGTGGCGCAGTGTCATGGAGGTCTTGCAAACAGACCATTTTGACGAGGTCAACCATGGAAGCAGAACTTGCTGCTTTAGATACAGCTTCTGTTGAGGCAGAATGGCTGCGTGAGCTCTTGATGGACTTGCCGGTGGTTGAGAAACCATTACCGGCCATCCTTATGAACTGTGACAACCAAACGGTTATTACGAAAGTGAACAGTGCTAAGGATAATGCGAAGTCATCAAGACACGTCAAGAGACGCTTGAAGTCTGTCAGGAAAATGAGAAACTCCGGAGTAATAACTGTTAGTTATATTCAAACAGACAAAAACCTGGCAGATCCCTTTACGAAGGGACTATCACGTAATGTGATAGATAGTGCATCGAGGGAGATGGGGTTGAGACCCGTGAGCGTTACACCATAGTGGTAACCCAACCTATGTGATCGGAGATCCCGTGAATTAGGACCTGGGAAGAACAAGCTAGTGGTTTAACTGAGGAGAGTTATTTTATAACCCTCTCCGTGGGAAGATGCATAACTCTCACATTCTGTAAGGCAGGTTGGCAATATGCCTTAATGTGTTTCTGTTGGCTATTCGTAGCAAAGGTGCTATCCTACAGAGCGACCTTGAAAGAACACACCTATATGAGTCCGACTGTTAAACGTCGCAGTCTATGAGATTTGGGTGATCTCTAGTAAGCTCATGAAGAGACCAGGGAGTATGACGCATATGCTCCACCCGCGGGGTAGGCTACTGGCAGCCACGTACTGGTTATGACTTTGAGTGAAGTCTATTGGCACCAAACTTGCAATTCAAGGTTCGTCCATTGTTCAAGTTGCTGGTAGATGTAGCTTGAAGCTCTAGGCGGAAGTTCAACTTAACAGTCTCTGCTGAAACACTGGTATATAAACAAGAAACGAGGTTTGGCAAAATCTCTAAATGGGAATTTGAGATCTGGTGGGGGATTGTTAGAATTGGGCCCATTTGGGCAGCCCAATAAGCAATTTCAAAAATCTCAAAGCCCATTTTTGTGGCAGCACACATGGGAGTGGAGTGGGAGCTAAAGTTTAGTCCCACATTGCTAGTTGGAGGAAACACCACCTTATAAGTGGAGTGTTGTGCACTTGGTGTGCTTGTGAGAACAGAAGGCTCTCTCGCGCGCTCCTCCTCCTCCGCCGCCGCTCGCACGCACGCACCGCACCGCCGCCCGTCTCGTCACGACGCGCCGCGGGTTGCGGGAATCTCGCCGAGCCGAGCTTTATTTTTGCAGTCCGGGAAAAACGGTTTGGACGGACGCGTCACAGTTAGTCGGTTCGGGTCGCTCCCGGATCGTGGGCTACTGTAACCGACCAAAACGTGCGCGACGTGGACTTGGCCCACGGTGTACGTGTTAGGGTTTCCCGAACCGCACTATATATTGCCGTGCACTGCGTGCGCCGTCAACCGAACCAATCTAGGTTTTGCCAATCTCGTGCCTTGCGCCGCCACCGTAGTCTACTCCATCCCGTGCGCCGGCGTGCACCGGCGAACGGGACAGCAGGTCTCCGGAACCGCTCGTCCTTGTGATCCTGTACGGGAGAGGGCGAATAAGGTTTTTGGGAAGCGCTCCGCGCGACTGCTTTCAAGTTCTTCATCACGGCTCGACTTCCTGGACGATCTCCGGGTCCGCGGGCGACTCGTCTCCAACGTCGTCTTCTTCGAGCTGCGACCGTCGCCGCTCAAGCTGCTCCAACGACTTCTTCATCTACAATCGTTCGGTACGTTCGTCACATTCCGATGGCTGTGTTTGTAGATGTCTGGCTGCTGTTCATGTTAATTAATACGTCTAGTATTTTCGAGTTTAACATGTTAGTAGCTGTTGCGATCATGTTTACTATTTTGGAATTAATCATGGAAATTATGCCTAATATTCCAACAGAAACGACTGTGTCTTCGACAGAGGACAACCATCAGTCCAAGGCTTGGCGACGAAGATCAAAGAAGAGGCGGCCCTTTGGGCACGCGCCGGCGCTTTAGGCCTTCGTGCTGTTCTCCCACAAACCTGGGACGTACACTGATACAACTGTTTCGCTCTGTAATCGCCTCCTAGGAGGATTGTAACAAACTCTACCTTTTCAGTAAAATGAAACGCAAAAGTCTTTTGCGTTTTCGCTAAAAAAAAAAAAAAAAAAAAATAGATGTGAGCAGCTTCCCATTCACAGATGCGAAACTAGGAGAGCAAGCAAATACTTGGATTCGAATCTCGTGACGGGCATCACAACTGCATGTACATTAGTTCACACTTTTACAACCTGGATTATACGCCTGAACCTTTTATTTATAATTTGAAAAATGATTAAAATAGAAATTCACCCATATAGGTATTGCATAATTGGATAAAACTTACTCATACATTTTTTTCATTAAAAAATATGACGGAATGTGACTTGTGCGAAAATTAGAAAACAAGATACCATACAAAATTTCTATGGCTACTGCAGAAATCCATTTTTGTGATTATAATGCATGTCATAAATGGTCCAGGGTAGTTTTCGTAATGGATTTAACAGTTAAGAAAGAATAGTTTGGGACACCTCACTACAGATGAATCACAAAAACCATGCATGTTATACATCATGCACTCATGCTAACATATTTTTTTACCAAAACAAAAATATCATTTTTACAAAAAAAATTCAAACACAGGTTTTAGATATCTTATGTGTTAGTGACAAGTACCTCACTACATACAGACTTTTATCTAATAACCATTAATGAAATAGGTTAACAACTCACACATATGTTTAAATAGAGACCAGTATGCAATACGAATTTCTGAATGTCAGATGCACTTGCAGGCTAAACCATATGCCACTGATATTGAGGTGGCAATGCTCAAGAGGGAGACAAGGCATCTCACGCCACACATATTCTATTTTCTGAGGTGAAGCAATGCATACATATTTGTTCTCACCTCTTGTAGGTGTCGCATATGCCCTTTCGTACACAAAGAGGAAAGAAACTGATAGGCAAGGGGCAACAGTGAGCTGATGCTGAAGGTTACCAAACAAAAGCATCATCTTTCCCTCCGACCGCTCGATAAGATGTGAATTATTGCTCAGACCCATCACTTTTACCTGAAGCACACTGGATAGTGCAGCATTTGTTCCTTGTCTGGTCCTTTCCAGCTTGCCGATGACCTTAGTATCACACCACATGTCTCTTTGCTTTTTCATCTACTTTCTTTAGAAGCAAAAGGTACATGATTCTTTACCTTGTTTTCTTAAGAAAGGCCAAAATTCCTAAGTTTTTTTATGAAACTGCCGTGGTTCTGAAATGAGCGAAAAATGTAAAAGCTAGTTTAGTAGTGCAGATGGCCCCAGTGGCCAGTGGTGTGTTGGGAATTCACTTATTTAGGCTCAAGTTTGCAGGCTCAACAGTTTAAATCTGCTTGCGCACTGGATGTTACCCGCTTAGCCCATAGGCGCAAGGTGTTAGCTGCAAGCCATCTGAGGGCCATGGCAGTCCTTTGCAAGGAGTCGAAGACACACCTGTTCCTTGGCTGCCAGAGATTGATCGCGTATGCAGCGAAGTGGGTTTTGGCCAGGATCGTTGCCAGGATCGTTGCCTGCTGGTCCCTATACGTGTGATGGTCTGAACAAAAGCTAAGATGTCTTTGGATGATGTAGCTGCGTCATTGAAGGCACAAGGTTCAAAAAAGCGTCGCTTAATCGCCGCTTGCGCAGGAAATTGAGCGGAGCGACGGCTTTCTGCGTCGCTTCTTCCTGGGCGTCCAGTTACGCGCGCCGAGCGATTAGGCGACGCTGAAGAGATTAAGCGGGCGATTAGGCGACGCTGAAGCGGCGCACAGCGATGAATGCGGCGGCTGCGCGCTGAGCTTCCCCGAGCGGGATTTCTGAAATTTTGGGGAGAAAAGAGGGGGAAACGCGAGCGAGCGAGCATATAAGCCTGGGACGCGAGCGAGGGGGTTAGGGTTACCCGACAGAGGCCTGGGACGCGAGGCTCTTTTCCGCCGCCGCCAGTGCAGCTCGGGCCTCCGCCGCCGCCGCAGCTCGGACCTCCGCCGCCGCCAGCGCCGACCCCGACCTCCTCGTCCCTGCTGCGCCTCCTCCCCGCCGCCAGCGCCGACCCCGACCTCCTCGTCCCTGCTGCGCCTCCTCCCCGCCGCCAGCGCCGACCCCGACGGCCCGACCTCCTCGTCCCCGCCGTCCTGCTTCTCCTCCGTTGCCGTGAAGCTTCTACTCCGACCCGACCTCCTCGTCCCCGCCGTACTGCTTCTCCTCCGCAAGATCGAGCTCTATCTTCAGGTAACGCTCTGCTTTTGTGTTCTGTGATCCTGTGACTGCTGTGTGCTGTCCTCGTGTGTACTGCTGTGTGCCCCCGCATGTGTATGCTGCTGTCAAAATTGGTAGGACTAGGACATGCCGAGCTGCTGTTGTTGGCCTTTTGCTTGCTACTTGATAATTAATCTATTGAATGATCTGAATTTCCTGCTATTAGGGAATGGGCTATAGCTGTTATTTTTGCTATAATTTGAGGCTGTGCTAATGTTGCTTAATTTCTGTAGAAGACATGGAGGCCGAGGCTGATGGTGAGGTACCCATGCCGCCGCCTTCAATGGCATTGAGGGGCAACTCGAAAGATGTCGGATGGAATTATGGCAAATATTGTGATCCAGACAACAAGAGCAAAGTGAAGTGTGACTTCTGTGGCCATACTAGCACCGGAGGGATTTATCGCTTGAAGTTACACATTCTTGGTACGGATAAAAATGTGGCAGGATGCAAGAAAGCTACCCCGGAAGCCAAGGCGGCATGCAAGAAACAGTATACCAAGGTCATAGAGACAAAGTCAACAAAGAGGCAGCGTGAGCAAGAAGTTAGAGATGATGTGCATATATCAAGTGCATGTGGATCGGTACAAGATGGTGATAGCTCATGCGTGCAGCAGCCTAACACACTAGGTCCCATGGACAAGTTTGCGCGTCCTATTAATGGTACACCAAGCACTGAGGAATCGTTGAGGCAACAAAGTATTAATGAGGCTCTTTGGAAGGAGAGAGTGCATGAAGCTTCACAATATGTTGCTAGATGGGTGTATACACATGGTAAAGTACCATACATGGCAGCCTTGTATGTTGTTATTTGCTTACAGCCTTGTATGTTGCTAGATGACTAACTTGCTAATTTTTTATTTTTTTTACTTGTGTTTGTGCAGCCATACCATTTAATGCTTTGGACAATGATGAGTTCATGCAAATGTGTGAGGCCATTGGAAAGTTTGGCAAAGGGTATGTGCCTCCTAGTCAATATGAGCTGCGTGAGAAGTTGTTGAGTGAGGAATATGCAAGAACCAAGAGTTTGCTAGATGACCGTGAAGATCTAAAGAAGAAGTATGGATGCACCATCATGACCGATGCATGGACAGATATGAAGAGGAGGAGCATAATGAATGTGTGCATGCATTGTAGTGGAGGATCTTCTTTCCTCAAGTCAAAGGAGACCTCGGATGTGTCACATACCGGGGAACTCATATTTGAACTAGTGGACAAAGCAATTGAGGAGGTAGGGGCTGAACATGTGATGCAAGTTTGTACGGACAATGCTTCCAATAACATGGCAGCCAAGAAGTTGTTGCTTGAAAAGAGGCCAAAAATATTTTGGACCTCTTGTGCAACTCACACCATCAACTTGATGCTCCAAGGATTTGGCAACATCAAAAGGTTCAAGTCCATAGTGGATCAAGCACAAAAAGTCACTATCTTCATCTATGCACATCACAAGACTTTGGCATATATGAGGAAATGCACAAAGAGGAGAGATATCGTAAGGCGGGGGTGACTAGGTTTGCTTCCAATTTCCTTACTTTGCAAAGCTTGGCGGAAAAGAGAGATGCTCTAAGGGCTATGGTGGTTGATAGAGCATGGGATGAGATGCCAATTGTGAAGAGCAAGAAAGGAAAAGATGCAACCGCCACCTTGATGGATGCTAACTTTTGGAAGGGAGTGACACTTTGCGTAAAAGTGTTCGAGCCATTGGTTTCCCTTCTTCGTTTGGTTGATGGGGATGTCAAGCCATCTATGGCTTGGCTGTATGGAGAATTGTTGAAGGCAAAGACCAAGATTAAGGAGGCTTTTGGAAATAATGAGAAGAACTATAGAGAGACTATGGTCATTATTGACAAGAAGATGAAAGGAAGGCTTGATAGTCCATTGCACAAGACCGCATATCTCTTGAATCCACACTACGCTTATGCTAACAAGGAGATCTTTGATGATTCAAGCATGACCGTAGCTCTCATGGAATGCGCGGAGCAATATTTTGGAGATGATGTGGTAGCTTGTAAGAAAATGGTCAATGATGAGTGGCTCTTATATGAAAACAAGGAAGGACCTTTCAAGAAAAAGCTTGCAACTACATGGGAAAGGCCGGATTACAATCCCGGTAAGAATAAGTGGTGCTTTGCACTTGTTTTGTCATTGTTTTGCTGCTGTTTTGTAGCTGTTTTGTAGCTGTTTTGCTTGCTGTTTTACTTGTTGTTTTGCTGCTGTTTATTTACTGTTTTTTACCTGCAGTTGCATGGTGGAAGCTCTACGGAACCGAAGTTCCTTTGCTGCAACAGATGGCTATGAGGATCCTATCGTTGACTTCTAGCTCTTCCAGTTGTGAAAGAAATTGGAGCGTCTACGAAATGGTTAATAACTACTTAGTCAATTTGCATTGTTCATACTTCAATACTTCATACTCTCAATCTAAAATCTAATTATGTCTTACACTTGTAGATTCACACCAAGAGAAGAAATAGACTAACAACGGATCGCCTCAACAATATGGTCTATATACAATTCAATACAAGGATGTTGTCCAAGAGGCAAAGGTTGAAGGATAAGAAGAAAGCGGATTCTCTTCTAAGCAATGATGCATCCGAAGCTCAAGGATGGCTCTTTGAAGGAGGGGATGATCATGCATTGGTTATTTTTAGAGATGAGGAAGATGGAGATCAAGGCGTGCATCCTTCTACGGGGATACCATATGATGTGTTGGGAGAAGCAATGGGAGCACAAGAGCAACTCCAACTTCGTAGGAGTGCAAGAAACACAAGAGATCTTGAGGAGGAGGAGTTTGAGTCCGAGGAAGAGGATGTGCTTGAAGAGGAGGATGAAATTGAGTTTGAGGATGATGATGTGTATTGATGCCTTGGAGTCTTGGAGATATGATGGCATTATGCTATCCATGTGTGCTTAATTCGTTTGGTTATGTTGTGTGGAACTTACCACTTTGGAATTTGGAACCTCTTTATTTCTTGTAATGTTGTGTGAGACTCTTTTTATTTCTTGTAATGTTGTGTGAGACTATGCCACTAATATGTTGTGTGGCCGTGTGGGTCTTATTATCTTGTGATAATATTGCATTATTGTTTGTTAGTTGTTTGATGATTGAATAGTATTGCTTGCAACTTTGAAATTTGCTTGGTAAATGCTAATATATTCTTGTTGTGTGCTTCTAGCTTCCGTTCCGGAGAAAGGACATGGAGAACAAAAGGAGAAAAACAGAGACAGATCAAGGTACATAATCCATATCCTCTATTCTTCTTACATTTGTAGCAAAAATGCAAAATTACAACATTTCATAATCTGTTTGTACACTTCCAACCTGCTATATTGCCTTCCCAGCTCCTGTTTGGACGCTTTTACCCTGAGCGCTTAAGCGGCGCCTAAGCTCGCTTAAGCTGTAGTTCCTCTGAGCGGAGCCTCACCGCTCGCTTAGCGCTTAGCGCTTTTTTGAACCTTGTGAAGGCATGAGCTGCTGCGCAAATTGACAGCCTGGGGCGACGTGAGACACTGTTTCCAGGGCTGGGCGTCTCTTACAACCAGCGTCGCCAGTCTAGCACTGATCAAACCAAAATGATGTATGTGGTGCTTGCATCACATTCTTAGTATGTACCAGTTTCAAGGATAAGGACTCACATCCATGAAGAGCAACAAGAGCAAAAAAAAAAAAGCTAAATATGGGATGAAGTGAGATTGAACTGCACCGTCTTAATTAATAAATACCTCAAAATTGTTCCCGGCCCAGAGCATAACAGGTCAAAACAAATAACAGCAAGAAAGCATAGAGCATGAGAGCAGAGGCGGTGATGATAAGAGCAGCTTCTGGTACTGACCTTGACATGACCTTCTTCCAATTGGTGGTCTCCTTCCTTCCACTCATCAACAACAAGAAGTGAGTGGCAGCAACGGCAGCTGAAGCTGCCCATGTAATCTCAGCTCCAACCGAGAAGCCAACCAGACTCCCCTCCTTGCTCTTTTGCTGAAGTGAAATCCAAGCAAGCTCAGCACACTACCAGTCCTTTTTCACAGATGGAGCGGCAGCAGAATGCAAAATCAGTTTGCTTATCTCTTTGGTGCTTTTTTCCACCTTATTTTCTGCATAGCACAAATGACACATAAACTATTTTAGTATCCAGAGGAACTTGCCTCTGCAGATGTAAATTAGCATGTAGTAATGAGTAAAAAGACAGTGATATAGGTAGGTGACATGAAGCGGCTACTATTTGTTCAAGATGTTTGGGTTGTTGCTTGTGATTCGACTCTAGTGTCTAGTGTTTTGAGCCTAAAACATATGAGATTTGACTGAATGAAACCTTCCAACAAGCCTAAAACACCATGCGCCGTGTTGTCGACAGAAGAATAAACGCGCAATTAACGAGCAGAAGCTGAATCCAAGTTCAGTCGCTTATCCCTTTTGGTGGTTTTTTTCTCCTGATTATCGTGCACAGCATAAAAGACAGTGAAATATTTTAGTCTCCAGGAAAACTTGCATTTGTGGGATTAGCCTTCCCAAATTTCGCATAGGAAGTGCGATAAGCTGACACTAACAATGCTTAACCAAACGAGACCCAAAGGTACAGAACACCTGCGTCCACTGGACCAGACACCAGACAGGGAAAAAAAATCAAGGGCTTGGAAGATGATGCGCTTACGCACTTGGTCGGGATCGGAGGCGGGGCCGCGGCGTAGAGCGGGATGAGGCGGAAGGAAGCCGCAGGTTGCGTCGCCGGCGGCGGGGCTCCGGCGAAGCAGCCATGGCGGGCGGCCACCCCTCGTGGGATTGATTCCAGATGGGGAAAGCGTGGGCTTGCAACACCCTCCATATGGGCCGATGGGCTTGATACGCACCGGTTTCGGGCCCGACGTCGGAGCGGACGTGGCGGAAGCCCATTGGGTGGCAGCGGATGCGCCTCTGCTCTCCACCGTCTTCTCTCTGCGGAAGCTGCCACGGCCACCCACATCATGGTCACGCTCATGGTCATGGGGGATCCACCGCGAAGCGAATCCCAACTAGACTTCCCCGTTCGTCCGCGGCTCGGAGGAGCCGAGGCCGACAACGCCCGGAGCCATGGCCCTGCCGCTGCTGGGCACTCCCTCCTGCTCGCTCCCGGCCTCCCACCCTGTCCGCTCTCCCAGGTACTGCTATACTGACCAGTAGTGGCAGCAGTACGAGTTCGTACTAACCACTGTTGTTTCCTTGTATAAAGTGCTGGATCCGCTGTGACTAGATTAAATGCTGGTTTGGCCGTTTTTCTTTTCTTTAATTTGGATTGGTGTTGCCCCATTCTGTATCTGTAAATGATACAAATTCCACATTCAGCAAATGATACAAATTCCACATTCAGCAAATGATTCGTGCAGAGTTAAAAACATGGGACTGGTCTGTGGGTTTCGGTTCCTAACCTGTATGTTCCCTCCTCTCGAACGAATGCTTCTTCTTGGCAGGACAAAATGCAGATGAAATTTCAGATGCTCTCTGGAGGAGAAAGCGCCGCTGAGGAATAATGGGATATCCAAGCATGTTCTCTCGTGCCTTGCTGCTTCCCTCGTGTTCGTCTCTGCGCCTAGTCAGGTACCAAAGTGTAATGCGAACCTATGATCAGATGCACCTAGACGGTACACTAGGTCAGACATAAGTTTCAGAGTGCAAAGAATTCGGCCGCATTACACATTTGAGCACCCACTGACAGAAATAAAAAGAGAGCAGAGAGTAAGGTTACCAGTTGAGACATGGTATCGATGCCCTCTTCTTGTTGACCAGGCTATTCCTGCAGACACTTTTGCCCCGCCGAGCTTGTGCCAGGTTGCTGTGGTGGCGGCCATCGACAAAGGCGCCGTTCCTCTGAAATTCGACGGTGGTCCTTCGGATGACGGCGGCTCTGGCATGATGATGATGAAGGGCATGACTGCCAAGAACTTCGATCCGGTTCGCTACTCCGGTAGGTGGTTCGAGGTGGCGTCGCTCAAACGTGGATTCGCTGGTCAGGGGCAAGAGGACTGCCACTGTACTCAGGTATTGTAATGGCTGAAGCTTCGCACAGAATAGTCTGATTTTTTTTTGTTGTTGTTAAGAAAGCAGGATAGCCTGTAACTGTAAGTGGATGGTTTATGAAACTTGCTGGTACTGCAGGGAGTGTATACGTTTGATGAGAAGTCGCGCGCGATCCAGGTGGAGACGTTCTGTGTCCATGGTTCGCCTGATGGATACATCACCGGTATCCGGGGCAGGGTGCAATGCCTGTCTCAGGAGGACATGGCCAGTGCTGAGACAGATCTCGAGAGGGAGGAGATGATCAGCAGCAAATGCTTCCTCCGTTTCCCGACACTCCCGTTCATCCCCAAGTTACCATATGATGTCATTGCCACTGATTATGACAATTACGCTGTTGTGTCTGGAGCTAAGGACGCAAGCTTTATTCAGGTATGTAACTGAATTCTTGATTATAGGGAAACCCCCTCATATGTATCATCTTCCACATGCATTGGTTATATTCTGCAAATAAAAATTTCTCGGACAGTAGATTACACTGCCAACTAAACTAAAAGCTTACTACTGAACACTAGGCAGCTTGTAGAGTATAGCTTTGTGCTGGTAAAATCATCTTACTGAACTCAGAACAGTTTATTCTCAAAACTGAATACTAGGCAGTATTTGGTGTAAACTTTAATACTTTATGTTTGTAAAATTATCTTACTTTCTGATACCCTCTGAAATATCAGGAGCAGTAATTAACTCACTTTTGTGCTACTGAATCAGATATACTCAAGAACACCTAACCCGGGACCGGAGTTCATCGAGAAGTACAAGTCCTATGCTGGCAACTTCGGGTACGATCCGAGCAAGATCAAGGACACGCCGCAGGACTGTGAAGTCTCGTCGGACCAGCTTGCACAGATGATGTCGATGCCCGGGATGAGCGAGGCTCTGACGAATCAGTTCCCGGACCTGAAGCTGAAGTCGTCAGTCGCGTTCGACCCGTTCACAAGCGTGACGCAGACCTTGAAGAAGCTCGCCCAGGAGTACTTCCAAGTAAATTCAGTGTTGTACCTCCGACAGTGCCCTCACCCCTCCACGCGGAGTTGCAGTTTAATAATGAACCCCAATAAAACTTCAGTATTTGTTATTTTTCAGCGATTATGGCTTTTCCTATGCGCATTATTAGAGGAAGCCACCAAGCAATCGTAGTAAATTAGAACTCTATCGCCGAAAGTTAAACAATTATAGAAGGTTATGGCTTGGCACACGGAAGGTTAATTACACTTTGGATATGGTATGAAACGACAATGAATCCCGAAACTCCCGAAGGACGAGAGAGTCATCATCATTGACATGGCTCACGACTGGACATCTGCGGATGACCATCACGGCGAGAGCCGGCGGATGCCGGAGACGTCGTCGAGATGCATCACGGAGAGCGTCACGGTGACGCACAACTTCGAGGTGGCCAGTTACCCGCTGCTCGAGGGCATGGGCGTCGGCAAGCACGTGAGCTCGAGCAAGTTCAGCGCTGGCGGCCACGACTGGTGCGTCAGGTTCTACCCGGACGGAGCCACGGAGGGCTGCGCCGCCGCCGGCAACGCGTCCGTCTACCTCTGCTACCTCAGCGAGGCGAAGCATGTCAGGACCAAGTTCACGCTAACCATGCTGGAGAAGCAGGGCAAAGTGCAGGTCACGGACAAGGGCCTGCAGGCGCACGAATTCTCTCCGGTACACCCTGACTGGGGGTTCCCGAACTTCGTCGAGAAATCGAGGCTGCTATCGTCGTCGTCCCTCCTCGACGACGGCGGCGGCTACCTGACGATCAGGTGCGTCCTCGTCGTGATCATGGCACCGCGCACGGAGCGCAGGAAAGACCTCGTCGTGGTTCCGCCGCCGGAGCTGAACGGAGACCTCGCGCGCGCGCTCATGGAGGGGATGGGCGCGGACGTCACGATCCGTGTGGGCGGCCGGGCGTTAGACGCGCACAAGTTCATGCTCGCGGTGCGCTCGCCGGTCTTGAAAGCGCTGCTCTTTAGTCCGATGATGGAGAAGGATAAGCCGAGCATAGAGATCCCCAACGTGGAGCCGGACATCTTCGAGATGCTCCTCCACTTTATCTACACGGAATCGCTACCGCCGCCGTGCGACCGCGAAAACTCAGAGCACAGCTCCGCCGCGATGCAGCATCTGTTGGTCGCCGCAGATCGGTACGGGCTGACCAGGCTGAAACTGATATGCGAAGACAAGCTCTGCAAAAGCATCGATGTGGAAACCGTCACCACAACGTATGTGCTGGCGATTCAGCACGAGTGCGAGGGGCTCAAGAACACCTGCTTGGAGTTTATATCGTCGCCGGAAGTTACTGACGCCGTCGTCGAGAGCGAAGGGTTCAAGCACATCTTGGCAAATTTGCCTCTTCTAGCTCTGGAGAAGAGCCGCGGGAACAAGATCGCCAAGAAGTAATCCCAGCGAAAAATGTTTAGTATAGATTCTGAAATTTTTGTTAGGATGCATGAATTATTATAAACTCCAACCCTATGTTTCAAATAGATACACTATATATTGATATTCTTTGAACCTAGTCAAACCCCAAATTTTTTGACTTGGATCATAACTTATATGACTTATATTTTGAAGCCGTGGTTTTATATCGATTGCATAACATATTTGATGATAGCCAGATCTATTGATATATGTTGATTTTTTAACTTAGTCAAACCAAATTTTTTTGACTTAGATCAAAATACTACTAGAATCAACGTCTTCACCGTGTATCTCAAACACATGGAAACAGCAAAAAAAAATCGTCGATAAAACCCCTTAGCGGCTATTTTATTTCCAGGTACTCAACACAAAAAAGGTGATCACGGCCGTCTGAGGACAAACTGTTGTCATATCTTTGTTAGAGTGCGTGGGCACAACACTCGCGAACCGTTGACCTTGAAATGGCGCCACACGTCCAAACATTTTCCTCCACGTAGCTGTTTTCCAGGTGCCATGCCTGCCCTTGGTGCTGCTTTTTTGCCGAGTGCCAGCAGTCAGCAAACATACGCCAGAGGGATGATCTCCGGGGTTGCCCCGTGTCACGCGGTTTGCTGAGTGTGCCGAGAGGCGGCACTCGGTGAAAAGCAAGCCAAGGGAAGGTCACCACGTGTCGCCCCTTTGCCGAGTGTTTCACCGTGGACTCGACAAATGTTCCGAGGTTCCAAATTGGCACTGGAACCGCCTTAGTCGAGTGCCGACACTCGGCGTCAAGCATTGCTCGGTAAAGGGCCCTTTCAGGTTGCACTGGCAGGTCCCAGGTGCCTCTTTGCCGAGTGTCATACTCGGCAAACTGGCCAATTGGCTATTTGCTGAGTGCAATACTCGGCAAACCTGTCTGTTTTGCCCAGAATTTCCCTATTGTGTTTCATATATCCCTGCAAATAAACACAATATATCTATTTTGACATCTATATCCACTGCCTCAGACAGAACAAACATATATTGCGAACAAAAGCACAGACACATCATTTTACAAAGGTCTCTTCTAGTTCTAGAGATGATCCACGGGAACAAGGTCGCCGAGAAGTAATCCAAGCGGAAAATGTGTAGTATGGATTCTCAAATTTTGTTATTCGAAAATTAGCATTGTGATTGTGTGTATCCGAGAGCAATTTGCTGTACCATAACTGAATTACAAGGAAACTGATTTTATCGTATGAAGGCAGGAGATCTCCGCCCGAGGATTCCCGTGGCACCATGCCTCTTCGCCAGGGAGATAAGATACCAATCCGTTGACGAGGCTGTCTTTTTTCCTTTTGCCATGGGTAACATCATCTCGACACGGTACCAGCACGTGCGCCTACCGCAGGCGTCGTCGAGATGCGTCGCGGAGGGCGTCACGGCGGCACACAACTTCGAGGTGGCCAGCTACCCGCTGCTCGTCGGCAGGGGCGTCGGCCGCTACGTTAGCTCCAGCACGTTCACCGTCGGCGGCTACGACTGGTGCATCCTGTTCTACCCGGACGGATCCGCGGGCGACTACGCCGGCTACGCGTCGGCCTTCTTGCGTTGCCTCGGGCCGCCGGACATGGACGCCGTGAGGACCGACTTCACATTGGACATCGTGGAGAACCAAGGCAAGGGCCAAGCACGAGCAAGCAAAGACCCTGTTGTCACCAGGCACACTTTTGCTCCGGCGAGCCAGTGGGGACTGCCGAAATTCATCGAGAAATCGAGGCTGAGATCGCTCTACTCTCGCCTCCCCAACGGCTACTTCACGGTGCGGTGCGTCCTCACGGTTATACAGGAGCCACGCACGGAGTGCAAGAAGAATTTTAGCGCCGTTCCGCCGCCGGAGCTGTCTGGACACCTCCATGGCGCCTTGAAGGACGGGAGAGATGCGGACGTCACCTTCGACGTGGGTGGCCGGGTGTTCAGCGCGCACAAGTTCATACTCGCCGCGCGATCGCCGGTGTTCAAGGCGGAGCTCTTTGATCCGGCGAGGAGGGAGGACGTGCGGCGCCTAGAGGTTGTCGACATGGAGCCGTCCATCTTCGAGATGCTTCTGCACTACATCTACACGGATTCGCTGCCATCTTGTGATGGGGGCGAAGGAGATTATAGCACCACGGTGATGCAGTGTCTGCTAGTCGCGGCAGATCGGTACAAGCTGGACAGACTGAAGGTGATTTGTGAAGAGAGGCTTTGTACAAGAATTGACATGAAGACCGTCATAAACATGTTGGCGCTAGCAGATAGACACTGCTGCAAGCGGCTCAAGGATGCCTGCATGGCCTTTATATCACTTCCGGATGTAATGGGCGCAGTCTTGATGACCGACGAATTCAAACATCTCATGAGCGTACCAGGTGGTCTTGAGAGGAAGCAAAACAAGTCAGAAGTTATGTAGGAAGGACATGTAAATTGATGAGCATGATTTTGAATCATTTTTTGGTCAACCTGCGATAAATATTTATGCTTGTCTGGTTCCAAAAAAGGATAACGCTGAATTTGTTACTGTCAAAACGAACCGAAAGCACGCAAAGTCGGTCAATGAAACTGGTAAATTAAGCAACAGCCGGTTGTTCTCCATAACCACTCCGCTGTCAACTGCAATGGCAAGCAGCCTTTAGTCCTAGGAGAAAATAGTCAACTTGAATAGTTTTAAAAATACTCCATCCATTTAGCCTGATTTTGAGATGCTTTTGCACTTCGTCTACACGGATAATATATTCATACTAGGCAGAACAATGCAGGCAGACGTACACTAAATTCAAAACCTTCACATAATTTGATACATTCATTCTAAAATATCATAATCATGAACTATATTTGGGTATGAGAAATATATAATCTTACGATTTACTTAAGCATGACCTGGAACTTTATCGTAAAAAAAAGTAGTAACCTAGGACAGAGTTCACCGAGAAGTGCAAGTCCTACACTGCCGACCTTAGTGTTCCACTATACAAGCATGGCTATGGCTCTTCGTCTATGATGGCTATGGCATGAGTGAGCATCTGGTGACAAGTCGTGGGTGGGATCAGAAATGCCAAATGACAGCGTGGCTAGAAGCCTCTTCAACGCGGCTACTAAGGTGACGGTGGGTGACGGCCTCAAAGCTTCTTTTTGGAGCTCTTCTTGGCTGGATGGGCTTTCCCCAAAGATCATTGCTCCAGACCTTTTCGAGACTTCCAAGCGCAAAAAGAGATGTGTACGTACATGACGCACTCAGTGACCTTAAATGGATATCAGATCTCTCTGTGGACAACTTCACCGTTGACCACATGTCGCAGATTGTTCACCTTTGGGGCCTCATTCAGGAGGTGAATCTCACTCCTGGCATCAAAGACTCAATCATCTGGACCCTCACAGACAACGGGGTTTACTCGGCCAAATCTGCAAACAGAGCGTAGTTTATTGGAGCCGCCTCGTGCTCCTTCATGAGCATTGTTTGGAAGACATGGGAACCTCCGAAGTGTTGTCTCTTCGCCTGGCTTGCTATGCAAAATAGGTTGTGGACCTTTGACTGCCTGGCAGTAAGGGGGTGGCGACACCAAGCTACTTGTCAACTCTGTAGATGCTAGCCTGAGACGGCAAGGCACATCCTTTTTGAATGTCGATATTCAAAGAGAGTCTGGATGGATGCCGCGACTTAGCTAAAGCGCCCAACGCTAATGCAAAAACTTGACGTCGTGAGGCCAATGGTTTGCGATTACTGGAAGACGGTGACGACAACGGAATTCCCGTCGCAAAAAGGAATGAAGACGGCAACGATCCTCATCACATGGGAGACATGGAAGGTAAGGAATGCACGGGTTTACAACAACAAATTCTCAATGCCGTAGGTGCTTTTCCAACACATTAAAGACGAAGACAAGAACCGAGGAGCAAAAAAATTGGCGGAAATTCTCGGCTGATCCCCTTTTATTTTTTGGCCATGTGCCTCTTGACTTTGGCTTAGGTCATCCATGTTAACTCTTTCTACATCAGTATAAAAGGCAAAGATTTTGCCTTATTTCAAAAAAAAGAAGTGTTCCATTAGACTATTGGTTAGACTGTTGACTTCTCCCCGACGGATGCTGCAGTTTTCAACAACAAAGTTCAGTTTATTAAGCTGTGCTGTGTTTAGTCAATCCGCCTATGTCGTTTTTTCTTTCTTCTTTTCCCTTTTCTTGGGTGTGTTGTGGTTGTCTCCCCAGCCGTTTCCGTTGGTTGTATCAGGTGGTTGCTATATTAATATAGCAGGGCTAAGGCCTATTTCGTCTATGCATCACATTATCAATGGAAGTAATCGTACCAAACTAGAACTCTGCTATGTGTCTTGTGTCCAAGTCCAACACCCATTATCGAAAGGAAACAGGCGAACAATTCTAGAGAAGATTACGGGGGCACACCTAGCTGAAAAATCACAGTACCCGAATCGCCACAATTTCATGGACGGGACAGGGCTTGCCTGCGCCCCGCGCGTGCGACCATCCGTGCGGCCAGGGCACGCGTCGTCCATCCAACGCTTCTTCGTCGTTCCCCTCCGCACGAGATTTGTCGTTCCAAAGAAAAAGAAGGAAAAACGCAGAAATACATAGCTGCTACTGGATTTGGAATCGCCGGCTCACTCTTCCATCCGAGAGCCAAGGACGTGGCCAGCACGGCCATGCTGTCTCCGCCTGCGCGACTCCAACCTGCTCGCCGTCCATGGCAAACAATCGCCTGAACTTCACCTCGTTCATGCAGACTGACTCGTCCGCTACTCGCACCAAATTACTGCAAGCAGTACCTAATTTTTTCAATTGCTCGTCGTGATGGATAGCTCTGTCTCTTAGGATCTATTCCCCTCTATCAATTTCAGGATTATGCAACTAAATTGTTGTCCTCAGAACCTTCATCGTCTCTAGACGGCCTTCAGATTGATTTTTCTACTCCCTCCGTTCGGAAAAGGATGTCACAAAAATGAACTATAGATAGATCATTTTTGTGACATCCTTTTTCGAACGGAGGGAGTAGCATACGGCGATTCATGTAATTTGTCTTGCATGGAGTATATACAGAATCGTATGATCCCGTACCACTCCTTAATTTGACAGAAAATCCACCGATTGTAGTAACAAGGACGGCAACCGGCCATTACCGCCGCCCGTTGGTGTCGAGCCCAACTGAAAATACTTCTCGGTTGTGGAGCTCCTCGCCGTTAGTGGTTCAGTCTGCTCAGCTCAACGAGCTGAAGCTCCTTAAATCTTGTGGCCCCCTTCTTTGGTGTCGTCGTTCATGGCAGCGATGCTCGTCGTCGAAGCGGCGGGCCAGTAGGAGTTCGCCCACGGTCGGCGCGACCTGCTCGTCTCGACGGCGTCCTACTCTTTCCCGGCCGGTGACGACCGTCAGGTCCATGCCGGCGTCCCTCGCCGGTGTAGCACACGGCATCGACAAGGCTGCACGAGCACACGAATCACCACGGTGTTCGCATCAGTTGGGGCTGCGAGTATCACGGAATGACATTCTCCGTATATTAAGATTTGTTTTCCAGGTGAAAATTACGAACGAGAGGTGAAAGTCGCGGAATCTTTGGATGGACGACGCGTGCCCTGGCCGCACGGATGGTCGCACGGGCGGGGCGCAGGCAAAACTGTAGGTCCAGGGTAATGGTTACGGTAAATGAAGAATTATTGTCCTTTATTTGCTACTAGTAGCTTTGCACGTGCAACGCACGACTCTTTCCGTTGATTTGTATATTAAAAATACAATGGATGTTATGAAATTATTGATGTTTAATAAAAAATAAAAAATAAAATTAGATGTAATGCGATGTTTTTAATTGTAAAAAATCAACTTCGATTGATCCTCTCCAATACGACGACGCAAGCAAAGTGCAGCCTTTTGGGTCCCTATAGGGAGCTCGGTATTTAAACAATTCAAAAACAGCATTTTACATTCCGAGAAGTGGATGTGGAAAATAAGGTACTCTAATAACGTGAAAAAATCTCAATTCAACATACCCCGTATTTTAATATGTAGAAAAGTGACATAATTTGACATCAAAAGTGTGAACAGTGAGAAATTTTATTGGTCCAAAATTCTGTCAGATTTTGTCTCTTTTGTTAACCCCAAAATATAAAGTATTTCTTGGGTCCCAATCGTATGGTCCATGTGCAATGCACGTTTTGGCAAATTTAAATCGTTAGAAATACCTCACATACGTTTTAGTAATGAACGTTGAGAGAGCATCAAATCCAGTCCCACATTCATCTAGCTAGGCTCCATATACTTTATTTTGATTCATCTTACAATATACAAATATTTAAGTAATCTAACCGCGAGTATGTTTCATCCAATCTCAGAATTCCAGATTTTACAAGCGACAAACGACAAATCATGTTCTTGGTTCCAAATAATTCTTTCGATTGCCCGTGCGCTGTTCCAAGAGCAAACCTGAAACAGAAATCTTCCAAACAAATAAGCCAGTAAGTGAAATAAGGAATATATATTTGTATATTTCATGGATACAGTTGCACGGATGGATGAAACACATAATACTCTAAACTATCTAACAAGCAGTTCTCGGTTTTAGTGATAAAAAAATGTTGCTTTTGCAAACCAGGTGAAAAGTAATTAAGTTAATTTTGTAATGTAGTTCTTACAAGTATGTGAAAAACTTTCCTTCAAAATGCATATATATTAATCATAATATTTACCTTTAACGCAATGGAGGTCTCAGGACTTCTTCAAAAAGTATAAAGTATTTACATTGCTTCCAGAGAGTGGAAAAGAAATTAGCCTGCTCCAATTGTATTAGTGATCGCACCTCCCAATCTTCGTCGATATGATACTTGGCGATGATGTACTGGAAACAATGCGAGGACTCGACAGGATGGTGTGGTGAAAAAAACATGAATTGCTTGGAACAGATTATTCCAAGCTTCCACCTTTGTTTGTGATTCCTTCCTTAGATATACAACCACATACTTTCTTGAATACCTGCTCATAGTGCAAACCCATTATTTGTTTTTTACACAATAGGGATGTATTAAGTAAAGCAACAATGGTCGGTGGAATGAACAATCATCAAACTATGTCATATGTCATAGCATTGACTATTATAGATATTTCACTTTGGTTTTCACTTATCACCCATATAAGAAAAATAAATAGGAAACAACATGGGAGTATACCTGAATTTGGAGGTAATACGGCCCTTTACTTTTCCAGTTTATACTACCAGAAGATTCCCACAACATGATCGACACTGTCGCAACTACTCGCATGCTTCTTCCCCATCAGATAGAAAAATGAAACATCTCATCTCAGATTAGTTTACCCTCCATTTGATTTAAACCAGGACCAAAGCAAATGTGTGCAAGTGTTGCCAAGCTTTGACAGCACGAAATCTCTCACTGAAATCAATCAAGTAACAGGCTTACTGAATTTTTTAATTCCATATCCTATTAGTAAGAACAATACCTATAAGCTTTGACTGAAGCAACACTTGCGCTCCTAGATGATTAAATATGTACACATCAGGATATAGACATATCTGGCTACAACAAATAGGAGGCAGCAACCAAAACAGATTGTTAGAATCCAAGTATGACAAGCGGCAATTGTGTCCTCGACAATTATAAAGAGATTGTGCTTGGTGAATTATATGAAGACATTATACACACAAAACTCGGTTTATACATATATCATAGTCAACTTCAACAAAGGTTAATTAGTAGGCAGTGTAGTATCATGCACATGAGAAAATTGAGCTGAAGAACCAAGATGCTAATAAATGGAGAGGTGAGTTTATAAAGACATTCAGAAACTGTATTCTGTAGTAGAACTCTCCTTGAGGCAGTTTTGTAACATCCCCTTGACCAAGTATGGTAAAGAACTATAATAGCTCACGTTCGGATCATTTAAATTCAGAATATCATGACCAAGCCTGGAAAAGAACATCAGTGGTCAGAGATCGGATAAGAGCAGCCCACGTAATGGTATGAAGTCAAAATAGCTAATCACTGGAACAAGCAGAACTTTTCTTACATCTGAAAAGGAACGTGATTTCTTTAAGTTGTGCAATGACCAGTCAATTAACCTGCTCAGATCAATTCCATCATCAACCTGTTTTTATTCATGCATTTGCGCCCTTGGATGCGTCCCAAAATTACCAATGATGTGCAATGTTTATTCATCCTGTAGCATAAGGGGTGAGTCAGTTAGATCGAATCCTCACAAAAATAAACTGAAAGTTAAATCTTCTAACATCCATTCACAGATTCACTTACCTGATCTCCTACGTAGGAGTACTCTTGTTAAAAAAAAGCTAGCATAAAACCTAGCACAATCTCCAGATCAGATCGAGGCATCGAGCCATCAAACCATCAAACAGTGAGGTGTTGCACGGGAGTGATGGGATAAAGAGTGGCCCGTATCTATAAGGCGAGGTCGGCGGTGAGCGCGGAGGTCTCGACGGCGGCGGCCGTAGCGAGCGCTGCCGCGAGCTGCGCGCACTGGTCCTGCTCGTGGAGGAGCGCGTCCGCGAGGGGCCCGAGCGCGGCGACCGCGGACGTTTTGTTGGTCGGCGGCGTCCAGAGTCGCCGGAGCCGGCCGGAATCGTTCGAGGACGGAGGAGGGAAAGGGGATCGTGGGATCGAGAGATTCAGAGGAGGCGTCCATGACCACCCATGGGGAAGGTCGTGCGAGAGGAGGCGTGAGGAGCGGGCATTAATTAGGTTCCAGATATCACGGGATTACCTGCCTTCGTGGAGGTGTTGACCGGGGCGTGGGCGTCGGAGTAGTGGGCAGGAAAAAGTTCTGCCGGTCGACAGGATTAATCCGGACCGTTGCTTGGGGTTAGATTAGATAAAATAAAACTGTGTCGTTGGATTCGTTTAAGTGGGAGCGATCGGATGGTCCAGGGTGAGCTGTGTACGCTTTGGTTGGGTGGCTTTAGCAAAGTTCTGTTTCTCTCTTTTATTAGTAGTGGAGAAGATGCGTGCTATTGGAAAGAATTATGCCAGACGAACGTTCCATATGCAGCAGATACCATCGGTGATGGGTCTGCTCCAGCATAGAATTGAATTAGTATCGTGATCACAATCCAGTCAAACTGCATCAGCTTATTTTCACCATTCTGAGCGTCGTACCTAGTAGAACTACGTATAGTGATCAGCCAGTTAATCTTTTTTTTATTAAATTAATAAGCCACCAAAGTTCACAGGGTCGAAACACATCATGGCACTAAAACCTCACGCCCATAAAGTAGCAGCTAAATACTTCAGCTGAGAGACTAAAAACAGCACAAGCGAGAATTTGCCTGTGGCAAGATGGTTAGGAGCACTGACGGAGCTACCTTGTACCAAGGGGGTGCACAGGCACCCAGGTAGCTTTCCTTTTTACCTTGTAATTAGCTAAAAAATCAGTGTGTGCACCCCTGTAATCAACCATTAGTGCACCCTGGTGAGCTAAATCAACACATTACGTGGTAGTGCACCCTGATTGAATTTGCCCTAGCTCCGCCACTGGTTAGGAGGGTGGTTGTACCCCCAGCCCACCAGAGTTCAAACCCCAGGTTTGACGCTGGTGTTTCTCATTTAGGCGGAATATTCTTCAGTGTGAGGCGACGTTCCCGTCGACAGCGAGACGTCCGTGGTGACTTCGTCAATCTCAAGACCCAACCGTCGGCTCAGTCTTTCGGAGGTGCTCATGGGGTAGGGTGTGCATGTGTGCGTTCATAGGGGTGAGTGTATGCGCGTGTGTATGTGAGCGTCTGCGTTGTACTGTGTTTCGCAAAAAAACAGCACAAGCAGGAAGGGAAAACTAAGGAGCCGATGGCATTCCGGGTTGTCTGCATAAGCTAAACACTTCAGCTTGAGGTCCTTAGGAAGATGGGATTTGGCGAGCGATGGATCACGTGGATTTGTGACCGTCTGTCCACAACCTAGGGTGCTCGCCAATGGCATTCCGGGTTGTCGGATCAGCGACTTACGTGGGTTGCAACAGGGGATCCCTATCCCCTCAATTTTTATTCTTGGTCATGGTGGCCCTGAAGGGGGGGGGGGGGGGGGGTGGTCTTTGGCACCGGACCTCCATTTACGATGACGACGTGGTCACCTTCCTTAAGCCTTCGGTGCTAGATTTTTGTGTCTTTTCTGCTCTCTTGGAAGACTTTGGAGCCGCATCGGGATTGTGCACAAACTTCAGCAAGAGCTCGGCTCACCTCATCCGTGGCTCGGAGGAATTAGCGCAACAAGTGGTTCACGAGTTGGGATATGTGGTCTAGCCTTCCCCCCTACGTTTCCTCAGACTTCCTTTGGATTTGAGGAAGGCCACGGCTGCACAGCTTCAGCACGTGGTGGACAGTGTGGTAGAGCGGCTCCCTATCAAGGGCGCGTCGCCGATTGACTGAGGTGGACGACTGTCGCTTAACCGCACCACTCTAACAACAATCTCGATCTTTAAAATGATATCGCTAGACCTCCCGCCGAAGGTGCTTGAGGCGATTGAAAAGATCCTCAGAGGGTTCCCGCGGAAAGGGCAGAAAGACGTGCACGGTGGACACCGCCTCTTGGCCTAGGATCGCGCATGTATGCCTCGAGCTCTCGGGGGGGGGGGGGGGGGGGGGGGAGGGGGGCTAGGCATTCTTAACTTGAGGTGGATGAACCTGGCCTTGCAGGTGAGATTGTTGTGGCTTGCCCGAGTGGATACGAGAAAACCGGTCGTGGCGCCAGTTTAACATCCTGGTGCCAAGGCTGGTAAAGCAGATTTTCGAGGCAGCCAGCCAGCCACCATGTCAGTTTTGGGGGACGGCGCAAATACCCTCAACTGGGCGGACAACTGGTTGCTAGGAGGTTGGATTTGGGACCTTGCCCCTAACGTTTTTGGGGGCAGTGCGAGGTAGGTCGGTTAAAACTTGTTTCATCTATGAAGGTCTTTTAGGTGGGTGCCTCGAGGATGTATTGCCCAAAATGTCGGTAAAGGAAACTCGTGTAACTTTTTGATCTAGCGGACCGTCTTGTGGACGGTTGAACTCCTCCCAGAGCAGGGGCATGTCTTTAGGTGGAACTGGCACGCAAGTGGTGCTTACACCTCGCGCTCATGCTATGCGAACTTGCTTGAGGGATCCATCCAGATGGCAGGTGCGCATTGCAGATTCGGGCTTTGCTCATGTTGGTTGGATCCCATGACAATTACCTCACTCTCGAGGAACTTGATTTTTAGGTCAGAAATGACCTCGAAGCAGAGCATACAAAATTTTGAGGTTGATTATATCCGAGTCTTGATTTTGGATCACAATAATAGTGCCATATGTGTATTGAACATGGGGCACTCTCCCTTCGATAAGGTGGTTAATAACGCGAGCGGCAAAATGGCTTGTAAAGCATCGCCGATGAAATCAAAAAGCAAAGGGGAGATGTAATCCTCGTCTTCTTCCCAAATCCATCCCCACCGTAGCCTCCCGCGTCACCAACGCGAGCGGCAGCAACTCCTTCCGTGGCGGTCCCAACTCGTCCGACATGCCAAGGCCGCCAATGAAGAATACATGGCAGAGCTCCACCGCAAGTATCCAGCATGAGTCGAGGAGGAGTGCCGGCTGTATGAGGCGTACGAGGCGCAGTCACGTCAAGGTGGAGATGTGGGGCCGCCGGTCATCGAGCTCATCGACAGCGATGACAAGAACGACGACTTCTAAGACGGCATAGATTGGAAGCAGTTTGAAGCCGAATGCACCGATAGCGACAAAGACTTCGGTTTTTAGTCGAAATTTGCTTAAAAATAATGTAATTTGAAGTAGTTTAATCTAGCTGAGATAGTTTTATGAGGTAGTCTGAATCAAATTTTAATGAACTTGTGTTTTTAATTTTTTTAAAGGCTTAAGCTTAAGGTATCGGCTAGAAACTGCTGTTTTCTAGTGGATCAAGGAGTTAAAATATATGGAGGCATATAAGGGCCTATTATTTGAGGGATCGGCTAGAAATGCTCAAAGAAGAGCAAATCCTGGAAGTAATGAAGAGTTTTGGTTTCAACGTTTTTAATACCAAAATAATCCGACATATTTCGTTTATAAAGATCTGGTACAAAACATTATTTGTGCAAAATACCTAACATCAATATTTTGTATGGATCCTTGCAAATATCTAGCTTATACCAACTTCGTCCTTTTTTTTAGAAAAGGGAATTTTATTAATCCTAGCCTCTGTATCGAGTGATGCACACCGCTGATTATTACAAAGTTTCAGTGTAAAAAATTCATCCTAGTCCTATTCAGGAACACATTTTGTCCCTCAGGCTCTGCAAATGGGGAGCAAATTTTCATGAAGTGCTCCTTAAACCCGTTACCCGTCGGTCTCCGCGAGGGCAGACATTACTTTGGTGCTGATACAAACTCATCGCACGCAAACTTGAGCCGCTTGCAGCGGTGCTGATCTACTAACGCCAACGTGGATGTGATGGTCTCCTGGTCGATCCTTTTGCACAACTCATCTTCGCATATTAGCTTCAATCTGTCTAGCCCGTACGTAGACGCTGCACCCAGTAAATGCTGCATCGCCGCGACACTGTAGCCTCCTTCATCTTCGCATTCCGGCAGCGAGTCTGTGTAGATATAATGTAGCATCATCTTGAAGATGGCAGGCTCCACATCGGCGATCTCGACGCGCAGCATATCCTTGGCCACCGTCGGCTCAAACAACAGCGCCCCAAAGACCGGCGATCGCGCGGCCATGAGAGACCTGTGCGCGCGGAACTCATGTCCAGCCACATCGAACGCGACGTCCGTGCCTGTCCCGTCCCTGAGTATCCGCTCAAAGTGCCCTGGTAGCTCCAGCGGCGGAGACTCATGAGTCACGGTGAGGATGCACAGTATCGTGAAGCAGCCGTCGCCGCTGCTCGACATCGATTCCAGCTTGGACTTCTCGACGAATTCGGGGTAGCCCCACGGATTGTATCGTGGATTCGCAAACACGCGCTTGCGCACATTGAAACTGGCTACTTGTGCCTGGCTCTTATTCTCCAGCATGCTCAACGTGAACTCGGTGCGCACCTGTTCATCTTCTAGGCTGAGACACCACACTAGCACCGAAGCGTAGCCGCCACAATTCTCGTTAAATCCTTGTGGGTAGAACCTGATCTCCCAATCGTGGCCACCGACCCTGAAGACCCGCGAGCTGACGTAATCGGCGACGCTCGCGCCCTTGATCAACTGCAGGTAATTGGTCACCTCGAGGCGGAGCGTCGCGGTGCTCTCTGGGAGGCATGTCGCCGAGATGATCTCGGGTGAACACTCTCCTGCCGAGGTCGAGATTTTAGACATGGCGAACGTGAACGACGACGGCTCACGGGGAAACTCGATCGGAGTTGTTTGCACGTACGCGTAGGCGTCTTATTTTGGAAAGAGCAAATCGGGGAAGTAATCAAGGACTCCTATGCCCACGAAGATACCGATCGTAGACTTACATGAACCGTGAAGAGCCAAAACAGTAGGCTCCGTTCTTAGGAAAGGTCCAGCCACTAGTGGACGGCAGGGATTTCGGGGCACTTTGTTAGGGGCATTTTTTTCAAAATGCCCTAAATTGTAGCTTAAAGAGGGCATTTTGATTAAAATGCTCTAAAAAGTTAGCTTATAAAGGCATTTTTCGAAAATGCCCCAATGTGTGGGCTTTTAGGGGCACTTTGAGAAATTGATGTAGTTACCCCACTCTCTCGATAATAGTTACCCACACAGTACTGATAAAGTTATCCACGTGTTTATGATGCAGTTATCCAGAACGAAATTGATGTAGTTACCCCACTCTCTCGATAATAGTTACCCACACAGTACTGATAAAGTTACCCATGTGTTCATGATGCAGTTATCTGCCACGAAAGTTATGTAGTTACCATACTCTATCTATCGGTAATAGTTATCCACTCGGTATTGATGGAGTTACCCACCCAGTAATGATGAAATTACCATGGTTTGTAAGGCGGTAGGGGCGGGGGACGTCTTATCGCCTAAGTGACGCCAGCGGACGCTTTTGGAGGCTAAGCCCCGAATTAGGTCGTTTTTCTAAGGCGTAGGGGGCGCCTTAGGGTCTAAGCGTCGCCTTTATGGACATCTTAAAAGTTATCCATGTGTACATGATGTATTTTCCATCCGAGATCGGTAACTTACTTATGAAAGTATATGGTAACTTTTAAATCTAAAAAAATCGAAAAAACAACCAAAGTGGGATCTTGTTTCAAGCCGAAAACTAGTCGTTGATATGGTGGATAACTTACGTACTACTGTCTAGATAACTCACGTGCTACTGGTGGGTAACTTTTGAGTCTGAAAAAAAATCGTCGAAATATATCAACATGGGATCTAGTTTCGAAGATCTCGACGTGACTAGTCTAACGGTGAAAACAGATTCTAAATCGGAGAAACGGTTTAAACTACAAAAAAAAATTAATTTTCAAATTTTTGTATTTAATGCTAGTGACGTACACAATTTTATCTCTACTTTGCACCGTGCGTTCTCGTTTGCTCGTGCATGCGAGTGCTGGGTAGTGCATGCGGGTGCTGGGTAGAATGGAATTCCGGGTAGAATTAATTCAGACCAAGGCTGTCGGAAACGTTCTATGGATTTGCCAAAGTCTAGACCGTTCTCCGTGTAGTCACGTCCTACCCCGACGGTGATAAGAAGGGCGCCACAGCCGGCAAAGCGTCAGCCTGCGTGTGTTATCTCGGTCAGGCAAAGGGCGGCGCCGTGAGGGCAAAATACACCTTAACCATGCTGGACGATCAAGGCAACACATTACGAGAAACGACATCTCACCGCGTGTTTTCTCCGGAAAGTCGTGCCTGGGGCACTTCCAAGTTCGTCAAGAAATCGAAGCTGAAATCGTCGTCTCTCCTAACGCTAAGGTGCGTTGTGATCGTGATCAAAGAACCACCCACGGAGCGTGAGAGAAATCTTATTGTGGTACACCTCGGGCACACGCTCAAGGACGGGAGAGGCACGGACGTCACGCTCCTCGTCGGCGACACCGAGTTCAGGGCCCACAGGTTCATGCTCGCCGCTCGGTCGCCGGTGTTCGACGCTCAGCTCTTTGGTCCGATGATGGTTAAGGCTGAACAACATATCGTGGTCGACGACATGGAGCCCGCCATCTTCGAGATGCTTCTTCACTTCGTCTACACGGATTCGCTGCTGCCGTGTAAGGAAGAAGCTTATGATGTTGCGACGATGCAACATTTGCTAGTCGCGGCAGATCGGTATGGCCTGGACAGACTGAAGGCGATGTGCGAAGAGAAGTTGTGCAATAGCATCGACATGAGCACCGTTGTCAGTACGTTGGCGCTAGCAAATCAACACTACTGCGAGGGGCTCAAGGGTGCCTGTTTAGAGTTTATGTCCAAGCCAGGAGTAGCGGCCATTGTGTTGCTCACCGATGGGTTCAAACGCCTCATGGTGCGTCCCATCCCGCTGGTTTTGGAAGAGAATCCAGAAGACAAGGAGCTACCCATCGTGAGAAAGTAATCTTCATATGAGTTTTAAAGTTTCCTTAACAAAAATTTCATTTTGTGCCGATTGGACCGGTTTCTAGTCATATGTTAATTTACATATTATTTTGTGCTGATCCAGGGGACTATGGTCTCTGCATCGACTAATACCGCTTTTTATCTCATTATTAAATTTTGTTTATCCGAGAAAGTACAACTCAAGGTTGCGGTACATATATCAACCATCTAAAAAGGCAAAAATAAAATAAAATGCATCAACATGTGATCAAGCTGCCAACCGCACCAACTTGTATCCCTTGCAACCTTTTCGGCTGCAACGGTATAGTGTCCATTTCTGACGCTACGCCTCCTGCTGGAGATAGGACCACACACATTTTCAATGGATAGCCAAAGAGATAATCTGCAAAAAGAAGTGGTTCATAGATCTTGGGTATGAAGTGGTCAACATATTTACTTCATGTTATTTCTAGAGTCTAGACCATGTATCACATTATTACTGATTCTGGGCAGCGTACACTCTCTGACACTAATGGGTAGGAGGGCTGCCGATGTAGCTCTAGGCATGTAATACAAAAACAGAACAAAATAGTTACTTAGGCAAACAACCCATTTTTGCTGCCAGATTGCAGCATGTTTTAGTCAAATGGTTCATTCTCTTGATGATTAATTTCTCCTAGCTTAATGACCACACGGATACATATGTATCTATTTCTTATAGACTATTTTGCTGATTATGTACTCCTTGATCCTACAAAGAATAGGATTTTAATTTAGATTGCTTCGCAGTGTTTATGCAGTGCAAATGCTATAAGTTACTAAAAACAGATGAAAAAACTGATTGGTTCAGTTGTGTTAACCATATCTCCATATATTCAGCCCAATAAAGTAATCTAGTTTTTTACCATTCTCTTTATTTCATAACAGAAGCTATGTTTTTAATATTTGTGAGTTGATTACATTGTATGGCGATCCTCTTTAGGGCTACCGAGTACTGACTACTCGAGGGAGAAGTTGTCCATAGGAAAGGTCCGTTGTGCAGCTCATTCAATGATTATCTCTTCACATGTTTTAATTACCTCTATCCATTATCATAGAATTTAATCTGGAAACATTGCAGTATGACCATGCTTCTTATTCAATCTGGAAACACTGTAATCTGAATCTGAAACTTAACTTCCTCTTACTGTCCAATACATATGCACTTTGAACTGATTCACACTTTGAACTTCGCTTTGTAGGTTCGCAACGAGGATGTTGTCAACGAGGATGTCATAAATGGTAGATGTCAACGATAGATTTCGAATTGTATTTTTATTGTTTGTGGGACACTTGTCCTTTTCTGATATGCATGTGACGATATTTTCCTATTTGTGATATTCGGTGTGTATGAACGATCTTTCGTTGTGATGATCTTGTCGTATTTGTGATGATATCTGTTGATGGAATATATTTATTGAATTGTTGAAATTCTGAAATTGTTGCAATTTATTTATTGAAATATTTGAATTTCTTTGCCGAGTGTTGCTGTAGGCAAAGAGACCATGTGATGGGCATCGCCTCTCTAGCTTTGCCGAAATCTGGGCAAAGAATCTTTCTTTGCCAACGGACCGAGCTCTCGACAAAGCACTTGGCAAAGTATTAAGCCTGACCCCACCTGTCACTCTTTGCCGGCGGCCCTATAGTACAAACTCTCGACAAAGATATCCGACTTTGCCGATTGTCATGACCAGAAGCACTCGGCAAAGCATAGGGCTTTGCCAACGGCCAGCGATCACAATACTTGGCAAAGATATGTTGCTTTGTCGACGGCCAATCCTGGCAGCACTCGGTAAAGAAGCGAGCCAAGTGGCGGCACCGTTTCCGTTTGGGTAACTAACATCCGTTTACTTTTGTTTGCCGAGCGCTCGGATTCGACACACAGTAAACAATTCGAAACTCGGGCAAAGGCTTTGCCGAGCACGAACGACACTCGGGAAAGAACCCTTTGCCGATCGATCCTATGCCGACAGGTTACACGGCAAAGTCTTTGCCGTGTGTTTTACAACCTTTGCCAAGTGTTTCGGTCACTTGGCCAACTTTCTTTTTCCGGTAGTGCTGGTCAAATAAGAAAGACAAATATTGCATCTATACTACTATTAAAAGAGCAAACATGTGTTGTGCTGTGTTGATACATTAAAACTGAGACGTACAATTTAATCAATGATCTAGATCGCTTCATACCTTTTCAGTTTCGTGATAATTACCGTGCATTGCCACTACTAAAAGAGAATCAGCTCTTATGTTTCGCGAGCGTCGGGTAGAATAAACTCTCGACCGTCTCCTCGCACGGTGCTGCACGCTGTTGCCTCTCGACGCCGCTGCAATCCGGCGCGGAAAAAACCAATCTCCTCGCACGGTGTTGCCTCCCGCCGCAGCTGCAATCCGGCGCCCAAATACGCCACACATCAACCGCAATCTCAGTTCCGCCACCGCCCCAATCCCCGCGCCGACGATCCCAAACACCAAACGCCGCCGCCGCAATCCCCGGCCATAGCCCATCCTCTGCTTGCCGTGCCAAGACGTAATATTCCAGCTTCAGCCACCGCCGTGGGTCTGCTGGAGCCTGCAGTTGCACACGCCGTGAAGAACCTACTCCCGGAGGAGGCGGGTGGCGACCTGTCGGCGCTCTGCGTCTGGCCGGACCAGGTCGGTGTTGCCTCCCGCCGCAGCTGCAATCCGGCGCCCAAATACGCCACACATCAACCGCAATCTCAGTTCCGCCACCGCCCCAATCCCCGCGCCGACGATCCCAAACACCAAACGCCGCCGCCGCAATCCCCGGCCATAGCCCATCCTCTGCTTCCCGTGCCAAGACGTAATATTCCAGCTTCAGCCACTGCCGTGGGTCTGCTGGAGCCTGCAGTTGCACACGCCGTGAAGAACCTACTCTCGGAGGAGGCTGGTGGCGACCTGTCGGCGCTCTGCGTCTGGCCGGACCAGGTCAGGCACGAGCGAAACAGAGAACCCCCACGATACGCATCCATCGTTTTGCCCAATTGGAGACCTGCACGCCGTCAAGCCTGCGCAAGCCATCGACGCGCCCGCCACGACACGCCGCCGCACTGCCTGCGAGAGGACGCCGAGTTGCCCGGCCGAGGTACTGCACGCCGCCGCCGTCCTGCTCGAGGGTCGTACTCCAAGCCATGTTCGACCGCGTCCTGTCCCACTGTCAGGGCGAAGGTGAGCCGCCGCCTCCCGTCTAATTTCCGCACACCGACGCAGTGGCCTGTCTTCGTACACCACCGGTTCTTCTTCAGACGACAACTTAAATAAACAACATGCAGGAGGAGGCCATGCACAGTTAATTAGATTAGCTAGCAAAGAATGGTTAGTGGTAGAAACTCAGGTAATCATGCATGGACAGACCAACTTTCTTCAGTACCGTGATTAGCTAATTTATGCCAGACCAACATCGCAAGATTAACCTATGGACGAGTACCTTTGCGTGCTAATTTCGATCTTTTTATTTTTGATTTTTCTACTTTACATCTTTGTGCTAACAAGGTCCTATTGCATCTATCCAGAGATTAGACATTTTCTTTTCACCGGTGAAACTTGTAATATTATTTTGTGTTGTGGGGGTGGTCATGTTACATCAAGTGACACAATGATGCCGTAATTACGGTTTTTATGCCCGCAATACAAGCAGCTGAAGCATTATCTGGAACTCCTAGGTCGGCGAAGGATTTTTTTATTGTTGTTGATAAAAGACACCTAAAGGCCAGTGAAGGATTTTGATTCAGATGGTCTGATTTTGAAGGTATCTTCAAAACTGTTGGCAAACCTCAAAATTATTTGTATACACGAGCATTTGCTTGATAATTACGCAAGAGATGAATACGTGCGTTGCACGTGCAACGTTACTAGTTACAAATAAATCTCTAACTATATCAAAGAAGGAACCTTTCGCGAGCGGAGAGCGCTCGACGCACTGTACAACTACAGTAAAGAACAGTAATGAATAGTATTTCGATCCACACCGTCCGGCGTTGATCCAACGGTCCACGCGCATCTCCGTGACGCTTTTGCAGAAACGCCCCTCGCTGTCGAAAAATAGCTCCGCGGTCCACTGTTTTGCGAGGAAAAGGACCTATACAAAATTACAACAAAACCGAGGGTGTTTTCTGGAAAGACGTCACCACTTCCCCCCTTCCCCTTCTCTCTCGCGCGGCGCCGGAGAACCGCCACCGCCACCGACGCGCCCCGCCGGCGTCTTGCCCCTCCCCGCTCAAATCGCCGGACACGGTGCGCTCCGCCGCCGCACCCTCTTCCTCCTCGCCCGCTCTCGCCTGCTGGAACGTCGAGAGATCGCCGGAATCCACGCCGCCCTACCGATGGCCCTCAAAAGAGTTAGGTTGAGATCCCCAATAGCAGAGTGTGTAGTACGGGCAAGACTTGTTTTCCCCACGAAGGTGACTCGAGGGTTTATATCGAACTCTCGGGGAATCAGTAGTGGAAGCTTTACCTTCTTATCCTTCCCTTGGAAACCTGCAAACAAAAGTAAATTGTTTTGTGCCCTCAACCTCACCAAGTGGTTGTCAAGCACAAGGTGTGAGAATGATAAAACAAAACAATAAATAAATAAATATGCAAAGGAAATGTGCAAGGATGATGATAGTAATGATAAATGATATTTTTGGGTTTTTTATGATGTATGCAAGATGCAAAAGTATTTTTGTATTTTCAGATTTAATTATGGCTGAAAATGAAAAGTGGATGAAAGTTGTTGGAAATGTGTTTCTTATGATTAAAAATGGACCGGGGTTCATGGTTTCACAAATGCACTCTCTCTTTTATAATGTGGTGGACAATGGAACACAAAAGTTAACATATGAGATTGCAACAAAGTTTCAAGACAAGTTATAATCATATGGGCATCACGTCCTAACATAGAGATCTTTTCGTTATTAATCTCTCTTATACTCCACTAAGATGCGAACTAAATCATAACACCTAGTATTAAGATAAATCAGAGCATAGCAATAAGTTTCATGACATGAAGTTGAAATAAGAACATGCTAGATCTAGTCATGGAGTAGTGGCAATGGTCACACCCACATCTCCGGTAGCAAGGTATTTCTTTTTATCCCTAGTGAGGCAACAAAGTAAGGTAAAACACACAAGTGGATCGCGGAACTTTCTCTCACGTTCACCGCACTAGCCACCCCCCGTTACTCCATCTAATGCACACGTTCCCCCTCACATGCTCTCATAAACATGCTTGATCAAAACAAGTAAACAAGAACGGGGTACATAGTATGCATCTACTTTCATAACTGAAACAAAACAATTGCAATCTCACACATATATTAACTCATAAAGATCCACCACAAAGGTATTACATAGATGACCGTAATCATGTTCGGCAGCTCATACGGTGCTAATTAGTGAAGCACAAGAGAGAGAGATACATAAGTTACTTCCACAAACCCATAGTCCAGGGGTGGACTACTCCCTCTTCATCATGGAGTCGATGGAGATGTCGTTGGAGGAGGTGGAGACCTCTCCGGCAGCGCCCCGCCGGAGTTTTCCCCCTCCAATCTGCAGCTCCTGATCTCTGTTTCGGTGTTTCTGTTTCTGCGGCGCTCCTCTCCGAGGAGCCTCGGGGACTATTTTTATAGTCGGTTTTAGGTCAAGACGAAGCTTCTGGAAGGAAGATCAACGGCAACGGAGCCTCGAGGCCCAAAAGGGGGGACCCACGCGGCCAGGTACTGTAGCCGCGTGGGCCCACCTATTTTGGCCCTCGGGCCTCCACTTGTTTGCTTCCTTCGCTCCCAGGTCTTCTTCCTTCCAAATATTGTTGCTCCTAAAATTGCAAGTCATTTGGACGTCGTTTGGATCCCTGAAACATCAAAATATAGAAAATGGGTTTTCTGCCTGCGTAGGGTTAATTCCAGGAAAATAGGGGAACTTGTGAATTATTCCCAAAATCATTATAAATCATTGATATAACCCTTATATGATGCAAATATGATTGGAATATGAATAAAATAATGCAAAGTTCATGTATGCATTTTACATGCATCAGCATCCCCAAGCTTAACCCATGCTCGTCGTCGAGTATGAAGGTGATAAAACTAACATGGACTTTGCATTTCAATACTATCAATGGATATCAAAGATGATTACTATTGCTACATAGAGTCAAATGGTTCATTCTTAATAAGATGTAACAATATGCAAGATAGTTTATGAAGTGATATCAAATATTCAATGTAAGGATGTTCAATGATAATTCACAAAGTGTAACATAAATGAAAAAGTACTATGAACTTCAAGTATGCATAATGATAAGTAAGAACATCCTACAATGGTCATAGAGTGTAGATGGAAATCTGAATATAAAAGGTGGACACTCTATCTTCCAAACGCTTCTACTTAAGTTAATGATTGTAATGTGGTATTCCTTGGTGTCAAGCTCTCATTGCCCCATCATAGCATCTTGAATGATTAAGTTTAAAGTGAAAACAAATATGAGTAATGTGCTTGACAAAGTATGGGTTGAAAGTCTCATGCCCCTTGAATACGAGTACCTACTCCATGTGTTACTCAACTCGGAAAACAAAGCAAGTTCAATTTAAATATCATTGTAAGTAAAATAGTATCATCAAGAGCGTCAACTGGGGTACCTCTTGTCCCAGGATATGGAACAAGCCCATATCAAAATGACAAGACAAACAAACATAATGAACAATCTCAACACCATTTTTATTTACCATTGGATAGCTTTTTATTGTAAGTTGTATCACAGACGGTTCACCATAGCATGTAAGTAAATTTCCACCATGAATGATGCATGGCTTAGATTAGCGGCCCATGCGTCTCTCTAACCATTATACAAACTCATTTAAACCAGCTTCATTTCCACATTTATTTCACCCATGGTAAGCATCCATAAACAAAAGTACATGACATCAACTAAATATAATGAAGTGCAATATTGAAAGCGTTCCATGTGACAGCACATTTCTGCTAACTCTCAACCAAAGACATTTGTCAAGCTCATAACATCATAATTTTAATCACAATGGGTCATGTTCATTAAGTGCAATAAAAGTAAAGTGTGCATCAAGTTCATGAGAGCTATATAACCGACTTTTACCATAACAATCAACAACATAAGCATTTTAATTCAGATGTATAAATGATACAAATTAACATGGTAAACATAATCGGAATAGCATAAAGCTAATAGGTAGATATGGTGGACTCACTGGAAAAACTTTGGTTGAAGGTGTTGGAAACAAGTTTTTACTTGTTGGAATTTTTTGGGCTAGCAAGAGGGAGAAAGTTGACCGTCTAAAAGCATGCATGAGCGTCCATAGAACTAACTAATTCATGTTAAACAAAGTAAAGTAACATTCAGCATCAAAACATGAATAAAAGATAGCTCTTGATAAAACACTAACAAATTACTATTCATTGACAAGCTTATGAATCATGCAACTATATGTATCAACTCAAACATCCCTTTTCCAATCTTATAATGGCATCCAACATATTTCAACCCATATTTCCAGTAGCTCTCTCATATATAAATGATAATGTGGTGGTCTCTCAAAAATAAAAATCAAAACAAAAACAAACAAAAAGACGCTCCAAGTTTATGCGATAAAGTGCATTGATCGAAAAACAGAAGTTAGACGTGTGCAAACCGAGAGTGTGTTGGTCCAGTGGGTTGTCTTCACATCCCCAAGCTTATGGTTTTCACCATCCTTAGATGACTCTTGGTGCATCTCCTCTAATCCCTGTGAAAAAACTTCAAAACACCGTTTCTCCTATTTCTTTTCTGTGGGGTGACATTAGTAGTGATAAACAAATAGGTTTCTTGCTGCATATAATCCTTAGACAAAAATTTATATGAATGTCTAGTAAGTTTATTATGTTGTATGCCTACTCATAAACTCAATTGGATCTGAAAGATTCAAGCTAAAAGTTCTAAGCATGCATCAAACAAAATGGGACAGAATCTGTCCAGAAAAACAGCACTAGCAAAACGTATTTTTCTACCCATCTTAACTTTGTCTAAAAATTCTTAAAAAATCATGCATATAGAGGATGAAAAGCTGCAACTACAGTTTAAATATCAGATCATTCGGAGTTACAGAATAGGAATTAAAAATCAAACCGTGCACAGATTCATGCTGGAATAATATCTCCGAATGCTATAAGCAACTTTTTCACACCAAAATGGGTAAAACTTGGCACTTTATTAAAAAATCCAGAAACAAAACTATAAACAAAGTCTCTTGTTACAGCAAGAGGACACAAAGAAAATCAAAATAAAAACAACCGGGTTGCCTCCCGTAAAGCGCTTTCTTTATAGTCATATAGCTAGGCTTCTTACTTGATAGTTATAGTGGACGAAGCTCATGAGGGAGCTTGAACTTTAGTGTGTCCCTCTTCCTTGGGAAGTGTTCCATACATTTCTTGTGTGGAAACTGAAACTTCACATTCCATTCTTTTGAATCAATGATAGCACATGTGGTACGAAGAAAAGGTCTTTCAAGAATAATTGGACTAGAGGTTTTATTCCCCATATCCATGATTAGAAAATCAACAAGCACAAAAGTCATATGTAACTCTACCATAACATCACTTACTCTTCCTATAGCATGTTTAATGGAATCATCAGCAAGTGCAAGTTCAATAGAGCATTTTTCAAGATTCTTTAATTCAAGTACTTCATATAGTTCTTTAGATAAAACTGAGACACTAGATCCTAGATCTAATATAGCATGGTGTGTCTCTTTTCCAATGTTAACAAGTACTTTGGGAATCCATACATCCCCAAGCTTAGGTGGTATCATAGCTTCTTGGTTGTACCTAGCAATCTTTTCTTTTAAAACATGATTAGCAATATTAGAACCAAAACCAGCTTGGTTAGCATTAATAGAAGGATCACTTGCAAATTTTTGTAAGATAGATATTAATTCATGCAAGCTACAATTTTCGAAGTCAAGCAATGGTTCCTTGACTTCACTCAGCATTTTAACTTCCTCAACTTTCTTTTCTTTTCTCTTTCTTAGTAAAGCATCCAAAGCATTTTGGTACCAAGGATATATTCCATAATAAAAGTAAAGATTTAGCTTTTCATCTTCACAAGGTGTAGGATCTCTATTGTGCATCCTATTAATTCTTATCCAAGCATCTTTTAATGTTTCTCCAGGATATTGCTTAAAATTAGAAATGGAACTCAATGGAGGACTCACTTCTTGTTTGTTTCCAAGAACCACGATTGCAAGTTTTTATGTGTTTTTAATTTTTTTATGCAAAACTAAAAATAAAATATGCAACACAAAATGCAAGACAATAACAAAACAAAATAAAATGGTTTGCAAGTAAAGATGGATAAGATGGTGCTCACGTAGGTGCAGCCTCCCCAAGCTTAGGTGTTTGCACAAGTTGGTGATGAAGTTGACTTGTTGTGAGATACCCTTGGATAAAACTTTCAGCAATGATTCCCCGGCAACGGCGCCAGAAAACTTGTCTTGATGACCCTCAAAAGGGTTAGGTTGAGCCCCCAATAGCAGAGTGTGTAGTACGGGCAAGACTTGTTTTCCCCACGAAGGTGACTCGAGGGTTTATATCGAACTCTCGGGGAATCAGTAGTGGAAGCTTTACCTTCTTATCCTTCCCTTGGAAACCTGCAAACAAAAGTAAATTGTTTTGTGCCCTCAACCTCACCAAGTGGTTGTCAAGCACAAGGTGTGAGAATGATAAAACAAAACAATAAATAAATATGCAAAGGAAATGTGCAAGGATGATGATAGTAATGATAAATGATATTTTTGGGTTTTTTATGATGTATGCAAGATGCAAAAGTATTTTTGTATTTTCGGATTTAATTATGGCTGAAAATGAAAAGTGGATGAAAGTTGTTGGAAAGGTGTTTCTTATGATTAAAAATGGACCGGGGTTCATGGTTTCACAAATGCACTCTCTCTTTTATAATGTGGTGGACAATGGAACACAAAAGTTAACATATGAGATTGCAACAAAGTTTCAAGACAAGTTATAATCATATGGGCATCACGTCCTAACATAGAGATCTTTTGGTTATTAATCTCTCTTATACTCCACTAAGATGCGAACTAAATCATAACAGCTTAGTATTAAGATAAATCAGAGCATAGCAATAAGTTTCATGACATGAAGTTGAAATAAGAACATGCTAGATCTAGTCATGGAGTAGTGGCAATGGTCACACCCACATCTCCGGTAGCAAGGTATTTCTTTTTATCCCTAGTGAGACAACAAAGTAAGGTAAAACACCCAAGTGGATCGCGGAACTTTCTCTCACGTTCACCGCACTAGCCACCCCCGTTACTCCATCTAATGCACACGTTCCCCCTCACATGCTCTCATAAACATGCTTGATCAAAACAAGTAAACAAGAACGGGGTACATAGTATGCATCTACTTTCATAACTAAAACAAAACAATTGGAATCTCACACATATATTAACTCATAAAGATCCACCACAAAGGTATTACATAGATGACCGTAATCATGTTCGGCAGCTCATACGGTGCTAATTAGTGAAGCACAAGAGAGAGAGAGATACATAAGTTACTTCCACAAACCCATAGTCCAGGGGTGGACTACTCCCTCTTCATCATGGAGTCGATGGAGATGTCGTTGGAGGAGGTGGAGACCTCTCCGGCAGTGCCCCGCCGGAGTTTTCCCCCTCCAATCTGCAGCTCCTGATCTCTGTTTCGGTGTTTCTGTGTTTCTGCGGCGCTCCTCTCCGAAGAGCCTCGGGGACTATTTTTATAGTCGGTTTTAGGTCAAGACGAAGCTTCTGGAAGAAAGATCGACGGCAACGGAGCCTCGAGGCCCAAAAGGGGGGGACCCCACGCGGCCAGGTACTGTAGCCGCGTGGGCCCACCAATTTTGGCCCTCGGGCCTCCACTTGTTTGCTTCCTTCGCTCCCAGGTCTTCTTCCTTCCAAATATTGATGCTCCTAAAATTGCAAGTCATTTGGACGTCGTTTGGTTCCCTGAAACATCAAAATATAGAAAATGGGGTTTTCTGCCTGCGCAGGGTTAATTCCTGAAAAATAGGGGAATTTGTGAATTATTCCCAAAATCATTATAAATCATTGATATAACCGTTATATGATGCAAATATGATTGGAATATGAATAAAATAATGCAAAGTTCATGTATGCATTTTACATGCATCACCTGCTCGCACGCCGCCGACGAGGCTCCGCCGGCCTAAACGTGGCGGCGCCGCCGATTTAGGGGACCCCGCGGCCACGCGCGCGCGCCGCGCGCACGCTCGCGTCCCAGCACGCGCGGACGCGTCGCCGGCGACGCCCACGCCGCCGCGGCAAACCCCGGCCGCTGGTGACGTCAGGCTGACGTCCCAGCGGGCCTGGGCTGCGCAGCTGGGCTGCCTGCTGGGCCGGCCTGCTTCCTGCGCAGCTCGCCCGGCCCTCTTTTTTTTTCCCTTCTGTTTTGTTTTTCTATTTTCCAAAACTTCCAAAAGTTTTAAAATACAACTCCAAAAAATTTCAAACCAATTTCTAGCAATTTGTAAAAACCAAAATAACCATTAGAGATTCTTTGGGGCCTTTTCTAAATTATTACGGGTCTTTCAAATTTGAAATAATACTCAATTCAATCCAACTTCAAAAAAATTACAAAAAAAAACATAATCATTTCCAATAATCATTTTAAAGCAAAAACATAAAATAGAAACATTTCCATAAATGAACATCAAAAAAAAAAATCAGAAATTGTCAATATGACTAGAAGAAAACAAAAAAAATTACGTCAACAAGAGAAAAGTTTGAACTTTTTTAACTACTACGTATTTGGATAAATTCGAGGGAAACACACAAGCATGTTAAAGAATTTAAATCCGAATTTCAAATTTGAGTCTTCTCAAAATTATAGCATTCTTTCAAACCTGAACATTTTACAAACGTTAAACCAATTCAATTCGTACTAATTTGCTAACTTCAACAATTCTGAAATCTGAACATTAGTAAAAAACAAAAGCTTCCTACAAATTCCAACAATTTACAAATTTTAGTAATTTCTGAAATAGACGTTCTCAAAATTTAATTGCAACTATATAGAAACATACTAATTCAAATTCCAAATTTCAGTATTTTAGATTTTCAAAAATCTTCCGCATCTAATCATTCTACAAACGTGACAATAACCCAATAACTTTCCAATTTGAACAATTTTCCACATCTGAACACTTTAGAAATTGCAACTATATTGAAACATACTAATTCAAATTCCAAATTTCAGTACTTTAGATTTTCAAAAAATCTTCCGCATCTAATCATTCTACAAACGTGACAATAACCTAATAACTTTCCAATTTGAACAATTTTCCACACCTGAACACTTTAGAAACGCAAATTTTTCATGTAGTCCAACAATTTCCAAATATAAACAATTTTACATGTGTACGTTTCCAACTTTGAATTACAACCATATTGGACCATTTAAAGTCAAATTCCAACCACCGGAAAAATATCAAAGACACATAAAAAAAAACTAAAAAAAAAAAAACAACTTTTGAATGCGGGTATTCACAAATTCGAATTTTTTACACCACCGTATTTCTTCTTCTAACGACGCAAGCGCGGCATATGCCGCACTAAGCAATGGTATCTGATGTTGAGCTACGGTTGCTAAAAAAAAATGCTTCATTAGATGAACATTTAGAGAAAATGACTAAGCAATGGTATCTGATGAAAATTCATTTTCTCCAATTATGCAATTATGGACTGATTTTAAGTTGAATTTACTAAATAGCCATACAATGTACTTCCTCTCATTAATGAGTTACATTAAATATTAAAGACAGAACACAGACATACCACATCAATTCGAATAAGTTAATATTTACATATAATATAACTGAACTCCCTCCAATTTTCAAATTCAACTTAATGAATATTCAAACAGAACTTAACTCCCCCTTATTATGTAGTGAAATTAAAATAATGCTTTATTGCATGCACATTCCAAAAAAAAAAAAACGCAAATTCATTTTCCTCTAAATATAGATTGAATTTAATAGATGCTAATACAATATATTGCCTCTAATCAAATATGTAAGACAGACCACACAAACATCATACCAATTCAAATAGATTCATATTTACACATAATGTAACTAAACTCCCTCCAAATATGCGGTTAAATTTAATAAACGCTTAAGTTGAACTTACCTCTCTCTAATTACGTAGTTCGATTTAAATAATGCTTGACTACATGCATATTTGAAGAAATCACATATTCATTTCCTCAACAGATGGATTGAATTAAATAAACGCTAATACAATTTTTTTTTCTTTTTCTTGTGCTTTCTAACAAAACAACATCGGAATAATGATCACTATGAACCAAAATAATTTCAGCACATTTTAGCTTACAAAACAACTATAATTTCCCTTTTTGAATTCCAGTTTGTTGTAGTCAAGTTGTAAAAAACATTGAAATTAAATCTTACTATTTGTGTTTTTTTTTACTTCTTGCTTTTCTTTTGCTTGGTATTACAACAACATTGCAATAATGATTAAAAAAAACACTCAGGTTTACAAAACAATTATAAATTCACTTTTCAAATTTCAGTTTGCTTTACTAGATTTGCAGAACAAAAAAAAAAAAAAACATCGCAATTTATGTTCAAACAGTAAACCTATTGTTTAGTCTTTGCAGTAACTCAATAAGTTCTACCATTTATGCAAAGATAAATGCATTAAACAGGCAACTTCACCATTTCTATTCACAAAGTATATTACGTAATCAAAGCAAAAAGACAAATTATATTTGCAGAAATATCCACCCAGGGCGCGACGTGACGGCGCGCCTAAATTCAACTAGTAGAGTATGCATGATCGCTCCTCCTAGGCACGGCACATTAAGTAAAGTAAAGGAAGCCAAGCAATCGATCGTACTAAACTCGGACTCCATCGGGTAGGTGTCCAACACCCGTGCGTACGGCAATTGGACAAGATCACGGCACACGTATCTCCTGGATCGCACTATATATGTGTGTATTTAACCCACGACGTACTCCCGGAAGAGAGATCGGCCATCATCGATATATTTTCACCCGGTAGGTTCCGTTTGAATTTTCGTCCGCCATGGCTCAGAACGCTACCGCCGCAGTTAACGACGGCGAAGGCTTCCGGCAACCGGAGACAGCGTCGCGGTGCATCACGGAGAGGGCGGTACACAATTTCGAGATAACCCAATTCGCGCTGCTGCAGGGCATGGGCGTCGGAAACTACATTAGCTCGAGCACGTTCAGTGTCGGCGGCCACGATTGGAATATCAGGTTCTACCCGGACGGAAACACTGAAGACTGTGCTGGCAATCCGTCAGCCTTCTTGAATTGTGTCGGCCTGCAGGCCAAGGACGGCGTCAGGGCAAAGTTCACCTTAACCATGCTGGACGATCAAGGCATCGCACAACAAATCAAGGATTATGCACTAGTGCAAATCTTTACTCCAGAATCTGCTACCTGGGGCGTTCGAAAATTCGTAGAGAAATCGCACCTCAAATCGTCACCTCACCTCGACAATGGCTGCCTAACGCTAAGATGTGTCCTCGATGTGATCAAAGAACCGCCCACGGAGGGCAATAGAAATCGCATTGTGGTTCCTACGCCGGGGTTACCCAGTGACCTCGAGCGCACCCTCAAGAACAGGAAAGACGCGGACGTCACACTCCTCGTGGGTGGCAGGGAGTTCATGGCGCACAGGATCATTCTAGCCGCGCGGTCACCGTGTTCGACGCTCAGCTCTTAGGTCCAATCTTTACTATTATAGTAATATGTCCGTGCGTTGCAACGGGTGATAATAAATTTGCGCTGTGGTGGATGAAAAAATAAGTAAACGTTACGCGGCGCCAACAGACATGCGTCACTAAATCATTGTAATAATTTGCACTCGACCTCCTGGTAGGCATGTATCACCACACTCTACCTTTTCAATGAAATGAAAGGCAAATGTCATTTGCGTTTTCTCAACAAAAAAACTATCGCCACCTCACCCCCATGTTGTGAAGGCATTCACCTTCCGGGGTCGGGGAGTAGAGGAAGACGGATAAATCGTTTGGGGGGAAGGAGTGAATTTGCCCAGTTGAATGAAAGTGATTTCAGTTCTAAACTCCAAAGGGTGGCTACAGAAATTATCCTAAAAAATAAACTAAAAGAATGTTTCACCAACACCCCGTTTTCGATATCACAAATTCCAGAGACAAACAATACACAGTAAACATTCATCTGACGAAATCAACACAACAATTCTAGCCATGCAATAAATTATCATAGTTTTACAAAATCGAAAAAAAATCAGAGCCATCCCGGTATCAACTGATGTGTTATAGTGATGACAGAGTTGAATTCATAGCCCATCACGGCAGTCCACGCTGGTACTCACAGCAGTTTAAGTTCTGCGTAAAGCATACCATTAACCATCGTGAGTATAGATGTACAAACACAACAGTAAAAACTCTATACAAGACGAAACATGGAGAAGTGATCTGAATAAAACCAGCAAGATACTAACAATCGAAAACCAGCAAACAAAAATAAAAGGGTGCAGCACCTAACTGGGAAATCAAAATTACTAAATAAATGAAATATTGACAAAGCAACAACATAAGCACTTGCATAGCAATAACGAATGGAAAGCATAAGACCAATGTACCATAGCTATTCCCATAAAAATGTAATGCAAGTCCCAGTCAACTAATCTCATGATAGAAAGAGCAAGCTATCAAATTAGTATAGGTAGATATTGGTGTATGGCCTGCTGGAAGCATAAGTTTTAGAAAAGGCATTTTTAGTGTATCACCGAGTTAAGTATAAATTTTGCGTATTTAATTCAACGGAGAACATCATCCCGTTCTCTATTCTTGCCAGGTAGAAAGATTGGACCTTGTTCCTTGGTGTTCCCTTCCATTAAACTAATATAAAGAAGCTCTAAACTATCTACCATGATTCACATCTTCCCAAATGGAACAAGAGGTACCAAACTCGATTAAACAGACGCACATCACAAGCAGCCTGGTCATCCTTGCTAGCGAACCTTGCGCCCAGGACGTGTGCATGTCTTTCCGACCACCCACACAGCTGGTGGAGGTCGACACACCATGCCCATCGAGAACTAACTCTTAGTAGGTACTCAACGTTGAAATCACACCATCCGAAAGCATAAAATCCATCCCATTAACGGAATATATGTGAACAGCTACCTTGTTCAAGGATGGTGGAGGTGGCTCCATCACCACGGCGTTGCGATGTGCCGCCTGAAGATGGCCTCCCGACCGTCCAGTTCGATACACTCGGGAGATTCAGTCAATGGCAGCCAGATAACGCTGAGTCTGACCGTCCTCGTCTCCACGTGCTACCAGCCTTCCACACCTTGAAGAGAGCTTGACTATTAAAGATTACCTACAAACACGATATGCTCGTAATACTCAAGTTCACACAAAGTTTCATAGGTACACTACAAAACAAATGCAAACCTGTGAAATATGGACAATTTTAAAATACTGTAATCAACAAGAGTTTGCAATTCGTGCTCGACACGTTTAGTTTCGTCAAAATGTAATAAATACTCTCATATTACATTGAGGATGTAACATATCTGGATCAGCAACCGTCCATGATTTATTATGATTAACACAATTACTGGATGATGTGGCCAATGTGTCATATACTCTTGATGTTCTGCATGTCTAATAAAAGAGAGAAAGAAACTTTCTGCATATAGATCACTGAATTGGCTAATTTCCATACTATTATCTCTACATACTGACCAAACACTCTAGGAGTTCTACATAGACACACATAAAAGAATGGAGGATTATGTTAACGATTGGCTGAAGAACAAACTACAGTACACTCCATCTCATGTGTACTTTCAAGCTACCCCTATGAAGAAATAAGTCTTATCCATGTTCTGCAAACAAATCTCTTCCATGCTTTACAAAAAAAAATATAAAGAACCTTCCGAGATGGCATGTAACATCCATTAAAAAAATATATGTTTCTCAACGACAATCAAGTCCTCACGCAAAACTAAAAAAAATGAAATTTGATGCATCTTCACTTAACCATCTCTGCTTCATTTCACCTCTACCATCAGGTCTATTTTGGCATAGCCATGAAGATTTTCATAATCAGATCACTTGTGTACCATGTTTGCATTCAGATGTGTGCAGGGCTATAACAACAGGTGCTAACATGAGCAGCCAACTATATGCTGGCTGCTGAAAAACATGGCAGCTCCAAATCAAAAAGTGACACTATGATAACAATATAATGGCAGCCGACAAGATTGTACATGATGTCATATGATTTATTAGCTAAGGATGTATATGGATATGAACTGGATGTGAAATCAGATAGGTGACTTGGCAGATTAAAAGCATGAAATCAATTCAAAAAATGATAGAAGTGTCGTTAATTTAGATTTTGGCAGTGAGCAACAACATATATGAGGGTCACTGCATTGTCAACATCCGTCATTCGATTAATTCCTTCTTGCTAACTCCTAGACATGCACGCTCATGTTTCTGCCTACAAGTAACTAAAAATGATTTTACATGTGGCCATACTAACAATGATATGAATGACAACCCTCAAACTCAAAATGACTTAGAAATATAATACCGCGCACACAAAAAATCGAACCTCAGGCATCTTTTGCAGATTATCATTAATATCAACAGCCTCCCCTGTTGTCGCAAGTACCCTGCATTTATTGTATTGTAGTTTCCATCAACCAGCTTGTAATGAAGCTGTTTTCCTTCTAACAGTGTGAGTAGATACCTGATTGTGGTCGAGTATAGCCCTGTAGTCAGATTCCCAGTCTTGCATGACTTCACCAAGCTAGGAACAGTTCCCAATAGACTCACATGTGCATCCTGCAAACAGAGAAATATCTTCAGAGAAACCTACATATTCATAACTACAGTAGCAAATTAACATACGAGCTACTGGCTACTGCATCTCATTATTTTCCAACTCATTTATGGTACGCAATGCAATAAAACTGGTGTAGCTTTCAAATGAATATGGGAAGAAAGAACTCACTGTCAGCATTACTTCACGAATGTAAACTATTTCTAGACAGCTCCCATGGTGACTCATGGACCCCATTCTTCACCATTTTGTCTTCCTTCGAGCTAGGGCAAACTGATTGAGATTTGAATTAGTACGAAGTTTACAACTTTGTATTCCCTAGACTATCTGAATGTGTTCATTAAAGAATCATGTAGGATAAAGAAGAAAGGTGACATTGCTCCATCCTAGCGATTTGATAGCATGACCAGAAGCTGTGCCTGGACTTAAAGCTTGAGACTGAGATCAGGGTTGTACAAAAATACTCCCAGCCCCAAAAACTCTTGAAACTAATGCAACCACCTCACTGGGAATTATAGCCCCAAAAACTCTTGAAAGTAATGCCAACAAATATTTGGTAGGCAAGCCTTATCGCTACAATCAAGAATAACTTTCAGTAGAGGAACGACAACTACTCTGCTAAACTTCTTGATCCAGCCGGGGAGGAAAGTAGGATCGGAGGAGAAATTGAAAGGTGGTTTCACTCCATGTCCCTGCAATGCACAATTGCAATTTCATTCAATCTCATCCCACCACCAACACAGGCAGACAGACATATCGAAGAGACAGATCGGAGGGGCACCTGGATGCACATGCCGTACGTGCCCTAGATGCAGTAGCCGAGCTCCCGGCGCACTTGCCGAGCGTTGAGCGCCAAGGTCACCTCGCGGCTGCTCATCGGGCTCGCCCGCCGCGCGCCGGCCAGCACGCACAGGACCACGAGGGTGAGCGCAAGAGCTCGTGCTGCCGCCATGGGCCCATTCCAAAGATTGGGGGAGCGCTAGAGGAGAGGGGTGATCTGAACCATGAAACCTGTATTGTACAAACAAAAAATTAGAGAGAGATGGAGATAGCAACGGCCACAGTTCAGCCACCCCTGCCGACGGCCCCAAGCAACGGCTGTCGCGCGTGTTTAGGCCCGTTCGTCTTCAGCTCCCGCGCCTGCAGGCGCCGCTGTTCCGCCGTTGGGACCGTTGTGGACTCCCGGAGTGGCGGCATCCCTATTCCAGTGTCCTAGGAGACGACGCCGTCGGTGGCCGGTCCGCCACATTATCAAGTGCCGTAGTCCAGTGAGATTCCGGGGCTGCGCGCCTCGTAGTACACGGCGGTGAGTCTTGGGCGAGTAGGGGAACCTGCCTGCGGCAGGCGCTAGATGTCGGGTTGAGGGCAGCGGCGGTGGATCCCGTTGCCCCGTAGGTAGTGCAGGTCGTCGGGAGGGCTTCTGGTGGGGGCGGAGGCTGCCCTGCGAGTCCTTGGTGCTATTGGGGGCGATCCGTTTCCACTGATTGAGCGTGTAATTATTGCCGATAGGTCGTTAGATGCGGAAAAAAAAAACAGCGGGACCGTGCGGGATGGCGAGAGTTGGACGAAGCGACGATTTGGTGGACGAAAGACGAAAGCTTTTGACGTACGAGAGAAACGAAATTGTTCTTTTAGATAGGAGAGAAATGGCAGTTCGTACGTACGTAGCCTGGCAGAAATTTTCTGCCGATTGCTTGGTCCGACATCGCTACGATAGGCTAACGCGCTAACATGGGCCGGCCCAGCCCAGAAAGAAAATTAACTACCAAAACACAGAACGCCTTTGTCTGACCCACGCCCACGCCGCCGCCGCTCGTCTCTTCTGTCTCGGTCTCTCCCATGGCGATAGCCCTAGGAGCGTCGCCGCCACCGTTTTCCTACCCCGTCCCCGCTCGTCCCTACTTCCAGGACTACACCGCCCTCTCAAGGACCGCATGCCGCCACCACCAAGACCGCCTCCCGCACTTGGCGATGCTCTCATCGTGGATCTGGAGCGGGCGGAGCACCTCCTCCCTCTTGACTGAGCCGGTGGTGGCGGGTGCTCGTGACGCCTCCCTTCATGGACGCGCCGCGCCGTTGCCATTGAAGTCAAGAGACTCAACATCGTCAACGACGTCAACTAGGTATCCAATCACCTCACGCGTCTTGTTTTACTGTCTGATCAGTAAAGACGGGGGATGATAGGATTGCTCTAACTTACTACTGACGATTGCCTATACTCACTGGACGGAGAGCAAAAGGATCTACTATCCCTCCTATTGCGACATGTCTCATGGGTTTGTTTATGTTGAATCTTGACGGGCAGCTCATCGGCAGGGTCATCAAGGGTTACGTCGCCAAGCTAGAGATCATGGAGACGTGCTGCAGCGTCAAGGACAGGTTGAATCAAATATTACCTTCCTCCTCATTTTATCTAAATTTCTATTTCGTTTTCGTCCCTTGATGGACCTGCCGACCAGCTAAAACGTGCTCCCGACCTGCTGTGTTTGTTCAAGGATAGTAATCAGAATTATATCCAACCGAAAAGAAGGGCTTGATAACACCCGAGAAGGTGATTCACCACATCTTATTGCTATCATTCTAAATACACACACGGAAAGGTATATTCATTTGCTTTGAGTGTTCTCTGTTTATAAAACGGTATACCATAATTATTAAGAGGGGAAGCCAAACTTCGACTAACATCAGTATTTTTGTAGCAACCACAAGTGTTTCCTTCTGTTGGGAGATATGGTTGCAAACACACATTAAAAGATCATACTGTAGAGGTTAGTTTACTGAGATGTACACTCATTCGATTCACAATATTCCTACGGTACTGTTCTTTTGTTAGCAATGCAGCATCAGCTCCCTCACTCTAATCCTCTCATACTGGTTTGCCCTTACTGCAGAGCCCATTAACATTTTTCAGTGAAGTTATAACAGAGATTTTCCTCCGGACATGTTAAGTTACCATCATAGTTGACGACGCATCCTTTGGAAAGGTAGATGGGCCTCTCCTTTTACATTTTATTTTCATTCTTCGAAGAGCTGATTTTCTGATTGACGATTGTTACTTCAAAGTTATTTTTGGAAAATCTGATTGATGATTCTTCCATATTCTGCAATGTGATTGGGTCAGGCAATTGATAGAAAACTTATTTCTTCACAAGTCTGGAGTAGTTAATAGCATAAATTTTTCAGTGAAGTTATAACAGAGATTTTCCTCCGGACATGTTAAGTTACCATCATAGTTGACGACGCATCCTTTGGAAAGGTAGATGGGCCTCTCCTTTTACATTTTATTTTCATTCTTCGAAGAGCTGATTTTCTGGACGATTGTTACTTCAAAGTTATTTTTGGAAAATCTGATTGATGATTCTTCCATATTCTGCAATGTGATTGGGTCAGGCAATTGTTAGAAAACTTATTTCTTCACAAGTCTGGAGTAGTTAATAGCATAAATTGATGATGGTTGCATGATCTTTATTACATTGATTTAGTATTTCAGTGTCCTGGCTGATCGATGTTGGTGGCACACAGACACATTCTCGTTGAATTTGAATGGGTTTCAAGATGCCGCTAGCTGCACTGCATGATGTGCCAAGTAGATAATCTATCGGTGTTGCTTGTTGAATTTGAATGCTGGCGACCTCCAGGCCAGAACCTGTTATAATAATCATGCCGGGTATTAGTTGCATTTTCTGCAATATTCATTCATCAGTGTTGATGGTTTAATTGTTAGGTGACTATTCACCCTGTCAATTACTTCTTCTGCAGCACAACTTTCCTTTTCTCCTTTGTTTATCATTCTTGCTTAACCATGTTCTTTAGTGCTACAATTTATTACTTCTCCCGTGGTTAAACTTAGGATAATACCCATGGATTTAAGCGCTACTCCATAAGCTCATAAGACTTGTTGGCGACTTCGAGAACAAATTTCTGCAGGTACTAATCTTACTCTGCATTTATTTGTTTTTATTCGGTTACTCGATGATAACTGACGTTTCAGAGATTATGTGAGTGAGGTGCATACATAGAATCCTGCCTGCACTTATTTTAAGTTGGCTACTGTACCACCACTGCTTCTTTGCTTCAAGTGCACTCTCTTGCAGTCAACAATTCCAAAAAGTGTGCATGTTGTCTCTCAATAGGTACTTAATAGAATCTATCTTTGTGAGGGCGGCGTTTTGGCTCCCGGGAGCATATGCTCCTGGTATTTTCGAAAAAATAGAACAATTTGAAAACTTATCAAAAAATTCCGAAAAAAATCATGCACGTACCTGACCATGGCACGCACGACCGTGTACAATTTCGCGCTGAAATGACATCGTATGCGCCCTGTACGAAAATGACAAATTTCTGACAGGAAATGAGATCCAAAAATTTGAATTTCTGACAGGAAATTTGTCATTTTTGTACAGGGCGCATACGATGTCATTTCGGTGCGAAATTTCACACGGTGGTGCGTACCATGGTCAGGTACGTGCATGATTTTTTTCGGAATTTTTGAAAAGTTTTCAAAAAAATTTATGCTCCCGAAAATATCGGGAGCATATGCTCCCGGGAGCCAATGCGAATTTCCGTATCTTTGGTAGGTTTGTTGTATCTCCTACTGTCCCTAGATAAATGCTAGACGTGCTCTTGCCTTCAGTAAGTTGTTTAAATTACATTCTTGGTTCATTATCGAGGTCCATATGTGAACTGCCATAAATTGCAAATGTGATGTTAGTTTAGTAATGTATTGCATTATTGGTTTATTATTTCCTCACCAAGGTTATTGGAGCTGTTATAGTTTCTTGAACTAAAACACTTCGTGTGCTCTCCTTGTTTCCTCAACGATTTGAGTGTATATGCAATGCTTCCGGTATTCCATATGGTATATTGCTGTTCAATTTTGATATTTCCAATCAATAATTTGCAGCATGTAGCAGATGATTATTTCGGTGCTATCGTCTCCGCAAAGTGGGTACTGTGGTGGACCTCAGCTTCTAGGATAGTTTCCTTGATGCGGCTTCCTTTAACCGCAACATTACACACGAGGATCCCCACGATGGCACGCACGATGATATGGAATGAGCAGATCAAAGATTGTCTGGCAAAAAAAAATAGCGGAAACAACCGGTGCAGATGTTTAAAAAATTCAAGATCCTCAAAATGTTCATTTATATAGTGTCTCAGTTTTTACATCAACGATTTGTCTCTGATCAACATGGCAATCCAGTCCAGTTTGAGAAGGCCGATGGAAGAACATTAAAACAACTCTATTGATATGCTAGAGTCAAAGTGCATAGGCTAGGCTTTTCCGAGAGTTGTTCTCGAGTATTATTAGATATAATGTTGAGATGTATACTGTATGTATCACAAAGCAGGTTCAATTAGTACGCAAGAACATGTATGAGAAGGCCTATTATTACACGAATGTTAGCTATGTACCTATCTTTTTAATTTTGTTCTCTACTCTGAGTTTCTTGTGTGTCCGGTTGTTGAGCTTTATACTTCTTTTTTTTCTTTCCCCAACTACTCATCAGCCCTAATTTCATATCATATTTGTAAGCTGGTACTACAGATCGATGTGAATAGACGAGCTGCTATGTTGTGGACAGAGTCGAAGTATTTTGATGATTGGTTTATGAAGTTTGGATAATTATTTGTCATGTCTATGTATTACTTTGTGTTATTCCGTAGCAACGCACGGGCATTTAGCTAGTGATGGATAAGGATACATAGCAAATAGAGGTCGATGACATGGAGCCAGCCATCTTCGAGATGCTTCTTCACTTCATCTACACGGATTCATTGCTGCCGTGTAACGAAGAAGTGGATCACGATGTTGCCACGATGCAGCATTTGCTAGTTGCGGCAGATCGGTACGGCATGGACGGACTGAAGATGATTTGTGAAGAGAAATTGTGCAATATCATCGACGTGAAGACTGTCACGACCACATTTGCGATAGCAACTTAGCAAGTCAACACTACTGTGAACGACTCGAGAAGGCTTGCGTGGAGTTTATGTCGAAGCCGGGAGTAGCAGCTGCTGTCTAAAAAAAAGCAGCTGCTGTCCTGTTATCTCAAGGGTTCAAAAGACCGGATAGTTAATTCTAGCGGAGCCGCGCCCTACCGGGGTCTTCAGCTGCTGCCACGTGCGGCCGGCCGGCCGGACGTGGACGGATATGTATACATAGCTCTATATTTCATACGTATTTGTAACGTATAAATAATATATTTTTAATCAAAAAATAATATTTATTAATGAATTCAAAAATATTTTCAATTGATTTCCCCAAAATATTTTTAATAAATGATTCAAATTTTCATTTTCTAATCAATTTCTTATAATTTTTGGCGACATGTTGTTATGAAAATGTTTTGAAATTTTTATGGTCTCGCATGAAAGCACAATGAAATATTCATGAAATCCCTATTATACTCATACGAATGTCATATCGGAATGAAAAAGTCGATTTTGATAAATTAATTTTATTGAAATTTCAATTCCATTTCACAGTCGAATTTTAAAACTTTTCAAAATGTGTCCAATATTGAATTTATTTTGAAGATCTCGTCGTCAGGAACTTAAATATCAAAACATATCAAAAATTGGACACTCCGTTCAAAAGATATGGCAGATAGAATTTTTAGAATGAAACTAAAACGTATGGAGGGTTGCCTACTAGTTGGGGAAGGAGTTAATGCTAAATGGGTCCAGCTACGTATTCAATACATGCATGCGCTCAGCTCACGCATCACAAGCAGCAAATGAACGGTGGATTCTTACCCGGCCGGTAGGACACGGTGCCGCTAGAAAAGACGCGTGTTCTTCAAAAGACTCATCGCAAGTTGCACTCCGCTTGTTTTGCAGAAGGACCATAACGACATGGAGGGGGATGCCAAGAAGAGGAAGTAAGACAAAAAATGTTTATCTCTAAACGAGTTTTGAAGTTTCTTTAGCTTCTTATTTTTATTGCTTGACTGAACTTCGACACATATATTAATTATTTCTGTATTAGTCCAATTGTACAAACAACTCTTCTATTCTCCTGGGACATTATATCAATACATTGAGATGGTGAAAATTATAGTAGGGTATACACTCTGCCAAACATTATGGCAAATTGTCATGTACTGATGTCACGGTGCATGTTGTCAGGACGATCTTCACCTTAAGCTGCCGTATTTTCACAAAACTAGACTTCGAGATGGTCTGAAAACCGAATGCAGCCATGAAGCAGACGATGTAATACGCAAGTTAGCATTGCTAGACCCAAACAATAAGGGTTGAAACTTCATACAATAATTTCAACGAACACTAGTACAGAACGAGCTATCCTCGACAACACATTGCTTGGAGGTAGCCAACGACATGAGCAAGATTAACAAAAGCTATTACACATCGGGCTGGACATGTCACCGACGGATGTTCTAACAAACTCTTGTGATATCGCAACATTAATGCCAGACAATATTTTCTTGCACACAATGACTTGAGGTTTCACATAAGTCACCTCCTTTCGGATCACCTAGACATCGAGAATGATTCTAAACAAATAAGCATTCAAGCAGCAGACAGACATAAGGCCTTTTCTAGAGCAAATGAATGAATGCCAAATCAACATTTCAGGGCTTCGGACCAAATTCATTAAAACTTGATACACTAGTTTCAACAAAAAATAGTACAGAACAAGCTATCCTTAACAACACATCACTTGAGAGTAAGAAGCAACGTGAATAACCAGTGATAAAATTATTATTGGTGTGTTTAAGACCATCAACCCATGATAGCATATCATTACTCGGAGGAAATTCATTGTTTCTAATTCCTTGGAGATGTTTTGAATCACCATTGCTCGATCACCATCATGAGAATTCCACAAATTTTAATGTTCCCTTATTGCGAGGAACAATCTACGAGCAAGCATTTTAAGCCCACCCTCACCTTATATCATGTTTACTTCAAGGATTAGTAAAAAGATCACATAGGGGGAAAATCATTTTTTTCCATTCCTCTTGTTTGGCACCAGTTGTATATTTTATTAAAAAATTACAAATTTTTATTTCCTTACTTTACTATTTCTTTACTTGTCTGTTTTTTTAATATTTTACATCTCGTTGTTAGGTGCTATGCATTATTTAAAAATTCTTACTTTTGTGTTTTTTATAGAAGTTACCTAAATGTATTTTTGAAATACATGAATATTTAGTTACATATACTACCTTCTTTCCCAAAATAGAAGACTCCCCTAAATTTTTTTGGTCAACAACTTATAAGTTTGACTATGATTTGTAAATATGATATGTAGTATGTCAGCACAATTCCTATGAAAATACAATTAAGAATTTTATAAGAATGCAACGATATCATTTCTTCCGGATATTTAAATCCGTCGCCAAAGCTAAGGCCTCATTGCAGGCCAACACTTCTAATGTGGCATGGTCAGTACAATCATCCAAAATGTCGTGCACGCGTGTGTGTACGCGTGCCCAGTTGCATATGGAAGCACCAAGCGTTATCACAGGTTTTTTTTTTTTTTTGAAAGTACAAAGCTGCGTACAATCAACCGATACAGAAACGAAGAACATACACAGCAATGCATAGCGCAAACCCAACTCGAAGCACTACAGCAGCAGAGCGCCGCTGAACCACCAGAGCTCCTCGTCGCCGACGAAGCCGCCGGAGAAGAAGAGGCCAAACCGCCAGCCGCCTAGAAGAGGGAGGACCTCCAACATTGAAGAAGACTGCAGAATCCGCTCGCCGCCAGCGACGAGACCTTTGCCGATGAACACGCACAGCCGAGCCGCTCCCACGTCTAGCTCCAGCACCAGCCACCGCCGGAGCGGCCAAGCCGTGCCAGATCCTCCACCAACTGACCTTCCCAGCGCCAGAGCCGGGCACAGCGCTCGATGACGCCCCTGTACAAGCTTCCACCAGGCCCCTCACCGGCGCCGGAGCAGACGACGGCGAGGCGAGGAAGGGGCCTCGGAACAAAATCCGACGGAGAAGGGCGCCGCCACCGCCTCGGCATCCTCCTCCAGGAACAAAAGCCTCTCCAGAACGCATCCAGCAGAGGCACCTAGATCTCGCCGTCGCGCACGAACAGCAAGAAGATGAAGCCGCCGATTCCTTCACGCCGCCCCGAGAGACGCCGTGGTGGGGGAGAAGCCGCAGCAACTTATTCAGACACGGCGCCGTCACCGCCACCCCGGCGCCGCCCCACGAACACCTAACCCTAACCCTATCTACAGGCCGGAATCGGAGAACCAGGGTTCCCCCACCCTCCCGCTGCCGAGGCAGCGAACGGAGGGGGAGGGAACCACCGGCCTCGCCGGCGCTCGACGGGAGGGAAGCGGTCGCCTCCGGCTTCGCCTCTAGATTTACTGTAGAGAGGAAGGGGAGGAGAAGCAGAGCACGGCTCTGAGATGTTATCACAGGTATTATTCTAGTGTGCAACCAAATTTAAACTTTTGACCTGTAATTGTAGTTCGAATAAATGCCTTTTACTAACATGTGCGCAAATACATACGAAACCACCGCGTGATTGCACATTCTACTGATGCAATTGCATTTTTAAATTGTAACTCTGTAATTCGCCACATGTATTTTTTTCATCTCGTTTTGGTTACACTTGTGATGTTTCTAAAACGTGTATGTGTGATTTTCCCAAAAAAAATTGCGAACACGCAAAAACTTTGCATGTCAAGTGCAATAAAAAAAAGGAGAAGAGGTAGTACAAGGGCTTTGTGCCCTACTATTTTTCTGGCTTTTTTCATGTGCCTACTGAACTATAAACCCATCCAAGCGGAAGCTAGTTAAAACTCATGCGTGGAGCTGAAGAATTAAGAAACAAAGAATGAAACTAGGAGGACTCCATCCGGAGTACACCTGCGGCTAGCTACACCAAATTCGTAGTACCAATCTAGAACTCTAAAAGTGTGCGATGCCCGTCGCCAAAGGGAAATAGGAAATCACGGGAGATAACCAGACTACTACTTATGGAATCGTAACAGAATTCGAAACAAATATCTCCTGGGAGAGACGCGAGCGGTCAAGGAAGCAAATACATCTTGTGAGTCTCTGCCGTCGAGATCACCGGTCAGATATTGTGTTTGCCTTCGCCGTGGCGGCCATGCGTAACCTTATCTCGAGCTGGTACCGTGGCATGTGGCCGCCGGCCGAGACATCACCGCGACGCGTCACGGCGACACACGATTTCGAGGTGAGAAACCACCAGCTGCTCCACGGCTTGGGCGTCGGCAAGTACGTGAGCTCGAGCACCTTCAGCGTCGGCGGCTACGACTGGAATATCAGGTTCTACCCGGACGGATTCGACCAAGCTAGATTGTGCCGGCAATGCGTCAGCCTACTTGCACCGTCTCAACGACGACCCAGCCAAGGACGTGTGCACAAAGTTCACCTTAGAAGTTCTGGAGGATCAAGACGGAGCAGAAGCCACCAGATTCGGTGTCCAGGAGCACACGTTTACTCCGGCGAGCGCGGGCACGGGCATTCCAAAGTTCATCGATAAATCGAAGTTGAAGTCGCCGTCTCACCTGGGCGATGTCATAACGATAAGGTGTGTCCTCACCGTCGAAGTGATGGAATGTCCAGAACCACGCACGAAACGCAAGAGGGATATCATGGTGGTTCCGCCGCCGGAGCTGTCGGCCCACCTCGAGCGCGCCCTCAAGGCTGGGAAAGGCACGGATGTCACATTGGATGTGCACGGCCGAGCGTTCGCCGCACACAGGTTCATGCTCGCCGCGCGATCGCCGGTCTTTGACGCGAAGCTTTCCGATCCAGAGCAGGACACGCAGCGCGTAGAGATTGTCGACATGGAACCGGCGGTCTTCGAGATGCTTCTTCACTTCATCTACACCGACTCGTTGCCATCTTGTTGTGACAGAAAAGGAAACAGTGCTACCGCAATGCAGCAGCTGCTAGCGGCCGCAGATAGGTACGGCCTGGGCAGATTGAAGGTGATGTGCGAAGAGAAGCTGTTTAAGAGCATCGACGCTAAGACCGTCACAAACACATTGGTAGTTGCAGATCGGCACAACTGCCAGCTGCTCAAAGAAACATGTCTGGAATTTCTGTCGCTGCCTGGTGTAGTGGGTGCCGTCGTCGCAAGCGACGGGTTCAAGCGCATCATGGAACGTTGCCCGCCGCTAGCCCTTGAGTCTTGAGGACATGCTTGAGGCCAAGTAAATCCTGCAGGGCAGATCCTCCGTCTTCCTAGACATCTTCATCGTCACGCATGACTTTGTGATGAAGAATTCTACGGATCGGCGCTTCACCACCTAGTTTTTCTGTAGTCATACATGACATTGTATTTTTCCATTCAATTTCTTCTAGTTTCTCTTATCGGTTATGTGCATCCTACTTATGCTGACTCCGAGTGTGATTTTTTTTTATTATATCGCCTCCATAGGAACGTTTGAGTTTAATAAAATCACATTTTGTTGAGAAAATGTGACATGATTCAGCAGCGAGGAAGGAGGGGCCATCCAAGCGAAAGGGAAATTCATTGGCTATGCCTGTGCCAGGAAATAACCAAAGCTCGATGATTGATATTCTTACGGTAAAAGGAAAGGAACAACAGAGAGTAATTAACTAGTCCTCTAGCGCGCAATTGTACTACTCTCCAGGTCTGCAGTTTGCCCATTGCGAAACCGATCGATCAGAACGGCCACAGAATTGCAGAGCTGTACCGTTCACGGTACGTCACAACTCAGTGTCCGCGTAGGTCTAGGGGTCGTCGATTACGTCCATATATAATTTCTTTGTCCCTGTACTCCTAGCTAGTCCTCTCCCTAAATAACACACCAACGCGTGTCACCCGTCCGCCGTTTGTTCTCCCACCTTTACCGACCATGGCCGACAGCCCGACCTTGGAAGCGGAGCAGGTACCAGAGACGTCGTCGAGATGTATAAAGGAAAGCATCACGGGGACGTTCAATTTCGTGGTGACCAAATACCGGCAGATCAAGGGCAAGGCCGTCGGCGAGTTCATCAGCTCGAGAGACTTCAGAGTCGGTGGCTACGACTGGCGAATCAATCTCTATCCGAACGGAGTTAACACGGACTGCGCCGGCAGCGCCTCAGCCTACGTGCAACTAACCAGCCGAGGGAAGGATGCGAGGGCCAAGTTTACACTGAGCTTGCTGGAGAGAGACGACCAGACAACGGTAGTCAGCCACGACGCGGTGGAGCGCGTCTTCTCTGTCAAGGCAAACGACTGGGGCTTCCTCCAGTTCGTGGCGAAGTCGAAGCTGAAATCGTTGTCGCGCCACGGCTGCTTCACGATACGGTGCGTCCTCACCGTCATGAACGAGTATCCGCCCCTGGAGCTGCTCGGCGACCTCGAGAGCATGCTCCAGGACGGGGTAGGCGCGGACATCACGTTCGGCGTCGATGGCCAGGAGTTCCGTGCGCACAGGTCCCACCTTGCGGCGCGGTAGCCCGTGTTCCGCGCGCAGTTCTTTGGCCCGATGATGGAGAAGGACATGCCGCGCCTGGAAGTCGTCGACATGGACGCCACCATCTTCGAGATGATGCTTCACTATATCTACACGGACTCGATGCCATCGTCGTGCAGCGATGATGAGGGTGACCACAGCGCCGATGTGTTTCAGCATTTGCTGGTCGCGGCCGACAGGTATGGGTTGGAGAAGCTGAAGATGATGTGCGAAGAAGAGCTTTGCAAGAGGATGTATGTGGAGACCGTCATGGCCAGATTCCTTTTGGCCAATAAACACAGCTGCAAGCGACTCGAGGATGCATGTCTGAAGTTCATGTCGTCGCCAGAAGTCCTGGGTGTTGTCCTGAAGAACGTCACTATCAAGGAGGACACTTAATGTAAGTCTGAAACGGCCGTAACTTGAGAGAGGAGGAAGCCTGTGGGCAAAAGGCACCGTTGGCGTTGAGAAAATATATATATCCAATCCTGGAATTGAAAAAGATTTGTGAAAAAATTCATTATCAATTTTCTTTTGCATACAGTATTTCTACTCTCATTGATATCAGGTAGGATATTAAATGCATGTTGATGCAATCAATGTATGTTGACAAGATGAATGTCATACACCTTTTTTGGTGCAAATATATTTGGAAATTAGAGGTAACTCTCAAGATTATAAAATATTTATGTATTTCCTTTGAGAAATATATTCTTACAGACGATAACCTCGCCAAACGCAAATGGAATGATTGTAAGAAATGTGTCTTCTAACATTCCGAGGAGTTCATCAATCATCTATTTTTGCTTCTCCTTTTTTTCTTCTTACTTGGAGAACTGTTAATTTTGTTTTTAATATCTCACCTCGGCGATGTCATGACGATTAGGTACGTCCTCACTGTCAAGTAACGGAAGGTCCGGAACCACGCACGAAACGCAAGAGGGATGTCATGGTGGTTCCGCCGCCAGTGCTGTCTGGAACGCCGCTCGGCCGACCAGTGAAAAGATTAGAGAGGAGGAAGTCACGAACGTCACGTTTGATGTGCGCGGCCGAGTGTTCGCCGCACACAGGTTCATGCTCGCCGCTCGATCGCTGGTCTTTGACGTGAAGCTTTTCGATCCGGAGCAGGACTACACAGGACGCGTGGAGATTGTCGACATGGAGCCGGTGATCTTCGAGATGATTCTTCACATTATCTACACCGACTCGTTACCATCTTGTTGCGAGAGGAAAGGAAACCATGCCACCGCAATGCACCAGTTGCTATCGGCGGCAGATCGGTACGGGCTGGACAAATTGAAGGTGATGTGCGAAGAGAAGCTGTTCAAGAGCATCGACGCTAAGACCGTCACAAGCACATTGGTAGTTGCAGATCGGCACGACTGTCTGCTGCTGAAAAGAGGCGTGCCTGGAATTTCTGTCGCTGCCTGGTGTAGTGGGTGTCGTCGTTTCGAGCGATGGGTTCAAGAAGATCACCTGCTAGCTCTCGAGGAGATGTCTGAGGCAAAGTAATCCTTCAGGCAAAGCACAAACCAAATTTTATATTACGTTTCGTCAATGCTAATTTCCGGTTGGTCTGTAAACTTTTGTATTAGTTCATCTCGGAAGATACTTATACTTCCTCCGATCCGGAAAAAGCGTCGGAGAGAAACACCTAACTAAGTGTAAATGTACAGTACAAGTCACGAACCTTAATTAGGATCGGAGGGAGTATTATTCTTTGAGTTTGGGAAAATTTGCATTTTTCAAGCTAAATTGCTAATTTTTCACATTGAATTAATAATGGTTGAAGCAACTAACTGTACTATGAAAATATTATCCTAGGTGTTTCTAGAGAAGTCTAGAAAACCACTCACGAAAGTAAAAATATAAGTTAAAGAACAAAGACCAATAGGAATTTGATTCTCTCTCTTGGCAACAGGAACTGCATCCGAGAAGTCACCATGCATTGTCAGGCGCTGCCAGCGACAATGATTCAAAGCACGAAACGTCGACCTAAAGAAGAAGGTGAAGTCTGGACGATGTAACCCAATTCCACGTCAACATGAGAAAGCGCCCAAACTTATTGGCAAGACCACCTACTCCATCATGAATTGAGGCTGAACAATCATGGTCGACGGCTCTCCCAAGCCCGACAGATCACTAGGGAAACATCTATCACGCTCCTGGCGCAACGTCTGAACTAGAACCACCAAGACGGTGACAAGGCGGGAGGTAGCATCGTCGCCTCCATCGCTACCATGTGACATGATTCGTGGGAATCAACACGGGAATGTTAAATTATTGGTGAATTTAATGTACAAAAGGCTTGTTCACAATGATGATGAGTTAGTTATATATAATATACATATTAGATTAAAAAAGGTGCCATTGAAAGTAAAAATCTATAAGTGGTACCTATAGTTACTGTACACCCAATGACAGGTGGGGCCGGGGCCGCCTCGCAGTGACAGTAACTGCACTACGGTTACAACAGAGAATCCCAGCCCTACGAAGAGGTATTATCCTAACCAAAACCCTCACAAAGCGCAACTGACAAGGCAGTTACAAGCAGTCCAAAGTATAATATCAAGTACATATTATAATGCAAGTTTGCATGTTCTATAGGATCAGTCATAAAAGTGATCATTTTCTAGTCAACCGCTCCCTCCGTATTTCTAGTCACTCTTATCAATTGTGTGCATCCCAAATGTGATTTTTATTTATCATATCTCCACAATAGGAACATTTGAGTTTAATAAAATCACACTTTAATGAAAAAGTGTGACATGATACCATAGTGAGGTTAGTGGGAGGACGAAGAAGAATGTGCCAACGAAGTGAAAGGGAAATTCAATGGCTATGCTCAGGAAATAATCCAGCTTTTTTAATAATCAAGCTCGATGATTGATATATGTACGAAAAAAAAGAACAACAAAGAGTAACTAGTTCTCTCGCCAATGAAAAGGGAGTATAGTCGTCTAGCACACAATCGTATATCTAGGGTCGAGCTGTAAACGTTTGCCCATTGCGAAACCGATCAGAACGGCTACACAGTCGCAGTCGAGCTGTAAACGTTCACGGTTAGTCACAATTCAGAACTCGGTGTCCGTGTAGGTCTAGGAGTTGTCGTTTACTTCTCAATATATAATTTCCTCGTCCCCGAGTCCTCTCCCTAAGACGCACCCCGAGCCCAAATAGTACGTTCACCTAGGGGGTCGACGAGACGTTCGGGCTCACGCGGTTGCCTCCCTGGTGCCCAAGTTCTAACGACCATAACATCCGCCTAGCCGATCTTCGTGGCGAACTCACCGTTGCACGTGCATTAACCGACTTTGTCGAGATGTGGATGTGCGATAGCATGGACAACCCGCGGTGGGAGCTACGTCACAAGGTTGTTTTCCGGGATGCACCACCATGGGTGTACCCGGTTGGGATGATTGATGACGATGTCATGTTCAAAGATGAAATTTCATCGCATTCTCTCAGGAGCTACGATGTCCGAACCAAATGTGTCAAGGACATAGTACACATGAGGGACATGAGGTATCGTAACCCAAACACGGGCAGGCTTGACTACCGAAAGCCAGAGACAACTACACGTGATATCATGGCACGATATAGACGGGTCTCCTTTGCGGACGACCCATCCTCCGACGTAACACATGGACGACGACAAGATGTGATGGTACGGCGAGTAAAGATTTGCGATTCAATGCTCCCTTCTGAGCCTCGGCCCAATCTTGTAGCTGTTGATATAATTCCCTACGTTCAGAGCCTAGTTCCACTCTAGGTGAAAGTGGTCGGGTGAATTCTAAGATTATGTTGCCTCTAGTCTAGTAGTAAAATTCTTGATAGTAGTGTCTTTGTTTAGCTCTATACAAATATGCATAAACAGTCTTTCAATTCATATATGATCTTCGGATTTGCTAACGCTCGGTTGCCCGAGAATTAGCATAACGCTCGGTCGACGAGCTGTGTGATTGATCGACGAGTGTTCACGCGCGAGATGGTGAGTTCGGTATGTTTTGCGCTCGGAGTTTGTAGCCTTCTAAACGTGTGTTTTTTTTGCTCTATTTCCGAAGCCGAACCGAACCAATTGAGCCACAAGAGTTTTTTTTTGTTCTAGCTCTATTGGGTTTTGTTGGGCTTTCCTTATTTTTCATTTCTTAGTATCTTTTTGCGTTTGGCTTTCGTTTTTTATTTGCTGGTTGAGTTTGATTTTTGTTTGCGTCGTCTCGGATGTGGTCTCCAGAATGTGAAACGCGTTGCGGGAGCCAAAGGCAAATGTGCAATTTCACATGACTCTCGTTTAATGTGCAAATGATTCTAGTTTAGCATGCAATTGCACACGAGTACCGTTAATGTGTATTTTTGCACATTATTCTTGTTTTAGCGTGCAATTGCAAATGATTCACATTAGCGTGTCATTGCACATGTTTTTGTTTGCGCGCAATTACACATGTTACTCGTTTTAGCGCGCAATTGAAAGAGACTCGCAACAACTGGTGAACCTATGGTTGTCCTCGAACTATGAAAGATCTGTGATAGCTGTGATTTTGCTGGAAGTGAGTGAACTAGCCGGGAATCTGGATTCTTTTAGTTTAAATTATGTGCCTAGGGAAGCTAATGTACTGGCTCATCTAGTTGCTAAACATTGTAGCTCGGATAGGAGGAGATGCCATTGGGTAAACTTCATTCCCACCTTTCTTGATGACTGTATCAGAAAGGATAGTAATCTCGGCTGAGTTTCGAACTCGGAGCAGCAAGTTTCTGACGCACTCTTTTCCGTACTAGGGTACCTAAGAGGACCGGAAGGTTTTTAATGAGTCGGCTTGCTTGCTTAATATGTTAGTGTGATTTCAAAAAAAAATTAGCGTGCAATTGCACATGTTTTCGTAAGCGTGCAATTGCACTTGTTTCTGTTAGCGTGCAATTACATATGATTCTCGTTTACCGTGCAATTGCACATGATTTTCGTTTAGCGTGCAATTGATTTTTTTGTTAGCATACAATTACACATGACTGTCGTTTAGCCTCCAATTGCACGCGATGTCGTTTAGCCTGCAATTGCACGCGTGCAATTAAACATGATTCTTGTCTAGCGTATTACACATGATTCATGTTTAGCGTGTAATTGCACATGATTCTCGTTTAGCATGTAATTGCACATGTTTTTTGTTGGCGTGCAATTACACATGACTCTAGTTTTGCCTGCAATCGCACATGTTTTTTGTTAGCGTGCAATTGCACATGAATCTCGTTTTAGCGTGTAATCGCACATGATTCTCATTTAACGCGCAATTGCATGTTTTTGTTAGCGTGCAATTACACATGACAATTACACATGATGAACGTGCAATTGCACAACATAATTTTGTTAGAGTACAAATTAGACATGATTCATAACTAGGTTGTAATTTCATAAGAAATTTTTAAAATTGCACATGTTTTTTCTAGATGACCTTTTTCTGGTTCATAGATTTTGGAAATCATGTTTTTGTTAGCGTGCAATTGCACATGTTTTTGTTTAGCGTGCAATTACATATGATTGTCATTAGAAGATCGAGTAGGGTTTACCCTCGAGAGGCGAGAGTTTTTGTCGTCTAGTTCTAGTAATAGGCTGGCTGTGTTTTCCTGTTTAAGCCATGTCTTTTTTTAGAACTACCATGTCTTTGTTTTGCAACGGAAGTTTTCAGCAGACCCACTTTGCACATTAAAGTCCAGAAAAAACAACGGTACAAAATATCCAAGCCCATTCAAACAACGATAAAAAAGAAACACACAAACCCACATAACAACGATACAGGTATTGCGTCTCGGTCGACCGAGCGTTAAGTTAAAGCTCGGTCACCCGAGCGCTAGGCACTTCCTATGATCTTTATCTTCTTTACTATTAAATTAGAGTTGGACGTTCGTCGCTAGGTCAGACTCCAACCGTCAAATTGCAGTTCATCTCCGCCATGAATGCACCTTAATATGATGCTCTCATTTTGGCCCGCACTCACATAAACCACCACCCTCCAGGTTCCCCAAGGAGAAAAATTAAGCTCCATCGACGTTCAGAGATATCAGAGTTTGAGCTAGTGGCCGGCATCTCCTTTGATTTCAGAGTTCGAATGAGTCAGCCGATCAAGAAGCGTACCTGGTACTTAGCTGTCTAGAAAATACAAAACGATTTACTCCCTCTGATCTTAAAAAAGTGGCGTGGTTTAATTACTAATTTGTACGTGGTTAGTTCTTTTCTAGCGACACTTATATAGAATCAGAGGGAGTATATATCTTTTCAATCGATTTAGGTCACTAGCTGTTTTTACAATTGTGATTATGTGACAATATAATAAAATATATGACTGCTACGGTTAGCAATACTGCATATTTAAAATCTACTTTTACTTCACTGGACACCATCACCGGTTCATTTTTTTTCTTTAGCTATATGTGTTTGAACTTTCAGCTTGTGTAGCTACTTGGCAAATAGAGATGATTTCATTCGAGAATTAGGGCATCTTCAACCCAGCCCCGCATACGGACAGTAAAAGCGGACCGATTTTGTCCGTTTGGGGCGGACCGCGGACCGATTTTGGGCCGTTGTCCGTTTGGGGTGGGGGGTGCCCCCAACGGCCCGCCGCATTTTGTGCCCTGGTCCGGAAAATGTCATTTTTGCCTATTTCGACAGAAATTGGTACAGCACACTAAATATTGAACAAATTACAATACGAATTGTCCACAAATAAGTAAAAAAAATGTTCAAATATTACAATAAAGTTCGTACATAGAAATAAAAAGCGTACGACACGCAATGAAAATAAAATGAGGAGGAGACCACTATTGGTTTCCCAGATGAGTCCACATATTCTCTACCAAATCATTCTGGAGATGTTCATGTGTAGATGATGTCTACGCACGCTTCCATTCATGTAGACAGTGTTGGGCCTCCAAGTACAGAGGTTTATAGAACAGCAGCAAGTTTCCCTTAAGTGAATAACCCAAGGTTTATCGAACTCAGGGAGGTAAAGGTCAAAGATATCCCTCTCAAGCAACCCTGCAATTAAGATACAAGAAGTCTCTTGTGTCCCCAACACACCCAATACACTTGTCAGGTGTATAGGTGCACTAGTTCGGCGAAGAGATATTAAAATACAAGTAATATGGATGATTATAAGTGGTAATTGCAATCTGAAATAAAAATGACAGCAAGTAAACATGAGACAAAATGAGAGTAAACGGTGTTTCAATACTTGGAAATAAGGCATAGGGATCATACTTTCACTAGTGGACACTCTCAACAATAATAATATAATTGAATACATAAATACTTTCTCTTCACTATGCTACCCCGAACTACTCTCCCGTTGGATAACGAACACCAATCCACTGCGTAGGGCTATAAAAGCACGCCTCAAGTCTGTATTCCACCTCTAGGGTACCCCGCGCTGTCACTATGAGCGCCCCAAAATAGTACTAAACAAACGTCACAATTTCATAGAGACATCCAACACAAAGAACAACTCATGGCAAGTATTCCCATAATCTTTAATCCAAAGAGTCACACACGGTACGCACACTGTCAACTTCGCACCGTGGGACAAAAGTGACTCTGGAGATTACATTAATAAAACCACTTGAGTAGCATATTCATAAGATAATGAAGAGTAACATCTATGGATTCAACTAGATTACAAAGCTCATGATCACATAAAGATCACATCATGGGATAGAGAGATAAACCATATAGCTACCGACATGAGCCCTCAGCCCCGATGAAGAACTACTCCCTCCTCATCATGGGAGGCAGCAACGGCGATGATGGAGACGGTGGCGTCGATGGAGATGGCTCCGGGGGCAATTCCCCGTCCCGGCAGGGTGCTGGAACAGAGACTTCTGTCCCCCCCCCCCCCGAATTAGGGTTTTGGATGGCGGCGGAGCTCTGGAACTTTTCTGGGGAAATCGTCGATTCTCCCGTGAGTTTTAGGTCAGGGGCAATATATAGTCCAAAAGGCGTCGCGAGGCGGTGCACGAGGTGGCCTCACCACCCCTGGGCGCGGCCAAGCCCCAACCGCGCGGAGCCCTGGTGAGGAGGCTGTGGGCCTCCCACGGACTTGTCCTTCTGACTCCCGGAGTTTTCTGGCGTTTTAGAATTTCTGTAATTTTTTCAGATTTTTCTGAGCACTTTCAGTTTTGGACCTTTTATGCAGTGCACAGACATAATAAACAGAAACTGGCACTGTGGCATCTTGTTAATAGGTTAGTCCAATAAATGTCATAATATGATATAAAGTGCATATAAAACATGTGGCAATTGATATAAAACATGCATGGAACATCAAAAATTATATATAGATTTGATACGTATCAGTAGACTTATCATGCATCTCATGATAGACGTGCATATACTGCTGGAACGTCGCCAGTCCTAGCGTAGCTAGGCTCAACCAACTCACCATGAAATTCCCATCCCTGATCAAATAGCCTCGCATCATCACGCTCATTCTCAACGATCATGTTGTGTATGATCACACAAGCAGTCATCACCTCCCACATGATCTCCTTGCTCCATGTTCTTGCAGCGTGTCGAACAATAGACAACCAAGATTGGAGCACATCAAATGCTCGCTCCACATCCTTCCGGCATGCTTCTTGTTGCTGAGCAAACTTGCGAGTTTTCTCAGTATCAGGTCTGCGGATGGTCTTCACAAATGTGGACCATGAAGGGTATATACCATCAGCTAGATAGTACCCCTTGTCGTATGCATTGCCATTGACCTCAAAGCTGATCATGGGAGCATTGCCCTCGGCAACTCTGTTGAACACCGTTGATCGCTGAAGCACGTTGATATCGTTGTGAGAGTCTGACATGTCGAAAAACGAGTGACAAATCCACAGATCCTTAGATGCAATCGCCTCAAGTATGACTGTACCCTCAATCCTGGTGGTGCGTCATGGATTGAGGCCCGTTTATAGGAACTCGGGGACGCACCCGGTTTAACAAGGCAAACACAAACCCTGGTGATCCGTCCGCCGTTTTTCTCCTACCTTTACCAGCCATGGCCGAAAGCTCGATCTTGGAAGCGGAGCAGGTGCCGGAGACGTCGTCGAGATGTATAACGGAAAGCATCACCGGGACGTACAACTTCGACGTGACCAACTACCGGCAGATCAAGGGTACGGCCATCGGTGAGTTCATCAGCTCACGCGACTTCAGAGTCGGTGGCCACGACTGGCGAATCAATTTCTATCCAAACGGATTGGACGCGAGCTGTGCCGGTAGCGCCTCAGCCTTATTGCAACTCGCCAGCCGAGGGAAGGTTGCGAGAATGCGAGCGCCAAGTTTACACTGAGCTTGCACGAGAGAGACGACCAGGCAACGGTAGCCAACCACGTCTTTTCTATGGAGGCAAACGACTGGGGCTTCCCCATTCGTGGCAAGTCGAAGCTGAAATCGTTGTCGCACCATGGCGGCTTCACGATATGGTGCGTCCTCACCGTCATGAACGAGTCTCCGCCCTTGGAGCTGCTCGGCCACCTCGAGCGCATGCTCCAGGATGGGACAGGCGCGGACATCACCTTCAGCGTCGGTGGCCGGGAGTTCCGTGCGCACAGATCACTCCTTGCTGCGCGGTCGCCGAAGTTCCGCAAGCAGTTCTTCTTTGGCCCGACGATAGAGAAGGAGATTCCGCACGTCGAAGTCGTCGACATGGACGCGACTATCTTCGAGATGATGCTTCATTATATCTACACGGACTCGCTGCCACCATGCAGCGATGAAGAAGGTGACCACAGCCCGTTGTGTTTCAGCATTTGCTCGTCGCGGCCAAGACGTATGGGTTGGAGACGCTGAAGATGATGTGCGAGGAAGAGCTTTGCAAGAGGATGGATGTGGAGACCGTCAAGGCCAGATTCTTGTTGGCGAAACAACACAGCTGCAAGCGACTCGAGGATGCATGTCTTGTGTTCATGTCGTCGTCAACAGAGTCCTACGCGTTGTCCTGGAGAACGTCAGTTTCAAGGACACGTAGTGTGAGTTGCTAACGACTGTATTTTGGAGAGAGAGGATGCCTGTGGGTAAAAGGCACCGGTGAGAGGAAATATCCGATCCTGTAATTGAAAACGATTCGTGAAAAATAACATTGTCAAATTTCTTTTGCATAAATTTCTAGTCGTCTAGGCATGTACACTACTAATATTTATATTAGTACTAGCTAATGCCCGTGCGTTGCGACGGTGTCTAAGTTTGTTTTGTTGTCGGACATATAAACGTTATGCACGTAAGAATTCACTGGTATAAATACATATATGTTGCTATGGACTACATAATTGTGTATTCTGAAAGTAATCCGATATCACAGTAATCCTTAATTAGAGTCGTGCATAATCTATCATAGTACAACTAATTATACTTCCAGACAAATAAACTTCCCAACCCCATAAGATGTCTCTTGATAAAAAATAATCTGAATTAATAATATCAGTACATGTACATGCAAAAACTGGTTTCTTAGCGTCAACATCACAAATGGTAATGTAGACTTCTCTCATCGAGTCTCTCTTGGCATCACTCACCTCTTCCCACATCCAACACCTTAGAACAAGCCTCCTCCCCTCGATTTTTTACAGCAGAAAAGCGTCTTCATCTTCATTTTGGGACTCCTAATAGTCCGTCATCTCTGGTACATCTTTCAAGCCAATTATGGATTTCTCACCTCAACAACATTGTCATCAGAGACAGAAGACGGGGACGCTGCTGCATATTATCCTCCTCTTCGCTTAGGCTTCCTACTTATTATGAACCAAATGGTGTTCTCTGAACATGATACCTAGTGTTTAAAGATAAGCATAACTGACAGACAACTCCGGAGGGGGTGAATTGATGTGATCTTGCTCTTTCTCGAAATTGTCATTGCCGCCAAGACTGCAGAGAGAACAGCCAACCAGTTAAGAAGGTCGTGAACAGCCTAAAGAAACTGCACAAAGAACATTCCA
>CAMZMU010000053.1:16385280-16484020 GCA_947311845.1 Poa pratensis
GAACGGAGTTAACACGGACTGCGCCGGCAGCGCCTCAGCCTACGTGCAACTAACCAGCCGAGGGAAGGATGCGAGGGCCAAGTTTACACTGAGCTTGCTGGAGAGAGACGACCAGACAACGGTAGTCAGCCACGACGCGGTGGAGCGCGTCTTCTCTGTCAAGGCAAACGACTGGGGCTTCCTCCAGTTCGTGGCGAAGTCGAAGCTGAAATCGTTGTCGCGCCACGGCTGCTTCACGATACGGTGCGTCCTCACCGTCATGAACGAGTATCCGCCCCTGGAGCTGCTCGGCGACCTCGAGAGCATGCTCCAGGACGGGGTAGGCGCGGACATCACGTTCGGCGTCGATGGCCAGGAGTTCCGTGCGCACAGGTCCCACCTTGCGGCGCGGTAGCCCGTGTTCCGCGCGCAGTTCTTTGGCCCGATGATGGAGAAGGACATGCCGCGCCTGGAAGTCGTCGACATGGACGCCACCATCTTCGAGATGATGCTTCACTATATCTACACGGACTCGATGCCATCGTCGTGCAGCGATGATGAGGGTGACCACAGCGCCGATGTGTTTCAGCATTTGCTGGTCGCGGCCGACAGGTATGGGTTGGAGAAGCTGAAGATGATGTGCGAAGAAGAGCTTTGCAAGAGGATGTATGTGGAGACCGTCATGGCCAGATTCCTTTTGGCCAATAAACACAGCTGCAAGCGACTCGAGGATGCATGTCTGAAGTTCATGTCGTCGCCAGAAGTCCTGGGTGTTGTCCTGAAGAACGTCACTATCAAGGAGGACACTTAATGTAAGTCTGAAACGGCCGTAACTTGAGAGAGGAGGAAGCCTGTGGGCAAAAGGCACCGTTGGCGTTGAGAAAATATATATATCCAATCCTGGAATTGAAAAAGATTTGTGAAAAAATTCATTATCAATTTTCTTTTGCATACAGTATTTCTACTCTCATTGATATCAGGTAGGATATTAAATGCATGTTGATGCAATCAATGTATGTTGACAAGATGAATGTCATACACCTTTTTTGGTGCAAATATATTTGGAAATTAGAGGTAACTCTCAAGATTATAAAATATTTATGTATTTCCTTTGAGAATATATTCTTACAGACGATAACCTCGCCAAACGCAAATGGAATGATTGTAAGAAATGTGTCTTCTAACATTCCGAGGAGTTCATCAATCATCTATTTTTGCTTCTCCTTTTTTTCTTCTTACTTGGAGAACTGTTAATTTTGTTTTTAATATCTCACCTCGGCGATGTCATGACGATTAGGTACGTCCTCACTGTCAAGTAACGGAAGGTCCGGAACCACGCACGAAACGCAAGAGGGATGTCATGGTGGTTCCGCCGCCAGTGCTGTCTGGAACGCCGCTCGGCCGACCAGTGAAAAGATTAGAGAGGAGGAAGTCACGAACGTCACGTTTGATGTGCGCGGCCGAGTGTTCGCCGCACACAGGTTCATGCTCGCCGCTCGATCGCTGGTCTTTGACGTGAAGCTTTTCGATCCGGAGCAGGACTACACAGGACGCGTGGAGATTGTCGACATGGAGCCGGTGATCTTCGAGATGATTCTTCACATTATCTACACCGACTCGTTACCATCTTGTTGCGAGAGGAAAGGAAACCATGCCACCGCAATGCACCAGTTGCTATCGGCGGCAGATCGGTACGGGCTGGACAAATTGAAGGTGATGTGCGAAGAGAAGCTGTTCAAGAGCATCGACGCTAAGACCGTCACAAGCACATTGGTAGTTGCAGATCGGCACGACTGTCTGCTGCTGAAAAGAGGCGTGCCTGGAATTTCTGTCGCTGCCTGGTGTAGTGGGTGTCGTCGTTTCGAGCGATGGGTTCAAGAAGATCACCTGCTAGCTCTCGAGGAGATGTCTGAGGCAAAGTAATCCTTCAGGCAAAGCACAAACCAAATTTTATATTACGTTTCGTCAATGCTAATTTCCGGTTGGTCTGTAAACTTTTGTATTAGTTCATCTCGGAAGATACTTATACTTCCTCCGATCCGGAAAAAGCGTCGGAGAGAAACACCTAACTAAGTGTAAATGTACAGTACAAGTCACGAACCTTAATTAGGATCGGAGGGAGTATTATTCTTTGAGTTTGGGAAAATTTGCATTTTTCAAGCTAAATTGCTAATTTTTCACATTGAATTAATAATGGTTGAAGCAACTAACTGTACTATGAAAATATTATCCTAGGTGTTTCTAGAGAAGTCTAGAAAACCACTCACGAAAGTAAAAATATAAGTTAAAGAACAAAGACCAATAGGAATTTGATTCTCTCTCTTGGCAACAGGAACTGCATCCGAGAAGTCACCATGCATTGTCAGGCGCTGCCAGCGACAATGATTCAAAGCACGAAACGTCGACCTAAAGAAGAAGGTGAAGTCTGGACGATGTAACCCAATTCCACGTCAACATGAGAAAGCGCCCAAACTTATTGGCAAGACCACCTACTCCATCATGAATTGAGGCTGAACAATCATGGTCGACGGCTCTCCCAAGCCCGACAGATCACTAGGGAAACATCTATCACGCTCCTGGCGCAACGTCTGAACTAGAACCACCAAGACGGTGACAAGGCGGGAGGTAGCATCGTCGCCTCCATCGCTACCATGTGACATGATTCGTGGGAATCAACACGGGAATGTTAAATTATTGGTGAATTTAATGTACAAAAGGCTTGTTCACAATGATGATGAGTTAGTTATATATAATATACATATTAGATTAAAAAAGGTGCCATTGAAAGTAAAAATCTATAAGTGGTACCTATAGTTACTGTACACCCAATGACAGGTGGGGCCGGGGCCGCCTCGCAGTGACAGTAACTGCACTACGGTTACAACAGAGAATCCCAGCCCTACGAAGAGGTATTATCCTAACCAAAACCCTCACAAAGCGCAACTGACAAGGCAGTTACAAGCAGTCCAAAGTATAATATCAAGTACATATTATAATGCAAGTTTGCATGTTCTATAGGATCAGTCATAAAAGTGATCATTTTCTAGTCAACCGCTCCCTCCGTATTTCTAGTCACTCTTATCAATTGTGTGCATCCCAAATGTGATTTTTATTTATCATATCTCCACAATAGGAACATTTGAGTTTAATAAAATCACACTTTAATGAAAAAGTGTGACATGATACCATAGTGAGGTTAGTGGGAGGACGAAGAAGAATGTGCCAACGAAGTGAAAGGGAAATTCAATGGCTATGCTCAGGAAATAATCCAGCTTTTTTAATAATCAAGCTCGATGATTGATATATGTACGAAAAAAAAGAACAACAAAGAGTAACTAGTTCTCTCGCCAATGAAAAGGGAGTATAGTCGTCTAGCACACAATCGTATATCTAGGGTCGAGCTGTAAACGTTTGCCCATTGCGAAACCGATCAGAACGGCTACACAGTCGCAGTCGAGCTGTAAACGTTCACGGTTAGTCACAATTCAGAACTCGGTGTCCGTGTAGGTCTAGGAGTTGTCGTTTACTTCTCAATATATAATTTCCTCGTCCCCGAGTCCTCTCCCTAAGACGCACCCCGAGCCCAAATAGTACGTTCACCTAGGGGGTCGACGAGACGTTCGGGCTCACGCGGTTGCCTCCCTGGTGCCCAAGTTCTAACGACCATAACATCCGCCTAGCCGATCTTCGTGGCGAACTCACCGTTGCACGTGCATTAACCGACTTTGTCGAGATGTGGATGTGCGATAGCATGGACAACCCGCGGTGGGAGCTACGTCACAAGGTTGTTTTCCGGGATGCACCACCATGGGTGTACCCGGTTGGGATGATTGATGACGATGTCATGTTCAAAGATGAAATTTCATCGCATTCTCTCAGGAGCTACGATGTCCGAACCAAATGTGTCAAGGACATAGTACATGAGGGACATGAGGTATCGTAACCCAAACACGGGCAGGCTTGACTACCGAAAGCCAGAGACAACTACACGTGATATCATGGCACGATATAGACGGGTCTCCTTTGCGGACGACCCATCCTCCGACGTAACACATGGACGACGACAAGATGTGATGGTACGGCGAGTAAAGATTTGCGATTCAATGCTCCCTTCTGAGCCTCGGCCCAATCTTGTAGCTGTTGATATAATTCCCTACGTTCAGAGCCTAGTTCCACTCTAGGTGAAAGTGGTCGGGTGAATTCTAAGATTATGTTGCCTCTAGTCTAGTAGTAAAATTCTTGATAGTAGTGTCTTTGTTTAGCTCTATACAAATATGCATAAACAGTCTTTCAATTCATATATGATCTTCGGATTTGCTAACGCTCGGTTGCCCGAGAATTAGCATAACGCTCGGTCGACGAGCTGTGTGATTGATCGACGAGTGTTCACGCGCGAGATGGTGAGTTCGGTATGTTTTGCGCTCGGAGTTTGTAGCCTTCTAAACGTGTGTTTTTTTTGCTCTATTTCCGAAGCCGAACCGAACCAATTGAGCCACAAGAGTTTTTTTTTGTTCTAGCTCTATTGGGTTTTGTTGGGCTTTCCTTATTTTTCATTTCTTAGTATCTTTTTGCGTTTGGCTTTCGTTTTTTATTTGCTGGTTGAGTTTGATTTTTGTTTGCGTCGTCTCGGATGTGGTCTCCAGAATGTGAAACGCGTTGCGGGAGCCAAAGGCAAATGTGCAATTTCACATGACTCTCGTTTAATGTGCAAATGATTCTAGTTTAGCATGCAATTGCACACGAGTACCGTTAATGTGTATTTTTGCACATTATTCTTGTTTTAGCGTGCAATTGCAAATGATTCACATTAGCGTGTCATTGCACATGTTTTTGTTTGCGCGCAATTACACATGTTACTCGTTTTAGCGCGCAATTGAAAGAGACTCGCAACAACTGGTGAACCTATGGTTGTCCTCGAACTATGAAAGATCTGTGATAGCTGTGATTTTGCTGGAAGTGAGTGAACTAGCCGGGAATCTGGATTCTTTTAGTTTAAATTATGTGCCTAGGGAAGCTAATGTACTGGCTCATCTAGTTGCTAAACATTGTAGCTCGGATAGGAGGAGATGCCATTGGGTAAACTTCATTCCCACCTTTCTTGATGACTGTATCAGAAAGGATAGTAATCTCGGCTGAGTTTCGAACTCGGAGCAGCAAGTTTCTGACGCACTCTTTTCCGTACTAGGGTACCTAAGAGGACCGGAAGGTTTTTAATGAGTCGGCTTGCTTGCTTAATATGTTAGTGTGATTTCAAAAAAAAATTAGCGTGCAATTGCACATGTTTTCGTAAGCGTGCAATTGCACTTGTTTCTGTTAGCGTGCAATTACATATGATTCTCGTTTACCGTGCAATTGCACATGATTTTCGTTTAGCGTGCAATTGATTTTTTTGTTAGCATACAATTACACATGACTGTCGTTTAGCCTCCAATTGCACGCGATGTCGTTTAGCCTGCAATTGCACGCGTGCAATTAAACATGATTCTTGTCTAGCGTATTACACATGATTCATGTTTAGCGTGTAATTGCACATGATTCTCGTTTAGCATGTAATTGCACATGTTTTTTGTTGGCGTGCAATTACACATGACTCTAGTTTTGCCTGCAATCGCACATGTTTTTTGTTAGCGTGCAATTGCACATGAATCTCGTTTTAGCGTGTAATCGCACATGATTCTCATTTAACGCGCAATTGCATGTTTTTGTTAGCGTGCAATTACACATGACAATTACACATGATGAACGTGCAATTGCACAACATAATTTTGTTAGAGTACAAATTAGACATGATTCATAACTAGGTTGTAATTTCATAAGAAATTTTTAAAATTGCACATGTTTTTTCTAGATGACCTTTTTCTGGTTCATAGATTTTGGAAATCATGTTTTTGTTAGCGTGCAATTGCACATGTTTTTGTTTAGCGTGCAATTACATATGATTGTCATTAGAAGATCGAGTAGGGTTTACCCTCGAGAGGCGAGAGTTTTTGTCGTCTAGTTCTAGTAATAGGCTGGCTGTGTTTTCCTGTTTAAGCCATGTCTTTTTTTAGAACTACCATGTCTTTGTTTTGCAACGGAAGTTTTCAGCAGACCCACTTTGCACATTAAAGTCCAGAAAAAACAACGGTACAAAATATCCAAGCCCATTCAAACAACGATAAAAAAGAAACACACAAACCCACATAACAACGATACAGGTATTGCGTCTCGGTCGACCGAGCGTTAAGTTAAAGCTCGGTCACCCGAGCGCTAGGCACTTCCTATGATCTTTATCTTCTTTACTATTAAATTAGAGTTGGACGTTCGTCGCTAGGTCAGACTCCAACCGTCAAATTGCAGTTCATCTCCGCCATGAATGCACCTTAATATGATGCTCTCATTTTGGCCCGCACTCACATAAACCACCACCCTCCAGGTTCCCCAAGGAGAAAAATTAAGCTCCATCGACGTTCAGAGATATCAGAGTTTGAGCTAGTGGCCGGCATCTCCTTTGATTTCAGAGTTCGAATGAGTCAGCCGATCAAGAAGCGTACCTGGTACTTAGCTGTCTAGAAAATACAAAACGATTTACTCCCTCTGATCTTAAAAAAGTGGCGTGGTTTAATTACTAATTTGTACGTGGTTAGTTCTTTTCTAGCGACACTTATATAGAATCAGAGGGAGTATATATCTTTTCAATCGATTTAGGTCACTAGCTGTTTTTACAATTGTGATTATGTGACAATATAATAAAATATATGACTGCTACGGTTAGCAATACTGCATATTTAAAATCTACTTTTACTTCACTGGACACCATCACCGGTTCATTTTTTTTCTTTAGCTATATGTGTTTGAACTTTCAGCTTGTGTAGCTACTTGGCAAATAGAGATGATTTCATTCGAGAATTAGGGCATCTTCAACCCAGCCCCGCATACGGACAGTAAAAGCGGACCGATTTTGTCCGTTTGGGGCGGACCGCGGACCGATTTTGGGCCGTTGTCCGTTTGGGGTGGGGGGTGCCCCCAACGGCCCGCCGCATTTTGTGCCCTGGTCCGGAAAATGTCATTTTTGCCTATTTCGACAGAAATTGGTACAGCACACTAAATATTGAACAAATTACAATACGAATTGTCCACAAATAAGTAAAAAAAATGTTCAAATATTACAATAAAGTTCGTACATAGAAATAAAAAGCGTACGACACGCAATGAAAATAAAATGAGGAGGAGACCACTATTGGTTTCCCAGATGAGTCCACATATTCTCTACCAAATCATTCTGGAGATGTTCATGTGTAGATGATGTCTACGCACGCTTCCATTCATGTAGACAGTGTTGGGCCTCCAAGTACAGAGGTTTATAGAACAGCAGCAAGTTTCCCTTAAGTGAATAACCCAAGGTTTATCGAACTCAGGGAGGTAAAGGTCAAAGATATCCCTCTCAAGCAACCCTGCAATTAAGATACAAGAAGTCTCTTGTGTCCCCAACACACCCAATACACTTGTCAGGTGTATAGGTGCACTAGTTCGGCGAAGAGATATTAAAATACAAGTAATATGGATGATTATAAGTGGTAATTGCAATCTGAAATAAAAATGACAGCAAGTAAACATGAGACAAAATGAGAGTAAACGGTGTTTCAATACTTGGAAATAAGGCATAGGGATCATACTTTCACTAGTGGACACTCTCAACAATAATAATATAATTGAATACATAAATACTTTCTCTTCACTATGCTACCCCGAACTACTCTCCCGTTGGATAACGAACACCAATCCACTGCGTAGGGCTATAAAAGCACGCCTCAAGTCTGTATTCCACCTCTAGGGTACCCCGCGCTGTCACTATGAGCGCCCCAAAATAGTACTAAACAAACGTCACAATTTCATAGAGACATCCAACACAAAGAACAACTCATGGCAAGTATTCCCATAATCTTTAATCCAAAGAGTCACACACGGTACGCACACTGTCAACTTCGCACCGTGGGACAAAAGTGACTCTGGAGATTACATTAATAAAACCACTTGAGTAGCATATTCATAAGATAATGAAGAGTAACATCTATGGATTCAACTAGATTACAAAGCTCATGATCACATAAAGATCACATCATGGGATAGAGAGATAAACCATATAGCTACCGACATGAGCCCTCAGCCCCGATGAAGAACTACTCCCTCCTCATCATGGGAGGCAGCAACGGCGATGATGGAGACGGTGGCGTCGATGGAGATGGCTCCGGGGGCAATTCCCCGTCCCGGCAGGGTGCTGGAACAGAGACTTCTGTCCCCCCCCCCCCCGAATTAGGGTTTTGGATGGCGGCGGAGCTCTGGAACTTTTCTGGGGAAATCGTCGATTCTCCCGTGAGTTTTAGGTCAGGGGCAATATATAGTCCAAAAGGCGTCGCGAGGCGGTGCACGAGGTGGCCTCACCACCCCTGGGCGCGGCCAAGCCCCAACCGCGCGGAGCCCTGGTGAGGAGGCTGTGGGCCTCCCACGGACTTGTCCTTCTGACTCCCGGAGTTTTCTGGCGTTTTAGAATTTCTGTAATTTTTTCAGATTTTTCTGAGCACTTTCAGTTTTGGACCTTTTATGCAGTGCACAGACATAATAAACAGAAACTGGCACTGTGGCATCTTGTTAATAGGTTAGTCCAATAAATGTCATAATATGATATAAAGTGCATATAAAACATGTGGCAATTGATATAAAACATGCATGGAACATCAAAAATTATATATAGATTTGATACGTATCAGTAGACTTATCATGCATCTCATGATAGACGTGCATATACTGCTGGAACGTCGCCAGTCCTAGCGTAGCTAGGCTCAACCAACTCACCATGAAATTCCCATCCCTGATCAAATAGCCTCGCATCATCACGCTCATTCTCAACGATCATGTTGTGTATGATCACACAAGCAGTCATCACCTCCCACATGATCTCCTTGCTCCATGTTCTTGCAGCGTGTCGAACAATAGACAACCAAGATTGGAGCACATCAAATGCTCGCTCCACATCCTTCCGGCATGCTTCTTGTTGCTGAGCAAACTTGCGAGTTTTCTCAGTATCAGGTCTGCGGATGGTCTTCACAAATGTGGACCATGAAGGGTATATACCATCAGCTAGATAGTACCCCTTGTCGTATGCATTGCCATTGACCTCAAAGCTGATCATGGGAGCATTGCCCTCGGCAACTCTGTTGAACACCGTTGATCGCTGAAGCACGTTGATATCGTTGTGAGAGTCTGACATGTCGAAAAACGAGTGACAAATCCACAGATCCTTAGATGCAATCGCCTCAAGTATGACTGTACCCTCAATCCTGGTGGTGCGTCATGGATTGAGGCCCGTTTATAGGAACTCGGGGACGCACCCGGTTTAACAAGGCAAACACAAACCCTGGTGATCCGTCCGCCGTTTTTCTCCTACCTTTACCAGCCATGGCCGAAAGCTCGATCTTGGAAGCGGAGCAGGTGCCGGAGACGTCGTCGAGATGTATAACGGAAAGCATCACCGGGACGTACAACTTCGACGTGACCAACTACCGGCAGATCAAGGGTACGGCCATCGGTGAGTTCATCAGCTCACGCGACTTCAGAGTCGGTGGCCACGACTGGCGAATCAATTTCTATCCAAACGGATTGGACGCGAGCTGTGCCGGTAGCGCCTCAGCCTTATTGCAACTCGCCAGCCGAGGGAAGGTTGCGAGAATGCGAGCGCCAAGTTTACACTGAGCTTGCACGAGAGAGACGACCAGGCAACGGTAGCCAACCACGTCTTTTCTATGGAGGCAAACGACTGGGGCTTCCCCCACTTCGTGGCAAGTCGAAGCTGAAATCGTTGTCGCACCATGGCGGCTTCACGATATGGTGCGTCCTCACCGTCATGAACGAGTCTCCGCCCTTGGAGCTGCTCGGCCACCTCGAGCGCATGCTCCAGGATGGGACAGGCGCGGACATCACCTTCAGCGTCGGTGGCCGGGAGTTCCGTGCGCACAGATCACTCCTTGCTGCGCGGTCGCCGAAGTTCCGCAAGCAGTTCTTCTTTGGCCCGACGATAGAGAAGGAGATTCCGCACGTCGAAGTCGTCGACATGGACGCGACTATCTTCGAGATGATGCTTCATTATATCTACACGGACTCGCTGCCACCATGCAGCGATGAAGAAGGTGACCACAGCCCCGTTGTGTTTCAGCATTTGCTCGTCGCGGCCAAGACGTATGGGTTGGAGACGCTGAAGATGATGTGCGAGGAAGAGCTTTGCAAGAGGATGGATGTGGAGACCGTCAAGGCCAGATTCTTGTTGGCGAAACAACACAGCTGCAAGCGACTCGAGGATGCATGTCTTGTGTTCATGTCGTCGTCAACAGAAGTCCTACGCGTTGTCCTGGAGAACGTCAGTTTCAAGGACACGTAGTGTGAGTTGCTAACGACTGTATTTTGGAGAGAGAGGATGCCTGTGGGTAAAAGGCACCGGTGAGAGGAAATATCCGATCCTGTAATTGAAAACGATTCGTGAAAAATAACATTGTCAAATTTCTTTTGCATAAATTTCTAGTCGTCTAGGCATGTACACTACTAATATTTATATTAGTACTAGCTAAATGCCCGTGCGTTGCGACGGTGTCTAAGTTTGTTTTGTTGTCGGACATATAAACGTTATGCACGTAAGAATTCACTGGTATAAAATACATATATGTTGCTATGGACTACATAATTGTGTATTCTGAAAGTAATCCGATATCACAGTAATCCTTAATTAGAGTCGTGCATAATCTATCATAGTACAACTAATTATACTTCCAGACAAATAAAACTTCCCAACCCCATAAGATGTCTCTTGATAAAAAATAATCTGAATTACAATAATATCAGTACATGTACATGCAAAAACTGGTTTCTTAGCGTCAACATCACAAATGGTAATGTAGACTTCTCTCATCGAGTCTCTCTTGGCATCACTCACCTCTTCCCACATCCAACACCTTAGAACAAGCCTCCTCCCCTCGATTTTTTACAGCAGAAAAGCGTCTTCATCTTCATTTCTGGGACTCCTAATAGTCCCGTCATCTCCTGGTACATCTTTCAAGCCAATTATGGATTTCTCACCTCAACAACATTGTCATCAGAGACAGAAGACGGGGACCGCTGCTGCATATTATCCTTCCTCTTCGCTTAGGCTTCCTACTTATTATGAACCAAATGGTGTTCTCTGAACATGATACCTACGTGTTTAAAGATAAGCATAACTGACAGACAACTCCGGAGGGTGAATTGATGTGATCTCTGCTCTTTCTCGAAAATTGTCATTGCCGCCAAGACTGCAGAGAGAACAGCCAACCAGTTAAGAAGGTCGTGAACAGCCTAAAGAAACTGCACAAAGAACATTCCAAGGATAATTGCTAACTAACTTTGCTCTCCATAGAACCAACATCAGTGGCAACATGACAGAAAAACAGTGGAAACTCCAAACACACATACTATTTTTGACTGGAGTTTACATATGTATCATGTGCAGACTTCCAGTTGTGCATGTGTACACAACGATTGCCTAAAAAAATATACAATTCTGAAAACATACAATTGTTCTGGAAAAACACAACTGTACGCCACTCACTTGGCAGCACGCTGCACAGACCAACAAACATGACGAATAGATCAAGATTCTGATATATATACAGTTGGTTCCTTAACCATATGTCTGCACACCAGCAGGTTCAATACAACCTGCAGTTCCCCATGAGGCCAAACCACGGGTACTACAAACATAAGAGGAACTGTGACAGGCCTTTCGTCCCCGGGATAGTCAGAGAATCGTTAGATCGATCGGTATTTTCTGGACGGATTCACCCTACGGAGGCCAGATGAGGTTCCCGACACATCGACGGGTGCATACTGAACAACAGGGGAAGCCCAGCCCTGGTCTGCACTGTATCACTGTATGCTGAAGATACATCGTTTATTCTCGGGGCGGCGGAGCTGTGCTACCCTTCTGGATGCTGCGTGTACCTACGCTGGAGGGTGGAAGAGCGACAGCTAACTGGGTAAATGTCGACGCGACATCCACTCTTGCCTTCTTTTGCTTCTTCTTCATTGGATAACTTGGCATGAAGCTTCTCACGACAATCTGGTAATCAGATGAAATGACATTCATTTATCTTTCACATGAGATGTATAAAACCATGAATCCATGAGGATTCAATTATCTTGCAGATAAATGTGGAAATCGACTTCCTTTCTTTCCACCAAATGTTACTATAGCAATATTTCTTCAGACAATCAGAGAGTTTTATTTAATAGATAAATCAAACGCATAGGCTTATGAAACGTAAGTAGCAGCACCTGAACTTGACTTGCCACCACCAGCAACTCCACCACCGATAACGCGACCATCTGGGCTGGCAAGGGAAAAACTCAGCCGACCTGACCAACTTAGTGCTCCACTATTCTCAGTTGGCATGAAGGAACCAGAGCAGGACAGCAACTCAAAGCGTCCCTAAAAAATAGTGGGGATACATAAGGAAATCATAGGACAAGCAGACGCATTTGTATGTGAAATAATTTCATAATAAGGTATATGAGTAAATGATCAAACCTCACAAGTTAATGTGCCACAAGAGCAATCCGGTTGCCAAAGTGTTGTAACATTTGATATGACACCATTAGCAGATAGAACACAAATAGCTCGTGGCCCCTGCTAAGAAAATTAACAGTACCACTAAGTAGCTTATATACAGGCCAAACCACGGCTACTACGAACAGAAGAGGAACGAATGGATACAACTAAAGAAGATAAAAACCAGGGAGCGAGTATTAACGTCACAGTTCAGGCACCTACTTAAGTTTGAGATAGGGATTAGCGGCGAACCTGTCGAGAGGGCAGAGGATTTTCTTTCTTTTCTCTTCTGAACTTTTTAGGATGGGATGCATGAATTAGCAGGACTGGGCGCGTACACGGTGGCCATCGCCTCCTGCTCGGGCGTGACGTTGCGCCTGCCGTTGCATGATCGCCGTGGCTCAATCAGCAGCAGTCGCGGAAACCTCCCGCACGATCACATCCTCCGGCGCTTCCATGGCCGCGCATAGATTAGCCGTACAGAGATTTGGGGATAATTTACATGCGTTTTAGCCATTGAACTGTCTGAAGGAAACAAATTTAATTAGACAAAATAACTGCATCACGACTAAGCAACTTGACATTCCGGTGCTAACTGCTAAGAGCAATGGCGGGATGTTACTTTTGTTTCACTGAATGTTGGAGTTTGGAAGAGGAGACGACAGTGGTGAATTAGAAGGGAGAGTGGTCCCGGAGGGGAGGCGACCCAATTCTGGAAGGCGGCGCAAAGGGATTGACGGGTGAATGCGACGGCGACCTTGCAGAACCGGCGGCGTTAGGATGACTCCAACGGGGCGATGCAAACGGACACCTCTTTTGGTCCGTTTGCGTCGCCGTCCGGCCGGGCGGACAGGGTGCGGACACGACGAATTCTGCAGTGCCCCCAACGGTGGTGCCGACCCATTTGAGCGGACAGCAGCAGAAAACGAAAACTGAAGAACGAGGAAGCAAGCAGGCGACCGGCAATCCATTAAAATCAGCTAGCAATCCATGAAAATTGCATGAATCGATGGCCAAAATTGGAGGAGCTAGTACTTCTCGCGCGGGCCAGCCAGCAAGGAAGCAGCCAAGCAGCGAAGAAAAGCAATCGATTGCAAGAATCCATTGCAAGGAAGCAGCGAAGAAACAGCTAGCTAGCCAGCGCCGCCTTGGCTCGGCGCTCCTCTCACGGCCCGCGTGACTGCCGCGTCCTCCGCGGTCGGGTGCAGAGGCCGAGGCCTCCATGGTCGTCGCCGAGGCTGACGCCGTCCTCCGCCTCCGGGGCCTCGCCATGGTCATCGCCGATGGGTCGAGTTGGGAGGAGCTCGTGCGGCTCACCGCCGTCGCCGTCTCTCGCACTCGATGCGGTGGGGATTTTTCTAGGAGAGAGAGTAGTCTCAACTACTAATAAACAAGCAAACTTGGTAGGAAAATCAAATCTTAACCGTCCATCCAAACTCATCAAACGGCTCACAAATCTTTGTTCTCCCGACCCCTCTTTCAATTGTCGTTACATCAGGACTGCCATATACCATATATGCACAAATTTGGCCTCAAATCACGCCTGCCATATATGCACACAGGAAAGTTAAATCTGTCCACTTGATTTACGTCCAACAAATCAGGATGACCAAACACAATCCGAAATTACAGGGAAACAATCGCACTTTGCCATTTGAGTTCCATGTCGCCCGTCCCACCCACGATCAAAACATCGACGAGCAAGAGGGCCAAGCACACGAGGGCGACGAGCAGTACGTCCACTCCTAGGCTTGTCTTGAGTTCCATGCCACCCATCCCATCCACGAGCAGCAGGACCATGCGGAGGACGCCGACGAACAACACGACTGCTCCAAGCTGGGTCACCTCAGCCACACCCTCGCATTGGCGCTCCAACAACAAGGACACACAGTTCAGGTGGCGATCATCGAATCCACAACGCCAGCGTCCTGCAACTTCTGTCCCGCGGAACGAAAATTCAGGTTAGAACCCAATATAAATCTCCACTACTAAATATCAGTGCTAATGATGGAGAAACAGTGGATATTCTAAATAAGTAGTCTCCAAACAGCATATCCAAGTTCTAATTAGAAAAAAACATATTGAGATCTGCATGTTAAGATAACAGAAACCTTATTCCCCGACAAAGCAAGATAGAATAATATTAACAAACATAATTTTATAACTGAGCAGAACTGTGAGTGAACAACATCACTTCTAGGGCGCATTTCATAAGTGACCATAACAGCGAGTGAACAACATCATTTCTAGGTCAACAGTGACAAGAAAGACGACGCGGATTTTGGCGAAGCCAAACAAGTAGCTTGCTAAATCGAGGAAAAGCACCAAGAGTATTGTCTATACAGATGTGTTAGTGGGATGAGATTGGTATGTTCTTCTTTCCTGTTTTTTATTCCATCTAAGTTGAGGTCAACAATACTTTTTGTTTGTATTATATTTCCTAATTTGTTTCTTGTGCAGATCTGACCAAAGTGGCTTGCTGCTGGTACTTTCAGTTTACAATCAGCGGTCAGGTATTAATCTCAATATGTACGTCAAGTGTCAAATGTACAAGATCAATGCTATAATTTATGCGAACTGACATGCATTTCATATTACCTTAGCCACAAAACACCTTGATAACATTTATAAATAATTGTTTCTGTACTTGTTTCATATTTTTGCCAATACTTAAGTGAGCAACACCTTGATAGCTTTTACAGTCCATCTATTTATGTCGTTCCAGTATTATGAGATTTAGAGGCAAGTCTGTACTAGAATAAACCAAAGTTAGTGGTATGCTGAAGCTGCTATAATTGCAGCTTTCCATAAGATAAAACCATGAATTCTTCTACTTGATAAACTCTGAAGTTCCCATTTATGCAATCACAGTGTTAGCCTTCTTGCTCCTGGTCTACTTCACATCGATACATAAGATAAAAACAGAGCATTACTTCATCCTAATTTTTCATGACCGATAATTTGTTTCGGCATATAAAAAATAAACTACTGTTGATAATTTTGATGATCTTTCAGTAATAAATGATACGCAGTATTCAATTTGATTTTGATCATGTCTTTGCTACTGACAGATATGTGAAACTGACATACAACAATGAAGGAAAAAGCAAGGAGAGCAACAAGGGGGATGCCAAATTCTTCATGGTCGCTAAGATGACCCAGCCTCAAACCACATAAAGCTTGAAGCACGATTTAAGGATGGAAATAAAAGAAGCACGATTTAAGGATGGAAATAAAGCTTGCTGCTATTTACTTTAAAAAAACAGAAGACACTCGCTCAACCAATGAGCAAATACGGAATGTCAAACACTGCTTTGTAGAGAAGTATAACATGTTAATGACTCACCAATGAGCAGTAGATATAAATCCCCCATTTCCACACTCTGCGTCTTCCCACCCTGGTTCTACACCAGCCTTGAATAAATGAAAATCTGCACTTCCTATGAACTTACTTGGACGGAAAATCTCATCATACAAGCTGCAGAAGAAACAAAGCTTAAGTTAGAGAAGGAATTGCAGCATACAGAAACATATAGGATAATCAAAGTTAACAACATCCTACAAATAATAGCTAGAGATGCTGTTGTAGATGTCCAGCGTAATGATAGGACACAAAATTTTGATTTCAAGTTCCTACACAACATAATCCCATGACACTATATTTACATGTTTATTCATTAAGGGTCCTAGGGTCATCACAATATGCAAATAATTACGCGCTGAAACTTGATAATGATCTCATCTAAATCTAGCCTGACCTCATCATGTAGCATCTTCTGATTTAATTAGAAATCGTGGAACCAGATGATGCACTACGTAGATAATAATTAGAAATAGTAGAGCCATCATATAAGAAATCTCAACTGAATTCAGCAGTCCCTGCCTTGCATATCCTATCAAGTGTTGACTCAACAAACTGGTTCTTGAGATCCCCATTCAAAGTTACAGGAAAACCTACATCATTTTCAGTAAAGAATGTGCCAAAGTTATTTACAGACCTCCCTGAGAATCTAAAAAAAAAGTTATTTACAGACAATACACATACTTGCACTGATGCGAGGGATCCAGAAGTAAGTTAAAGGTTCGGTTGAAAGGATTCCGGTGATACCTTTTTGAGTCAAATCCTACTGCACCTTGTCTGCACACGTGAGGGATCGGATGGAGACGAGGCCTGCCCTTCTGCCTCCGTTGGGCTTGGGGTTACCTGGCCTCCATTGAGCATCCTCCCGTCTGGTTGCGAAAGCCTCCTCGGGCTCTTTCGGCGACGAATCGACGACGAGCAGCGGTCATGAGCAGGGGCGTGCCGCCGGCGGACCAGGCCGAGGCGTGAGTCAGCCGCAACGTCTGGGAGTGATAGGTCGCCGAGGCCAACAGCGGGGAGGCTGAGGCGTGGTTTTTGGGTCGCCGGCGGTGGGAGGCCGTCGCCGCAGTGGGGAGAAAGGGGAATGTGCTTGCGAAGAGAGATGGAGCGAGGCAGAGAGTGGTGGTGCGGAGAGTGAGTTTTTTTTAATCCAGCCTTTTTTCATTCGTATATGGTCAGCTTGTGGTGCACATTTAGGATAATTTTATCATTTAAGATTTTTTTCTTAAAATTTATTAAGTGTTGTTTTCCTATTGAATATTAAAATCTCTATCATAATTTTTTTTCTTATCGAGCAAGTCATCTTGTGGGTTGTGGATGTTAAACTTCATGAAGTATTGGACAGGATATTTCGGTTGATATCACGTGTTATACATTGTTCTATTGATTTTTGAAAACTAACTCGGATTACTATTTGATAGGTTCAGATGACAAACTTTAGCTGTAATTTAGTCGATAAATAATATTCCTATCTTCGAAAAAGGAACCATTGATCACATACAAAGATGGACCTTAGTGAAATAATAAATGGTGGATAATTTTACCTCTAATTTATTTTTCAGCTATGACTTCGAACAAGTGTTAAATTTAATATCTATAAAAATAAGAAATATTATTTTGTGTTTTGTGGATTTCAATGTGTGTGGATTGTATGTTGTCCGCATATATTTACATGTCTATTCATGAAATTTGTGGATTTTGTAGACGTGCATTGCACGTGCACGGCTACTAGTGTGGTAGGTGGGAGAAGGAGAGAGGGGATTTGTTTTGCTGCCATGTGGGCCAACACGTGACACGGGAGGAGGACAGAGCGGACGTCGTTTTATCTCTGTTTCTGTCCGCACACGACGCAAACCTGGCCCAAATTTGGTCCAGAAATGCGTCGGTCCGGGCCTAAAACGGACACAAAACGGACGGCCGATCCGTTTGCGTCTGCCCGTTGGGGGCTGATTTTTGCCATCCGGACAAAAACGGACTCGATGCGTCGGCCCGTTGGAGTCATCCTTAGTGGGCCCTGACGGGGCGACGCTGTGCGGATGGACAATGAAGTACACCAGAGAGCAGAGATGGAGGTGACGGCGAAATCGGAAGCAGGCGTGCGGACGCGTCAATGGGCTGGAGAGGGGAAGCGGGTTACCACGTTGATGGGCTCCGTTGACCTCCAGCTTCATGGTGGTCGCTCTAGGTCTGGTCCCCATCGAGCCACGCGCCACGGTCAGAGAGACCGGGATGTACACGGCTGGGACGGCGGCGGTGTCTCGAGGAGAGATATAGCAGAGCTGTAGGAGGGGGCAGCGAACTGCAAGCAGGGTAGACGATAGCGTTGGCGGCAGGGTACAGATCGGTGCTAGAAAACGACAGGAGCGGCGTTCTACGGTGATTGCGCAGGCGGGATTCAAGCGGAGACGGAGAGGATGCGTTAGACTTCTGGCCCACCCGTCGGCGCTGAATTTTCTGCCGAGGGCAGACTATGGACGTATACCATCGACCAACCATCACGACCGCAGACTCTTATTTAATGGTAAAGACTACTCCTTCCATACCGTTTTATAGGATACAATCCAAAACCATGTTCTACCAAGAATAGGCAACAATTAGTATTAATTAAGAGCAGTTAACTGATTGAGTTTGGCATTTCCCTAATTAATGTTGGTATTAAATATGAGAGTGCTAATTGGGTGAAATATTAGGAAGATAGATATTGTATTGCCAATCCCCATTCACCTAGATCCAAGAGATTTGCCACATACAACCAATAAACCGGTATGGAGGGAGTAGGTAGGATATTGATTGCATGTTGATGAAATCAATGTATGTTGACAGTTGACATGATGATTGGCAAGCACCTTTTTTTCTGCAAATATATTTGCAAATTAGAGGTACCTCTCAAGATTATAAAACCTGTGTCACCACAACGTATCACCGAAACCAATATAAAAGAATCGTACCGGAGAGCGATGAACCAAAATCTGTCCTGATGTGTGCATATTTTTATTTCTTTACCCGTGACTAACCAACTTGTATTCCAGTTATGTATCAGCGCACGCGCATTTTTAGATTCTGCGGATAAAGTAGATTACGTCAGCCACATGCAAACATATTTCAAAATTTTAGAAAAGACATAACTTTCAAATGGAGCATCCAAATAAAAATCAGTTTTCACTGTAGTGTTCCTCGCGACAAGTTCTTCGAAACTAGATATCACATGAATACATTCTTATAATTATTTTGAAAAGCAACTATTTACCTATAAACTTGCTTTTCTATAAAAAAAACACATTTTTAATATAAACTGGGACGAAAAGCAACTTCATACCATAAACTTGCTTTTCTATCACAAAATAAATTTATACTATCAAAATTGGAACAAAAACAACTTTGTACTATAAAATTATATTTTATTAAAAAACAACTACATACCATAAACTAACACAAAAAATCAACTTTGTAATATAAACTTGCTTTTCGATGACAAAATTAACTTTGTACAATAAACTAAAACTTACTTTTCTGTCACAAAACTCGAAAAAATGTGAGGCGAAGGTGGACTGTTTTTAATATAAAATCACATTGCTTGTAAAATCATGTGCTGAAATTACAAAAATGGACTTATATCTATTCATCAGATTTAAAAATGCAATGTCTCATATAGACATATTTAAATAAATATTTTCGAAAACAACTTTGTACGAGAGCAATATCTCAATGTCAATAGAATTTTTTTGACATAAACTCACGCGAAAAGCAACTTTATACTACAAACTTGCTTTTCTATCAATAACATGAAAAACAATTATGATGACTAGTGGGGCTTGTCTTTAATTTAATTATTGCATAACTTGTCGATTTTATGAGAGAAAATTCATGCTTGTCCATCATTATGAATAATTGTTATTCTAAAAACCAACTTCTTTGATTAAAAAGCAAGTTTTGATCCCAAAATTGCTTTCCGAAAAACAATTATCAAAATCTGTTTATGTGGGATCTTGTTTCGAAAATCTCGCCGCGAATAAGATTATGATGAAAGCCAATTTCTATCTGGCTGCTGATTAACTCAGTTTAAAAGTTATGGATCTTTTAAAATTTAGAATAGTTTTACATTTACACTGCCTTCCGCATTGGTCGTTCCGACCAGGTGCGTGCGCCCCCGGCCGCCAGCCAAAAGTGTACGCGCGCATTCAGTCGTTTGAAAAAAAAAGACCGTGGGTTCTAACTCTAGACCCATTAGAGCATCTCCACTCGCGGCGCCCAAATGGGCGCCCAAAGGCCGTCCGGACTGGCCGTTTGGGCGCCGTCCGGACTACTTGGCGCATTTGGGCGCCCTCGCTCCCCACTCGCGGCGCCCAAATAGCCCGGCCCAAAGTTTTTTTTTCCCGAACAAGGTTTTGCAAATTCGAATGTGCCGCCAAGGTTTTGCGAATTCGAATTACAGACGGGCTGTTTTAGCCACAAATCGAGAGTCCTGTGCCACCAAAATACACTACGCCAAAATATGTCGCCAAAATACGCCGGGAGATGTCGTTGCCCGGCGTCTGCTTGTCGCCGCAGCCGTCGCCGCCGCCGATCTAGATGTTGTCACCGGGCTGGGGCACGTAGCCATAGCCGGGCTGGGTCATGTCGGGGTCATCGTCGATCATGTCGGGGTCATCGTCGACCTGGCCGTCCAGGCCGTGGCCCTGGTTGCCGCCGTTCTCGGCGCCGTTCTCGGGCGGAACGAGCCCAAGCTCTTGCAGGATCGCGGCGTGATACATGTTGTGCGCCGCCCTCGCCAGCGGGTCCATGTTGGAGACGTCGGCCGTCAAGATCATGAAGTCCTGACTCCTCTTCTTGACGGCGGCTTTCTTCTGCTCGAGGTTGATCTTGACGTCGGCCTTCTGCATCAAGATCGCCCACCTTGCGTTGTTCTCCTCGCGCCTCAAGCTCGAGTTGGAGCAAACATCGGCGAGGACCTTGTCGATGGCCGACTGCACTCTGTCCGTCTTTGCCGCCGCTGCCAAGGCCGCTTTTGCCTTCTTGTTCCCGATTGGCCGCCCCTCCGAGTTTTGGGGATCGGCGTTGAGGTCGGCGCGGCCGTTCTTGTTCAAAGTCCGCCGGTGCGCCTTCCATTTCTCACAATTTTGGAGAAGCTTGTAGCAATGCATCAACTTGAAGTCTTTCTCCTTGTTGAGGGTTTTGTACAACACAAGGGCGTCGATGATCTACAACAAAGCAAGACGACGACGATCACAATTGGCCTAAGCAACAACACAACAAGGGGATCGCAAGCCGGCGGTCACCTGATCTGCCGGTCCCTTCCCGCTCTCCTGCCGATCGACGATGTTCTCATGGCAGCCGTGGAACTTGTTGACGAGGCGTTGGACGATGCGCCACCTATGCTCGATGGCGCCTTGGGCGCGCACCATGCTCACCTTGTAGAAGTCCTTGGTGAACCGGCGCTCGTCGAACTCGTCCTTGATCCGGGACCAGTAGGCGGTGCTCGACTGATTTGTGCCGGTGATCTCGCCTGTAGTAATGGCCTTCCATGATTCGACCATGCACTCGTCTTCCTTGGTCGTCCAGATTATGCCGCGGCTGCCCTTCTTCTTCGCCGCCTGCTCGCCGACCACAGCGTCGGTCACCACCCCCTCCTCCTCAACCTCGTCGTCGTCCTCGTAGTACTCCTCATCCTCGTCGAACCCCTCGTCGTCATCCTCCGCCCGGGCGTTGTCGTTAATGATGTCGTCCATGATATGGGCGGCCTCCTACACACAAGGAGCAAGGCCGGTAGCCACGACTCGCCTATGCACACGTCTATTGTACATGCCATGGCTACAAAACGCGGGTTCATACCTGCATGAACTCCGGGGCGTCGGGAGTCATTCCGTCGATCACATGGGAGGCGCCCGCATCGAATGAAAGGCTCCGACCGGCGGCCGTTTAGACTGCGGGATCTCTCCGCATCGCCGGCGAATTCAGATCGACGGGGTGGTTTAGATCCAGGCCACAAGAAGGGAAGATGACGTTGGGGTCAAAGCCGCCGTGATGCTGGCTGTCGCCGTACTCGGGGGAGAACCTGGTGCGAGGCGTGGCGGCGGCGCTCTCGGCGAAGAAGGAGGAATTCGACGGCGAGCCGCCGACCTTGCATCGTAGAGTGGCGTTGCTCTCTTGGCTTCCTCCCAAGGCGAATGCTTGGTTCAAGGCGGCGACGGTCTTGTTCATGGCGGCGATCTTCCTTGTCGTCAATGGCGCCGCCGTGCCGAGCCGTTTCCTCTCATTCTCCTTCGCGCGGCGCACTGCACGGCTCTGCGTGTCCAATCGGCGCCGGAGTACGTCGATGTTCCAATCCTCCTCCCTCATCCCCTCCGGCTTCTCCCTGGGCGGGGGGGCCTTGCGCTTGACGCCCAGCGTCTTCCCCGCCGCCTTCGTCTTCGCTGCCTTCCCCTTGGGTACCGGCGGCGCCATGGAGCCAGCGCGGCGCGGCGCGAGGGTTTTTCTTTTGGCGGGAGAGATGGCGAGGGAAATGCGATTTTTGGGGACGAATTGGGGGAAGCCGGCACTTATTGCGATCGCCGTCTCACTGCCAGGCGTGGCCCGCGCGTCGGGAGTCGACGTGGCGTCGCGTTTCCTTCCGTCCGGGGCCGCCCCAAGCCTACCAAAGTTGAGGGCGTGGGCTGGGCGTGCCGGACACAAAACTGGGCCGCGCCGGACCGAATTCGCATTTGGGCGGCGCAAGTGGGCCGATTTTGTGTCCGGCACGCCCCAAAGGCATTTGGGCGGCCGTTTGGGCGCCGCCGGTGGAGATGCTCTTAGAACGCTGAACGCATCAGCGTTCACACTCTTTGCGAACTGTGATCCTTTGAAACATATCCAGTGCACCGTTATGGACAAACCATCCTCACACCACTCGGGAAATTTTCAATGGCCAGCGTGCCTGATCAAATTCGTGCGCAATAAAAGAGAAAAGAGAAACGGAGAAAGGAACAGTGCCAATTGCGAAAGGAAAGGCCGTAACTCTCTTTTTTGACACATCCAACCATCCGTATATTCAACGATCAAACCACATACACCGTACATAGATTGAAAAGCAGAAGAAGAACCAACATACGGGGAGGATCCAGAGCCACCACAGAGAGTCGCAGCTTCCCGGCGACGGAGACGAAGGCCGGCAACCACCTTGCCACTGCCTGGGCACTTTTAAACCCTTAAGAGACGCCGCCTTGACTGCCCGCCGCGCCGCGACGGAGCACTTGTCGATGAACACGTAGGGCGGCGCCCCCCTGGCACCGCTTCCCCGCCAAGCCTCGGCCGCCAACAGATCCGTCGCAGGAGAAGCTCCAGCCTCCCGTCCAGCCCTGGATGAACACCACATCTCCAGCGCCGCCGCACCGCAGCAGAAGGAGAAGAAGACCGCGCACGGCGGATCCGCGGATCCGCGAGCACGGCAAGGTCGACGACCACGCGACGGAGCCCCGCCGGAGCTCCACCACCGGAGAGGAAGGACGCCGACGCCAAAAACCCACCAGCCGCACCACCGCCTCCTCAGCGCCGCCGGCGGGAACCTCCACAGGCCGTAACTCTCTTTCCTAGCCGAGTTGTACCAGTTTACGTCACGTTAGCTACTCGGCATTCGTATAGGTATAGGAGTCCTTATTACTCCATGATATAGTTTCTTCGTCCCGTCCACGTCCTCGCTCTTTAAATAGATCGCCAACGCCTGTAAATCATATTCAAGTTTACGACAGATCGACTCTCCTGACCCGTCGCCTACCTTCGACATGGCTAACCCCTTGACCTCTGTAGCAGAGAACGTACCCGAGATCACATCGTCGAGATGCATCACGATCATGGAGAGCACGGCGACTCTCAGTTTCGAAGTGACAGATTACCCCCAGCTAGAAGGCATGAGCGTCGGCATGTTCGTTAGCTCGCCCATCTTTTGCGCCGGTGGTTACAATTGGGGCATCAAGTTCTACCCGAAAGGGTTCAGCTTCAACCCCAGCTTTGCCGGCTGCCCCTCGGTCTTCTTGTGCTATCTCAGCCAAGCATACGATGTGACAGTCAAGTACGTACTGAACGTGCAGGGGAAAGACGGCCAGGCACCTGTAGCCAGCTTCGACCCGAGGGTGCAAGTCTTCTCTCCGGGGGGGTGCTACTACCACTTGATCGACAAGTCCAAGCTGAATTCGCTGTCGCATCTCGGAGACGGCTGCTTCACGATACAGTGCATCCTCACCCAAAGGAAGAAGGAGTCTCCGCCACTAGAGCTGCCTGGCCACCTCGAACGTATGCTCAGGGACGGGACAGGCGCAGATGTCATGTTCAACGTCGGTGGCCGGGACTTCCGTGCGCACAGGGCTCTCCTTGCCGCGCGAGCGCCCGAGCTTGACACACACTTCTTTGGCCCAACGATGCAGAAGGACATGCCGCGCGTCGAGGTTGTTGACATGGAGCCGACTGTCTTTGAGATGCTCCTTCATTACATCTACACGGACTCGCTGCCACGCTGCGAAGACGGAGGAGGGTACAACGTTGCTGTGATGCAGCATTTGTTGGTTGCCGCTGTTAAGTACGGGATGGATAGGCTGAAGCTGAGGTGCGAGGAGCAGTTGTGCGGTAAGATCAATATGGATACGGTCATAACCATGTTCGCATTGGCAAATCAGCACAATTGCAAGCAGCTCATGGACGCATGTCTGGCGTTTATGGAATCACCACAAGTCCTACGCGCCATTTTTGAAACCGACGGATTTAAGGAGATCTTCATGGCAAACTGCCGTCCTTTGCCTTTGGACGAGGGGAGCTTCGAGGACAAAAAGTAGCCTAGCTTCAAGAAGAAGAAAAATGATCCAAGCGACGATTTCAAAAGGATCCGTGTACAAAAAATTGACGCTATATATTTGGTACTGGACCCCTGCAAGTGCCTCATTGTGTTAGACAATGTTTGCAAGTTGGAATTTTTTGTGTGGCTGAGATATATAAATTTTAAAGCCTTACCTCAAAAGGTTTTGCCTTCATATGGAATTTGCATACAAACTACTGCATTCCATCTCTTTTCACCTTCTGGGAAAGCATAATTCTTTCCACTATACTTATACCTCTATATCTCTATGAGCTTTGAAATAGTCACTTTTTGGTAGATATTGATAATTTTCCACGAATCTCGTGTTTAGTTCAGAACTTCAGATGATTCTTAACCATGACGTAGAAATAGCTAAATCAAAAAATTATTGCATTTTCTCCTTGTGTCCCCTGGCTGCGTGAGAGAAGTACCAATTACCATGTTCCAAACATCTGCACATCCTTACTAGCCAAAATCGTCCGACAACACCCACCCATTACACGTGCATTATCTCATTTGTGCTCACCTAGCTCGAAAACCTACTTTTAGGTAAAACAAGTGGTTAAATACTTTCCCAAGCCTTGCTTTTCAGAACGTCTTGTCACACTATCAAACCACAAGCTCTTGTCTCAGCTAACAAATAAACTCATAGTTTCTCTATCGCCTATCTCTCTACCACCTTTTGTCGAGCTGCAACTCTACCAACAACTAAAGGGCATCTCTAGCTTTCATTATCTCACTAGGAAACATGTATGTGTAGTTCTACGGCTTGAAGATGCCGCACTCATGTACTCCGGTGATGTATCCTTCACTTTTGCGCTGTCGTTGGATGGAAGATTAGTGGTGCAATCTAATGAAGGGCGAACCTGTGGCACCGCCTTCGTTTATGACCACAATATTTTGTGCAGTGAAGTAGCAAGACCTAGTATGTCTTCTTTGTCTCCAGCTACACACCCCACCTGCCTCCGCTTCTTGACACGCCATTTGCGTGTCATTGTTGAAAGCACATGGAACTAATTCAGCATCAAGATACACATTTTACATCCATTTTTTCATTATTAACTATCATTGTTCATACAAATATTTGTTGCTAAAAGGTGATTACATGATTGTGAATCTAGGCCTAATTCTTGAGGAAAATGCATTTTGCTCCCAGACACCACTTCTCCCTCCCATGTAAAAAAAATGAAAATCATATTTCTGAATTTCAAAAAATTCTGAACAAAAATATGGATGTACTCAATGATATATCTCAAGAACGTGCAAATTTTCAATTCAAGATACTTTATATTTTGGCCTCAACAAAAATAACAAATCTGATCAAACTTAGAGATTTGAAAATATGTGTACTTAGATCCACATTTTGTTATTTTTGTGTAACTCAAAATACAACTTATTTGAAGTTGATCTTTTCACGTTTGTAGGATATATCATTAACTACCCCCCGATTTTTCAGAATTTTTAAAACTTATAACTATGATTTTCGAATTTTTGAAATAGAAGGGAGCACTGGAGCCGAGAGCCAAAAATCTCCACCGTCTTTCTTGTCCCTTATTTTTACGGAGTTAAACTTGTGATTGTTTATATAATAAATGATTATCAAGAGGAGTTTAATTTGTGATTATTTTGGCATACTAGGATTTGAAACAAAGAATTTATATATAGATAATAGTGAGAAATTTTTGTGTCTATACTTATCAAAACAATCATCATGTCATCTCCTCTCAATGGGCCTCGAAGACGTGCGCACCGACCGTGAGCGAGGAGGTTAGGGCCTTGACCTACTTCTGATGTCTTCTCATGCGACGTGTGACGACCTTGGCTCATTGAACATCGGATGTGGCTAGAGAGAAGTCATCAACTGGCAGAAAGGTTGCTGACAGTGATCGTTACTACGGTAGAAACACAAGATCCCACCTTCTAGATAAATCACGCAATGTCCACGAGCGTGCACCATGCCTTTGCTAGAGGCGGTGGCTCAAAACTTGGCTTCATGGACGAAAATCCCTACCCCGTCTTCTACTCCGGCTCCTGGTACGTCTTCCGCACATTCCTTCCTAGCTTTTTCGCCAGCTAAGTTGTCTAATGTAGGCGTCAGTTTAGGGAGGAATGAAAAGGATGTAGTTTTATCGGCTAAGATTTTGAGACATGTAGAATATGATCGCCGTAAGGTATCACCTAGTGTCTCGAGTAGGCCGGTCTCTTCTCCTGTAGATGATGATGAAGCGAATGACACATTAGATGGACAGCTTCTATCACATCTTGTAGGAGAGGTTACGGAGTTGGATTTAGACGAGGCTCAGCTGGGATCTTTTGATGACCTGTATGCTTCCGGCGGAGATCTAAATCCGCTAAAAATAAAAAGAACCGATCTTCGCGTAAAAGCGCGAGAAAGTCGAAATCCCCAATTGTTTCCCAATGAATGGCATATTTGAAAATAGCAGAGGTCTTGGCGACTTGGCTAAACATTTAAATATTGCGCATCATGTGAGAGATTATAAGTTGGATTTTTTGGCTATTTCTGAGACGGGTAGACGAGATTTTCCAAGCACTCTCTACTAGATCGCCTTTCCGGTGGTGTGGAGTTTACTTGGCATTCTTGTCCCCCTCGAGGGAGATCGGGTGGCATGTTACTTGGCATAAAAACAGATACCATGGAGCTATTGGACCGTTCGGATGGTGATTTTCACATCAAATTTGATATCCGAAACAAGTCAGATAACTTTATATGGAGTTTGGTTGCTGTGTATGGTGCTGCCCAAGAGGAGTTTAAGGCTGCTTTTCTTCGAGAATTGGTTAACTTAGCTAAAGACAACCCACATCCTATTCTTATAGGAGGGGACTTCAACATGCTAAGATACCGTCACGAGAAAAGTAAGGGCAGATTCGATGGTCATTGGCCTCTCTTATTCAATGCTGTAATTGATAGCTTGTCACTAAGAGAGGTCCATATGACGGGGAGACAATTTACCTGGGCTAATAGCCTCCCCGAGCCGACATTCGAAAAGCTGGACCGGGTACTGATGGATTCCCGTTGGGAGGATAAATATCCACTGGTTTCGGTTCGGGCTTTAGAGCGTGTCGAGGCTTTTTCGGATCATGCTCCCATATTCCTTTCTACTGGTGCATTGAAACCGACCGCCAAGTCCCAATTCAAATTCGAATTAGGGTGGCTGTTGCGTGATGGTTTTGATGATTTGGTTAAAAGGATATGGGCCCAACCGGTTGTGGGCAACAATGCTATTCAACGTTGGAATGGAAAGATGCGTAATTTGCGTAAATTCCTGCGTGGATGGGCACGACACACAACCGGTATGCTTAAAAAAGAAAAAGAGCGCCTGTGTTCCATTATTGATGAGCTCGATAAACTTGCAGAACAGCGTCCCCTATCAGCAAATGAGAGTGACCTAAAACGGCACTCGAATGAGCAGGTGGGCCGGATGCTGCGAGAAGAAGAGCTTAAATGGTACCAACGATCTAAGGCACAATTCATCTTGCAAGGAGATTCGAATACGAGATACTTCCATAATGTCGCAAATGGCAGACACAGGAGGAAACTCATTCATTCTCTTCACCAAGATGAGGGCCTGATCGAGGGTCAGGATATGCTCAAAGCTTATATTACCGACTACTATAAAGGTCTGTTCGGGGCCCCGGAGGAAGGTAACTTCACTCTTGAGGAGACACGAACGGATGATATTACCCAAGTTACTCCGGAAGAAAATAACTTGCTCATCGCACCCTTCTCTGAAGAAGAGATAAGCAAGGGGGTTTTCCAAATGGAGCATAATAAGGCACCTGGGCCTGATGGATTCCCTGCTGAATTTTACCAGCACTTTTGGGAAACTATTAAGTCCGATTTGTTAGAGTTATTCAGTTGTTTCCATGCTGGACAACTCGAACTTTTTCGCCTTAATTTTGGGGAAATCGTCTTGTTACCTAAGGTTCAGGGGGCCGAGAGGATACAACAGTATCGGCCTATATGCCTCCTGAATGTTAGCTTCAAGATCTTTACAAAGGTAGCGACCATCAGGTTGAATTCTGTTGCAGATCATGTGGTAAAGCCTACCCAAACTGCTTTTATGCAAGGGAGGAATATATTAGACGGGGTCGTGGTTCTACACGAGACTGTACATGAAATGCATACGAAGAAACTCAATGGGGTTCTTTTCAAAATTGACTTTGAAAAAGCTTATGACAAAGTAAAATGGCCATTTTTGCTACAAACCTTGAGAATGAAAGGGTTCTCGGATACGTGGTGTGAATGGATCCGCAACTTTGTGGAGGGAGGTAGTGTCGCGATAAAAGTCAATGATGACGTCGGTCACTACTTCCAAACAAAAAAGGTCTAAGACAAGGTGATCCATTATCGCCTATACTATTTAATATAGTGGCTGATATGTTGACCATCTTGATCGAACGGGCAAAAGAGGATGGCCAAATTGAAGGAGTCGTTCCTCATCTTGTTGATGGAGGTCTTTCGATTCTTCAATATGCGGATGATACAATCCTTTTTATGGAACATGATCTTGATAAGGCGTCGAATCTGAAATTGATATTGTCAGCATTCGAACAACTATCAGATTAAAAATCAACTTCCATAAAAGTGAATTGTTCTGCTTTGGCGATGCACAAGAAGCAGCTGCTCAGTATGCCGACATATTCGGTTGTGAGCACGGGCAATTTCCTATAATGTATTTGGGTATCCCAATCCACTATAGGAAATTGTCTAATGCGGAATGGAAGCATGTCGAGGAACGTCTGCAAGCGAGGCTAGCTAGTTGGAAAGGCAAATTGCTATCCCTAGGAGGAAGATTGGTTCTCATTAATTCAGTACTGACAAACATGGTACTGTATATGATATCTTTCTTCCAGTTACCTAAAGGAATCTTGTATAAAATGGATTATTTCCGATCAAGATTTTTTTGGCAAGGGGATGGTGAGAAAAAGAAGTATCGACTGGCTAAATGGGATGTTGTTTGTCGACCAAAGGATCAGGGAGGGTTAGGTATTCATGATCTAGGCATCAAGAATTCAGCCCTCCTAGGGAAGTGGCTGTTTAAGCTACTAACCGAAGATGGTATATGGCAAACACTCCTAAAAAGAAAATACATAGGCAATTGTTAGAAAACTTATTTCTTCACAAGTCTGGAGTAGTTAATAGCATAAATTGATGATGGTTGCATGATCTTTATTACATTGATTTAGTATTTCAGTGTCCTGGCTGATCGATGTTGGTGGCACACAGACACATTCTCGTTGAATTTGAATGGGTTTCAAGATGCCGCTAGCTGCACTGCATGATGTGCCAAGTAGATAATCTATCGGTGTTGCTTGTTGAATTTGAATGCTGGCGACCTCCAGGCCAGAACCTGTTATAATAATCATGCCGGGTATTAGTTGCATTTTCTGCAATATTCATTCATCAGTGTTGATGGTTTAATTGTTAGGTGACTATTCACCCTGTCAATTACTTCTTCTGCAGCACAACTTTCCTTTTCTCCTTTGTTTATCATTCTTGCTTAACCATGTTCTTTAGTGCTACAATTTATTACTTCTCCCGTGGTTAAACTTAGGATAATACCCATGGATTTAAGCGCTACTCCATAAGCTCATAAGACTTGTTGGCGACTTCGAGAACAAATTTCTGCAGGTACTAATCTTACTCTGCATTTATTTGTTTTTATTCGGTTACTCGATGATAACTGACGTTTCAGAGATTATGTGAGTGAGGTGCATACATAGAATCCTGCCTGCACTTATTTTAAGTTGGCTACTGTACCACCACTGCTTCTTTGCTTCAAGTGCACTCTCTTGCAGTCAACAATTCCAAAAAGTGTGCATGTTGTCTCTCAATAGGTACTTAATAGAATCTATCTTTGTGAGGGCGGCGTTTTGGCTCCCGGGAGCATATGCTCCTGGTATTTTCGAAAAAATAGAACAATTTGAAAACTTATCAAAAAATTCCGAAAAAAATCATGCACGTACCTGACCATGGCACGCACGACCGTGTACAATTTCGCGCTGAAATGACATCGTATGCGCCCTGTACGAAAATGACAAATTTCTGACAGGAAATGAGATCCAAAAATTTGAATTTCTGACAGGAAATTTGTCATTTTTGTACAGGGCGCATACGATGTCATTTCGGTGCGAAATTTCACACGGTGGTGCGTACCATGGTCAGGTACGTGCATGATTTTTTTCGGAATTTTTGAAAAGTTTTCAAAAAAATTTATGCTCCCGAAAATATCGGGAGCATATGCTCCCGGGAGCCAATGCGAATTTCCGTATCTTTGGTAGATTTGTTGTATCTCCTACTGTCCCTAGATAAATGCTAGACGTGCTCCTGCCTTCAGTAAGTTGTTTAAATTACATTCTTGGTTCATTATCGAGGTCCATATGTGAACTGCCATAAATTGCAAATGTGATGTTAGTTTAGTAATGTATTGCATTATTGGTTTATTATTTCCTCACCAAGGTTATTGGAGCTGTTATAGTTTCTTGAACTAAAACACTTCGTGTGCTCTCCTTGTTTCCTCAACGATTTGAGTGTATATGCAATGCTTCCGGTATTCCATATGGTATATTGCTGTTCAATTTTGATATTTCCAATCAATAATTTGCAGCATGTAGCAGATGATTATTTCGGTGCTATCGTCTCCGCAAAGTGGGTACTGTGGTGGACCTCAGCTTCTAGGATAGTTTCCTTGATGCGGCTTCCTTTAACCGCAACATTACACACGAGGATCCCCACGATGGCACGCACGATGATATGGAATGAGCAGATCAAAGATTGTCTGGCAAAAAAAAATAGCGGAAACAACCGGTGCAGATGTTTAAAAAATTCAAGATCCTCAAAATGTTCATTTATATAGTGTCTCAGTTTTTACATCAACGATTTGTCTCTGATCAACATGGCAATCCAGTCCAGTTTGAGAAGGCCGATGGAAGAACATTAAAACAACTCTATTGATATGCTAGAGTCAAAGTGCATAGGCTAGGCTTTTCCGAGAGTTGTTCTCGAGTATTATTAGATATAATGTTGAGATGTATACTGTATGTATCACAAAGCAGGTTCAATTAGTACGCAAGAACATGTATGAGAAGGCCTATTATTACACGAATGTTAGCTATGTACCTATCTTTTTAATTTTGTTCTCTACTCTGAGTTTCTTGTGTGTCCGGTTGTTGAGCTTTATACTTCTTTTTTTCTTTCCCCAACTACTCATCAGCCCTAATTTCATATCATATTTGTAAGCTGGTACTACAGATCGATGTGAATAGACGAGCTGCTATGTTGTGGACAGAGTCGAAGTATTTTGATGATTGGTTTATGAAGTTTGGATAATTATTTGTCATGTCTATGTATTACTTTGTGTTATTCCGTAGCAACGCACGGGCATTTAGCTAGTGATGGATAAGGATACATAGCAAATAGAGGTCGATGACATGGAGCCAGCCATCTTCGAGATGCTTCTTCACTTCATCTACACGGATTCATTGCTGCCGTGTAACGAAGAAGTGGATCACGATGTTGCCACGATGCAGCATTTGCTAGTTGCGGCAGATCGGTACGGCATGGACGGACTGAAGATGATTTGTGAAGAGAAATTGTGCAATATCATCGACGTGAAGACTGTCACGACCACATTTGCGATAGCAACTTAGCAAGTCAACACTACTGTGAACGACTCGAGAAGGCTTGCGTGGAGTTTATGTCGAAACCGGGAGTAGCAGCTGCTGTCTAAAAAAAAGCAGCTGCTGTCCTGTTATCTCAAGGGTTCAAAAGACCGGATAGTTAATTCTAGCGGAGCCGCGCCCTACCGGGGTCTTCAGCTGCTGCCACGTGCGGCCGGCCGGCCGGACGTGGACGGATATGTATACATAGCTCTATATTTCATACGTATTTGTAACGTATAAATAATATATTTTTAATCAAAAAATAATATTTATTAATGAATTCAAAAATATTTTCAATTGATTTCCCCAAAATATTTTTAATAAATGATTCAAATTTTCATTTTCTAATCAATTTCTTATAATTTTTGGCGACATGTTGTTATGAAAATGTTTTGAAATTTTTATGGTCTCGCATGAAAGCACAATGAAATATTCATGAAATCCCTATTATACTCATACGAATGTCATATCGGAATGAAAAAGTCGATTTTGATAAATTAATTTTATTGAAATTTCAATTCCATTTCACAGTCGAATTTTAAAACTTTTCAAAATGTGTCCAATATTGAATTTATTTTGAAGATCTCGTCGTCAGGAACTTAAATATCAAAACATATCAAAAATTGGACACTCCGTTCAAAAGATATGGCAGATAGAATTTTTAGAATGAAACTAAAACGTATGGAGGGTTGCCTACTAGTTGGGGAAGGAGTTAATGCTAAATGGGTCCAGCTACGTATTCAATACATGCATGCGCTCAGCTCACGCATCACAAGCAGCAAATGAACGGTGGATTCTTACCCGGCCGGTAGGACACGGTGCCGCTAGAAAAGACGCGTGTTCTTCAAAAGACTCATCGCAAGTTGCACTCCGCTTGTTTTGCAGAAGGACCATAACGACATGGAGGGGGATGCCAAGAAGAGGAAGTAAGACAAAAAATGTTTATCTCTAAACGAGTTTTGAAGTTTCTTTAGCTTCTTATTTTTATTGCTTGACTGAACTTCGACACATATATTAATTATTTCTGTATTAGTCCAATTGTACAAACAACTCTTCTATTCTCCTGGGACATTATATCAATACATTGAGATGGTGAAAATTATAGTAGGGTATACACTCTGCCAAACATTATGGCAAATTGTCATGTACTGATGTCACGGTGCATGTTGTCAGGACGATCTTCACCTTAAGCTGCCGTATTTTCACAAAACTAGACTTCGAGATGGTCTGAAAACCGAATGCAGCCATGAAGCAGACGATGTAATACGCAAGTTAGCATTGCTAGACCCAAACAATAAGGGTTGAAACTTCATACAATAATTTCAACGAACACTAGTACAGAACGAGCTATCCTCGACAACACATTGCTTGGAGGTAGCCAACGACATGAGCAAGATTAACAAAAGCTATTACACATCGGGCTGGACATGTCACCGACGGATGTTCTAACAAACTCTTGTGATATCGCAACATTAATGCCAGACAATATTTTCTTGCACACAATGACTTGAGGTTTCACATAAGTCACCTCCTTTCGGATCACCTAGACATCGAGAATGATTCTAAACAAATAAGCATTCAAGCAGCAGACAGACATAAGGCCTTTTCTAGAGCAAATGAATGAATGCCAAATCAACATTTCAGGGCTTCGGACCAAATTCATTAAAACTTGATACACTAGTTTCAACAAAAAATAGTACAGAACAAGCTATCCTTAACAACACATCACTTGAGAGTAAGAAGCAACGTGAATAACCAGTGATAAAATTATTATTGGTGTGTTTAAGACCATCAACCCATGATAGCATATCATTACTCGGAGGAAATTCATTGTTTCTAATTCCTTGGAGATGTTTTGAATCACCATTGCTCGATCACCATCATGAGAATTCCACAAATTTTAATGTTCCCTTATTGCGAGGAACAATCTACGAGCAAGCATTTTAAGCCCACCCTCACCTTATATCATGTTTACTTCAAGGATTAGTAAAAAGATCACATAGGGGGAAAATCATTTTTTTCCATTCCTCTTGTTTGGCACCAGTTGTATATTTTATTAAAAAATTACAAATTTTTATTTCCTTACTTTACTATTTCTTTACTTGTCTGTTTTTTTAATATTTTACATCTCGTTGTTAGGTGCTATGCATTATTTAAAAATTCTTACTTTTGTGTTTTTTATAGAAGTTACCTAAATGTATTTTTGAAATACATGAATATTTAGTTACATATACTACCTTCTTTCCCAAAATAGAAGACTCCCCTAAATTTTTTTGGTCAACAACTTATAAGTTTGACTATGATTTGTAAATATGATATGTAGTATGTCAGCACAATTCCTATGAAAATACAATTAAGAATTTTATAAGAATGCAACGATATCATTTCTTCCGGATATTTAAATCCGTCGCCAAAGCTAAGGCCTCATTGCAGGCCAACACTTCTAATGTGGCATGGTCAGTACAATCATCCAAAATGTCGTGCACGCGTGTGTGTACGCGTGCCCAGTTGCATATGGAAGCACCAAGCGTTATCACAGGTTTTTTTTTTTTTTTGAAAGTACAAAGCTGCGTACAATCAACCGATACAGAAACGAAGAACATACACAGCAATGCATAGCGCAAACCCAACTCGAAGCACTACAGCAGCAGAGCGCCGCTGAACCACCAGAGCTCCTCGTCGCCGACGAAGCCGCCGGAGAAGAAGAGGCCAAACCGCCAGCCGCCTAGAAGAGGGAGGACCTCCAACATTGAAGAAGACTGCAGAATCCGCTCGCCGCCAGCGACGAGACCTTTGCCGATGAACACGCACAGCCGAGCCGCTCCCACGTCTAGCTCCAGCACCAGCCACCGCCGGAGCGGCCAAGCCGTGCCAGATCCTCCACCAACTGACCTTCCCAGCGCCAGAGCCGGGCACAGCGCTCGATGACGCCCCTGTACAAGCTTCCACCAGGCCCCTCACCGGCGCCGGAGCAGACGACGGCGAGGCGAGGAAGGGGCCTCGGAACAAAATCCGACGGAGAAGGGCGCCGCCACCGCCTCGGCATCCTCCTCCAGGAACAAAAGCCTCTCCAGAACGCATCCAGCAGAGGCACCTAGATCTCGCCGTCGCGCACGAACAGCAAGAAGATGAAGCCGCCGATTCCTTCACGCCGCCCCGAGAGACGCCGTGGTGGGGGAGAAGCCGCAGCAACTTATTCAGACACGGCGCCGTCACCGCCACCCCGGCGCCGCCCCACGAACACCTAACCCTAACCCTATCTACAGGCCGGAATCGGAGAACCAGGGTTCCCCCACCCTCCCGCTGCCGAGGCAGCGAACGGAGGGGGAGGGAACCACCGGCCTCGCCGGCGCTCGACGGGAGGGAAGCGGTCGCCTCCGGCTTCGCCTCTAGATTTACTGTAGAGAGGAAGGGGAGGAGAAGCAGAGCACGGCTCTGAGATGTTATCACAGGTATTATTCTAGTGTGCAACCAAATTTAAACTTTTGACCTGTAATTGTAGTTCGAATAAATGCCTTTTACTAACATGTGCGCAAATACATACGAAACCACCGCGTGATTGCACATTCTACTGATGCAATTGCATTTTTAAATTGTAACTCTGTAATTCGCCACATGTATTTTTTTCATCTCGTTTTGGTTACACTTGTGATGTTTCTAAAACGTGTATGTGTGATTTTCCCAAAAAAAATTGCGAACACGCAAAAACTTTGCATGTCAAGTGCAATAAAAAAAAGGAGAAGAGGTAGTACAAGGGCTTTGTGCCCTACTATTTTTCTGGCTTTTTTCATGTGCCTACTGAACTATAAACCCATCCAAGCGGAAGCTAGTTAAAACTCATGCGTGGAGCTGAAGAATTAAGAAACAAAGAATGAAACTAGGAGGACTCCATCCGGAGTACACCTGCGGCTAGCTACACCAAATTCGTAGTACCAATCTAGAACTCTAAAAGTGTGCGATGCCCGTCGCCAAAGGGAAATAGGAAATCACGGGAGATAACCAGACTACTACTTATGGAATCGTAACAGAATTCGAAACAAATATCTCCTGGGAGAGACGCGAGCGGTCAAGGAAGCAAATACATCTTGTGAGTCTCTGCCGTCGAGATCACCGGTCAGATATTGTGTTTGCCTTCGCCGTGGCGGCCATGCGTAACCTTATCTCGAGCTGGTACCGTGGCATGTGGCCGCCGGCCGAGACATCACCGCGACGCGTCACGGCGACACACGATTTCGAGGTGAGAAACCACCAGCTGCTCCACGGCTTGGGCGTCGGCAAGTACGTGAGCTCGAGCACCTTCAGCGTCGGCGGCTACGACTGGAATATCAGGTTCTACCCGGACGGATTCGACCAAGCTAGATTGTGCCGGCAATGCGTCAGCCTACTTGCACCGTCTCAACGACGACCCAGCCAAGGACGTGTGCACAAAGTTCACCTTAGAAGTTCTGGAGGATCAAGACGGAGCAGAAGCCACCAGATTCGGTGTCCAGGAGCACACGTTTACTCCGGCGAGCGCGGGCACGGGCATTCCAAAGTTCATCGATAAATCGAAGTTGAAGTCGCCGTCTCACCTGGGCGATGTCATAACGATAAGGTGTGTCCTCACCGTCGAAGTGATGGAATGTCCAGAACCACGCACGAAACGCAAGAGGGATATCATGGTGGTTCCGCCGCCGGAGCTGTCGGCCCACCTCGAGCGCGCCCTCAAGGCTGGGAAAGGCACGGATGTCACATTGGATGTGCACGGCCGAGCGTTCGCCGCACACAGGTTCATGCTCGCCGCGCGATCGCCGGTCTTTGACGCGAAGCTTTCCGATCCAGAGCAGGACACGCAGCGCGTAGAGATTGTCGACATGGAACCGGCGGTCTTCGAGATGCTTCTTCACTTCATCTACACCGACTCGTTGCCATCTTGTTGTGACAGAAAAGGAAACAGTGCTACCGCAATGCAGCAGCTGCTAGCGGCCGCAGATAGGTACGGCCTGGGCAGATTGAAGGTGATGTGCGAAGAGAAGCTGTTTAAGAGCATCGACGCTAAGACCGTCACAAACACATTGGTAGTTGCAGATCGGCACAACTGCCAGCTGCTCAAAGAAACATGTCTGGAATTTCTGTCGCTGCCTGGTGTAGTGGGTGCCGTCGTCGCAAGCGACGGGTTCAAGCGCATCATGGAACGTTGCCCGCCGCTAGCCCTTGAGTCTTGAGGACATGCTTGAGGCCAAGTAAATCCTGCAGGGCAGATCCTCCGTCTTCCTAGACATCTTCATCGTCACGCATGACTTTGTGATGAAGAATTCTACGGATCGGCGCTTCACCACCTAGTTTTTCTGTAGTCATACATGACATTGTATTTTTCCATTCAATTTCTTCTAGTTTCTCTTATCGGTTATGTGCATCCTACTTATGCTGACTCCGAGTGTGATTTTTTTTTATTATATCGCCTCCATAGGAACGTTTGAGTTTAATAAAATCACATTTTGTTGAGAAAATGTGACATGATTCAGCAGCGAGGAAGGAGGGGCCATCCAAGCGAAAGGGAAATTCATTGGCTATGCCTGTGCCAGGAAATAACCAAAGCTCGATGATTGATATTCTTACGGTAAAAGGAAAGGAACAACAGAGAGTAATTAACTAGTCCTCTAGCGCGCAATTGTACTACTCTCCAGGTCTGCAGTTTGCCCATTGCGAAACCGATCGATCAGAACGGCCACAGAATTGCAGAGCTGTACCGTTCACGGTACGTCACAACTCAGTGTCCGCGTAGGTCTAGGGGTCGTCGATTACGTCCATATATAATTTCTTTGTCCCTGTACTCCTAGCTAGTCCTCTCCCTAAATAACACACCAACGCGTGTCACCCGTCCGCCGTTTGTTCTCCCACCTTTACCGACCATGGCCGACAGCCCGACCTTGGAAGCGGAGCAGGTACCAGAGACGTCGTCGAGATGTATAAAGGAAAGCATCACGGGGACGTTCAATTTCGTGGTGACCAAATACCGGCAGATCAAGGGCAAGGCCGTCGGCGAGTTCATCAGCTCGAGAGACTTCAGAGTCGGTGGCTACGACTGGCGAATCAATCTCTATCCGAACGGAGTTAACACGGACTGCGCCGGCAGCGCCTCAGCCTACGTGCAACTAACCAGCCGAGGGAAGGATGCGAGGGCCAAGTTTACACTGAGCTTGCTGGAGAGAGACGACCAGACAACGGTAGTCAGCCACGACGCGGTGGAGCGCGTCTTCTCTGTCAAGGCAAACGACTGGGGCTTCCTCCAGTTCGTGGCGAAGTCGAAGCTGAAATCGTTGTCGCGCCACGGCTGCTTCACGATACGGTGCGTCCTCACCGTCATGAACGAGTATCCGCCCCTGGAGCTGCTCGGCGACCTCGAGAGCATGCTCCAGGACGGGGTAGGCGCGGACATCACGTTCGGCGTCGATGGCCAGGAGTTCCGTGCGCACAGGTCCCACCTTGCGGCGCGGTAGCCCGTGTTCCGCGCGCAGTTCTTTGGCCCGATGATGGAGAAGGACATGCCGCGCCTGGAAGTCGTCGACATGGACGCCACCATCTTCGAGATGATGCTTCACTATATCTACACGGACTCGATGCCATCGTCGTGCAGCGATGATGAGGGTGACCACAGCGCCGATGTGTTTCAGCATTTGCTGGTCGCGGCCGACAGGTATGGGTTGGAGAAGCTGAAGATGATGTGCGAAGAAGAGCTTTGCAAGAGGATGTATGTGGAGACCGTCATGGCCAGATTCCTTTTGGCCAATAAACACAGCTGCAAGCGACTCGAGGATGCATGTCTGAAGTTCATGTCGTCGCCAGAAGTCCTGGGTGTTGTCCTGAAGAACGTCACTATCAAGGAGGACACTTAATGTAAGTCTGAAACGGCCGTAACTTGAGAGAGGAGGAAGCCTGTGGGCAAAAGGCACCGTTGGCGTTGAGAAAATATATATATCCAATCCTGGAATTGAAAAAGATTTGTGAAAAAATTCATTATCAATTTTCTTTTGCATACAGTATTTCTACTCTCATTGATATCAGGTAGGATATTAAATGCATGTTGATGCAATCAATGTATGTTGACAAGATGAATGTCATACACCTTTTTTGGTGCAAATATATTTGGAAATTAGAGGTAACTCTCAAGATTATAAAATATTTATGTATTTCCTTTGAGAAATATATTCTTACAGACGATAACCTCGCCAAACGCAAATGGAATGATTGTAAGAAATGTGTCTTCTAACATTCCGAGGAGTTCATCAATCATCTATTTTTGCTTCTCCTTTTTTTCTTCTTACTTGGAGAACTGTTAATTTTGTTTTTAATATCTCACCTCGGCGATGTCATGACGATTAGGTACGTCCTCACTGTCAAGTAACGGAAGGTCCGGAACCACGCACGAAACGCAAGAGGGATGTCATGGTGGTTCCGCCGCCAGTGCTGTCTGGAACGCCGCTCGGCCGACCAGTGAAAAGATTAGAGAGGAGGAAGTCACGAACGTCACGTTTGATGTGCGCGGCCGAGTGTTCGCCGCACACAGGTTCATGCTCGCCGCTCGATCGCTGGTCTTTGACGTGAAGCTTTTCGATCCGGAGCAGGACTACACAGGACGCGTGGAGATTGTCGACATGGAGCCGGTGATCTTCGAGATGATTCTTCACATTATCTACACCGACTCGTTACCATCTTGTTGCGAGAGGAAAGGAAACCATGCCACCGCAATGCACCAGTTGCTATCGGCGGCAGATCGGTACGGGCTGGACAAATTGAAGGTGATGTGCGAAGAGAAGCTGTTCAAGAGCATCGACGCTAAGACCGTCACAAGCACATTGGTAGTTGCAGATCGGCACGACTGTCTGCTGCTGAAAAGAGGCGTGCCTGGAATTTCTGTCGCTGCCTGGTGTAGTGGGTGTCGTCGTTTCGAGCGATGGGTTCAAGAAGATCACCTGCTAGCTCTCGAGGAGATGTCTGAGGCAAAGTAATCCTTCAGGCAAAGCACAAACCAAATTTTATATTACGTTTCGTCAATGCTAATTTCCGGTTGGTCTGTAAACTTTTGTATTAGTTCATCTCGGAAGATACTTATACTTCCTCCGATCCGGAAAAAGCGTCGGAGAGAAACACCTAACTAAGTGTAAATGTACAGTACAAGTCACGAACCTTAATTAGGATCGGAGGGAGTATTATTCTTTGAGTTTGGGAAAATTTGCATTTTTCAAGCTAAATTGCTAATTTTTCACATTGAATTAATAATGGTTGAAGCAACTAACTGTACTATGAAAATATTATCCTAGGTGTTTCTAGAGAAGTCTAGAAAACCACTCACGAAAGTAAAAATATAAGTTAAAGAACAAAGACCAATAGGAATTTGATTCTCTCTCTTGGCAACAGGAACTGCATCCGAGAAGTCACCATGCATTGTCAGGCGCTGCCAGCGACAATGATTCAAAGCACGAAACGTCGACCTAAAGAAGAAGGTGAAGTCTGGACGATGTAACCCAATTCCACGTCAACATGAGAAAGCGCCCAAACTTATTGGCAAGACCACCTACTCCATCATGAATTGAGGCTGAACAATCATGGTCGACGGCTCTCCCAAGCCCGACAGATCACTAGGGAAACATCTATCACGCTCCTGGCGCAACGTCTGAACTAGAACCACCAAGACGGTGACAAGGCGGGAGGTAGCATCGTCGCCTCCATCGCTACCATGTGACATGATTCGTGGGAATCAACACGGGAATGTTAAATTATTGGTGAATTTAATGTACAAAAGGCTTGTTCACAATGATGATGAGTTAGTTATATATAATATACATATTAGATTAAAAAAGGTGCCATTGAAAGTAAAAATCTATAAGTGGTACCTATAGTTACTGTACACCCAATGACAGGTGGGGCCGGGGCCGCCTCGCAGTGACAGTAACTGCACTACGGTTACAACAGAGAATCCCAGCCCTACGAAGAGGTATTATCCTAACCAAAACCCTCACAAAGCGCAACTGACAAGGCAGTTACAAGCAGTCCAAAGTATAATATCAAGTACATATTATAATGCAAGTTTGCATGTTCTATAGGATCAGTCATAAAAGTGATCATTTTCTAGTCAACCGCTCCCTCCGTATTTCTAGTCACTCTTATCAATTGTGTGCATCCCAAATGTGATTTTTATTTATCATATCTCCACAATAGGAACATTTGAGTTTAATAAAATCACACTTTAATGAAAAAGTGTGACATGATACCATAGTGAGGTTAGTGGGAGGACGAAGAAGAATGTGCCAACGAAGTGAAAGGGAAATTCAATGGCTATGCTCAGGAAATAATCCAGCTTTTTTAATAATCAAGCTCGATGATTGATATATGTACGAAAAAAAAGAACAACAAAGAGTAACTAGTTCTCTCGCCAATGAAAAGGGAGTATAGTCGTCTAGCACACAATCGTATATCTAGGGTCGAGCTGTAAACGTTTGCCCATTGCGAAACCGATCAGAACGGCTACACAGTCGCAGTCGAGCTGTAAACGTTCACGGTTAGTCACAATTCAGAACTCGGTGTCCGTGTAGGTCTAGGAGTTGTCGTTTACTTCTCAATATATAATTTCCTCGTCCCCGAGTCCTCTCCCTAAGACGCACCCCGAGCCCAAATAGTACGTTCACCTAGGGGGTCGACGAGACGTTCGGGCTCACGCGGTTGCCTCCCTGGTGCCCAAGTTCTAACGACCATAACATCCGCCTAGCCGATCTTCGTGGCGAACTCACCGTTGCACGTGCATTAACCGACTTTGTCGAGATGTGGATGTGCGATAGCATGGACAACCCGCGGTGGGAGCTACGTCACAAGGTTGTTTTCCGGGATGCACCACCATGGGTGTACCCGGTTGGGATGATTGATGACGATGTCATGTTCAAAGATGAAATTTCATCGCATTCTCTCAGGAGCTACGATGTCCGAACCAAATGTGTCAAGGACATAGTACGCATGAGGGACATGAGGTATCGTAACCCAAACACGGGCAGGCTTGACTACCGAAAGCCAGAGACAACTACACGTGATATCATGGCACGATATAGACGGGTCTCCTTTGCGGACGACCCATCCTCCGACGTAACACATGGACGACGACAAGATGTGATGGTACGGCGAGTAAAGATTTGCGATTCAATGCTCCCTTCTGAGCCTCGGCCCAATCTTGTAGCTGTTGATATAATTCCCTACGTTCAGAGCCTAGTTCCACTCTAGGTGAAAGTGGTCGGGTGAATTCTAAGATTATGTTGCCTCTAGTCTAGTAGTAAAATTCTTGATAGTAGTGTCTTTGTTTAGCTCTATACAAATATGCATAAACAGTCTTTCAATTCATATATGATCTTCGGATTTGCTAACGCTCGGTTGCCCGAGAATTAGCATAACGCTCGGTCGACGAGCTGTGTGATTGATCGACGAGTGTTCACGCGCGAGATGGTGAGTTCGGTATGTTTTGCGCTCGGAGTTTGTAGCCTTCTAAACGTGTGTTTTTTTTGCTCTATTTCCGAAGCCGAACCGAACCAATTGAGCCACAAGAGTTTTTTTTTGTTCTAGCTCTATTGGGTTTTGTTGGGCTTTCCTTATTTTTCATTTCTTAGTATCTTTTTGCGTTTGGCTTTCGTTTTTTATTTGCTGGTTGAGTTTGATTTTTGTTTGCGTCGTCTCGGATGTGGTCTCCAGAATGTGAAACGCGTTGCGGGAGCCAAAGGCAAATGTGCAATTTCACATGACTCTCGTTTAATGTGCAAATGATTCTAGTTTAGCATGCAATTGCACACGAGTACCGTTAATGTGTATTTTTGCACATTATTCTTGTTTTAGCGTGCAATTGCAAATGATTCACATTAGCGTGTCATTGCACATGTTTTTGTTTGCGCGCAATTACACATGTTACTCGTTTTAGCGCGCAATTGAAAGAGACTCGCAACAACTGGTGAACCTATGGTTGTCCTCGAACTATGAAAGATCTGTGATAGCTGTGATTTTGCTGGAAGTGAGTGAACTAGCCGGGAATCTGGATTCTTTTAGTTTAAATTATGTGCCTAGGGAAGCTAATGTACTGGCTCATCTAGTTGCTAAACATTGTAGCTCGGATAGGAGGAGATGCCATTGGGTAAACTTCATTCCCACCTTTCTTGATGACTGTATCAGAAAGGATAGTAATCTCGGCTGAGTTTCGAACTCGGAGCAGCAAGTTTCTGACGCACTCTTTTCCGTACTAGGGTACCTAAGAGGACCGGAAGGTTTTTAATGAGTCGGCTTGCTTGCTTAATATGTTAGTGTGATTTCAAAAAAAAATTAGCGTGCAATTGCACATGTTTTCGTAAGCGTGCAATTGCACTTGTTTCTGTTAGCGTGCAATTACATATGATTCTCGTTTACCGTGCAATTGCACATGATTTTCGTTTAGCGTGCAATTGATTTTTTTGTTAGCATACAATTACACATGACTGTCGTTTAGCCTCCAATTGCACGCGATGTCGTTTAGCCTGCAATTGCACGCGTGCAATTAAACATGATTCTTGTCTAGCGTATTACACATGATTCATGTTTAGCGTGTAATTGCACATGATTCTCGTTTAGCATGTAATTGCACATGTTTTTTGTTGGCGTGCAATTACACATGACTCTAGTTTTGCCTGCAATCGCACATGTTTTTTGTTAGCGTGCAATTGCACATGAATCTCGTTTTAGCGTGTAATCGCACATGATTCTCATTTAACGCGCAATTGCATGTTTTTGTTAGCGTGCAATTACACATGACAATTACACATGATGAACGTGCAATTGCACAACATAATTTTGTTAGAGTACAAATTAGACATGATTCATAACTAGGTTGTAATTTCATAAGAAATTTTTAAAATTGCACATGTTTTTTCTAGATGACCTTTTTCTGGTTCATAGATTTTGGAAATCATGTTTTTGTTAGCGTGCAATTGCACATGTTTTTGTTTAGCGTGCAATTACATATGATTGTCATTAGAAGATCGAGTAGGGTTTACCCTCGAGAGGCGAGAGTTTTTGTCGTCTAGTTCTAGTAATAGGCTGGCTGTGTTTTCCTGTTTAAGCCATGTCTTTTTTTAGAACTACCATGTCTTTGTTTTGCAACGGAAGTTTTCAGCAGACCCACTTTGCACATTAAAGTCCAGAAAAAACAACGGTACAAAATATCCAAGCCCATTCAAACAACGATAAAAAAGAAACACACAAACCCACATAACAACGATACAGGTATTGCGTCTCGGTCGACCGAGCGTTAAGTTAAAGCTCGGTCACCCGAGCGCTAGGCACTTCCTATGATCTTTATCTTCTTTACTATTAAATTAGAGTTGGACGTTCGTCGCTAGGTCAGACTCCAACCGTCAAATTGCAGTTCATCTCCGCCATGAATGCACCTTAATATGATGCTCTCATTTTGGCCCGCACTCACATAAACCACCACCCTCCAGGTTCCCCAAGGAGAAAAATTAAGCTCCATCGACGTTCAGAGATATCAGAGTTTGAGCTAGTGGCCGGCATCTCCTTTGATTTCAGAGTTCGAATGAGTCAGCCGATCAAGAAGCGTACCTGGTACTTAGCTGTCTAGAAAATACAAAACGATTTACTCCCTCTGATCTTAAAAAAGTGGCGTGGTTTAATTACTAATTTGTACGTGGTTAGTTCTTTTCTAGCGACACTTATATAGAATCAGAGGGAGTATATATCTTTTCAATCGATTTAGGTCACTAGCTGTTTTTACAATTGTGATTATGTGACAATATAATAAAATATATGACTGCTACGGTTAGCAATACTGCATATTTAAAATCTACTTTTACTTCACTGGACACCATCACCGGTTCATTTTTTTTCTTTAGCTATATGTGTTTGAACTTTCAGCTTGTGTAGCTACTTGGCAAATAGAGATGATTTCATTCGAGAATTAGGGCATCTTCAACCCAGCCCCGCATACGGACAGTAAAAGCGGACCGATTTTGTCCGTTTGGGGCGGACCGCGGACCGATTTTGGGCCGTTGTCCGTTTGGGGTGGGGGGTGCCCCCAACGGCCCGCCGCATTTTGTGCCCTGGTCCGGAAAATGTCATTTTTGCCTATTTCGACAGAAATTGGTACAGCACACTAAATATTGAACAAATTACAATACGAATTGTCCACAAATAAGTAAAAAAAATGTTCAAATATTACAATAAAGTTCGTACATAGAAATAAAAAGCGTACGACACGCAATGAAAATAAAATGAGGAGGAGACCACTATTGGTTTCCCAGATGAGTCCACATATTCTCTACCAAATCATTCTGGAGATGTTCATGTGTAGATGATGTCTACGCACGCTTCCATTCATGTAGACAGTGTTGGGCCTCCAAGTACAGAGGTTTATAGAACAGCAGCAAGTTTCCCTTAAGTGAATAACCCAAGGTTTATCGAACTCAGGGAGGTAAAGGTCAAAGATATCCCTCTCAAGCAACCCTGCAATTAAGATACAAGAAGTCTCTTGTGTCCCCAACACACCCAATACACTTGTCAGGTGTATAGGTGCACTAGTTCGGCGAAGAGATATTAAAATACAAGTAATATGGATGATTATAAGTGGTAATTGCAATCTGAAATAAAAATGACAGCAAGTAAACATGAGACAAAATGAGAGTAAACGGTGTTTCAATACTTGGAAATAAGGCATAGGGATCATACTTTCACTAGTGGACACTCTCAACAATAATAATATAATTGAATACATAAATACTTTCTCTTCACTATGCTACCCCGAACTACTCTCCCGTTGGATAACGAACACCAATCCACTGCGTAGGGCTATAAAAGCACGCCTCAAGTCTGTATTCCACCTCTAGGGTACCCCGCGCTGTCACTATGAGCGCCCCAAAATAGTACTAAACAAACGTCACAATTTCATAGAGACATCCAACACAAAGAACAACTCATGGCAAGTATTCCCATAATCTTTAATCCAAAGAGTCACACACGGTACGCACACTGTCAACTTCGCACCGTGGGACAAAAGTGACTCTGGAGATTACATTAATAAAACCACTTGAGTAGCATATTCATAAGATAATGAAGAGTAACATCTATGGATTCAACTAGATTACAAAGCTCATGATCACATAAAGATCACATCATGGGATAGAGAGATAAACCATATAGCTACCGACATGAGCCCTCAGCCCCGATGAAGAACTACTCCCTCCTCATCATGGGAGGCAGCAACGGCGATGATGGAGACGGTGGCGTCGATGGAGATGGCTCCGGGGGCAATTCCCCGTCCCGGCAGGGTGCTGGAACAGAGACTTCTGTCCCCCCCCCCCCCGAATTAGGGTTTTGGATGGCGGCGGAGCTCTGGAACTTTTCTGGGGAAATCGTCGATTCTCCCGTGAGTTTTAGGTCAGGGGCAATATATAGTCCAAAAGGCGTCGCGAGGCGGTGCACGAGGTGGCCTCACCACCCCTGGGCGCGGCCAAGCCCCAACCGCGCGGAGCCCTGGTGAGGAGGCTGTGGGCCTCCCACGGACTTGTCCTTCTGACTCCCGGAGTTTTCTGGCGTTTTAGAATTTCTGTAATTTTTTCAGATTTTTCTGAGCACTTTCAGTTTTGGACCTTTTATGCAGTGCACAGACATAATAAACAGAAACTGGCACTGTGGCATCTTGTTAATAGGTTAGTCCAATAAATGTCATAATATGATATAAAGTGCATATAAAACATGTGGCAATTGATATAAAACATGCATGGAACATCAAAAATTATATATAGATTTGATACGTATCAGTAGACTTATCATGCATCTCATGATAGACGTGCATATACTGCTGGAACGTCGCCAGTCCTAGCGTAGCTAGGCTCAACCAACTCACCATGAAATTCCCATCCCTGATCAAATAGCCTCGCATCATCACGCTCATTCTCAACGATCATGTTGTGTATGATCACACAAGCAGTCATCACCTCCCACATGATCTCCTTGCTCCATGTTCTTGCAGCGTGTCGAACAATAGACAACCAAGATTGGAGCACATCAAATGCTCGCTCCACATCCTTCCGGCATGCTTCTTGTTGCTGAGCAAACTTGCGAGTTTTCTCAGTATCAGGTCTGCGGATGGTCTTCACAAATGTGGACCATGAAGGGTATATACCATCAGCTAGATAGTACCCCTTGTCGTATGCATTGCCATTGACCTCAAAGCTGATCATGGGAGCATTGCCCTCGGCAACTCTGTTGAACACCGTTGATCGCTGAAGCACGTTGATATCGTTGTGAGAGTCTGACATGTCGAAAAACGAGTGACAAATCCACAGATCCTTAGATGCAATCGCCTCAAGTATGACTGTACCCTCAATCCTGGTGGTGCGTCATGGATTGAGGCCCGTTTATAGGAACTCGGGGACGCACCCGGTTTAACAAGGCAAACACAAACCCTGGTGATCCGTCCGCCGTTTTTCTCCTACCTTTACCAGCCATGGCCGAAAGCTCGATCTTGGAAGCGGAGCAGGTGCCGGAGACGTCGTCGAGATGTATAACGGAAAGCATCACCGGGACGTACAACTTCGACGTGACCAACTACCGGCAGATCAAGGGTACGGCCATCGGTGAGTTCATCAGCTCACGCGACTTCAGAGTCGGTGGCCACGACTGGCGAATCAATTTCTATCCAAACGGATTGGACGCGAGCTGTGCCGGTAGCGCCTCAGCCTTATTGCAACTCGCCAGCCGAGGGAAGGTTGCGAGAATGCGAGCGCCAAGTTTACACTGAGCTTGCACGAGAGAGACGACCAGGCAACGGTAGCCAACCACGTCTTTTCTATGGAGGCAAACGACTGGGGCTTCCCCCACTTCGTGGCAAGTCGAAGCTGAAATCGTTGTCGCACCATGGCGGCTTCACGATATGGTGCGTCCTCACCGTCATGAACGAGTCTCCGCCCTTGGAGCTGCTCGGCCACCTCGAGCGCATGCTCCAGGATGGGACAGGCGCGGACATCACCTTCAGCGTCGGTGGCCGGGAGTTCCGTGCGCACAGATCACTCCTTGCTGCGCGGTCGCCGAAGTTCCGCAAGCAGTTCTTCTTTGGCCCGACGATAGAGAAGGAGATTCCGCACGTCGAAGTCGTCGACATGGACGCGACTATCTTCGAGATGATGCTTCATTATATCTACACGGACTCGCTGCCACCATGCAGCGATGAAGAAGGTGACCACAGCCCCGTTGTGTTTCAGCATTTGCTCGTCGCGGCCAAGACGTATGGGTTGGAGACGCTGAAGATGATGTGCGAGGAAGAGCTTTGCAAGAGGATGGATGTGGAGACCGTCAAGGCCAGATTCTTGTTGGCGAAACAACACAGCTGCAAGCGACTCGAGGATGCATGTCTTGTGTTCATGTCGTCGTCAACAGAAGTCCTACGCGTTGTCCTGGAGAACGTCAGTTTCAAGGACACGTAGTGTGAGTTGCTAACGACTGTATTTTGGAGAGAGAGGATGCCTGTGGGTAAAAGGCACCGGTGAGAGGAAATATCCGATCCTGTAATTGAAAACGATTCGTGAAAAATAACATTGTCAAATTTCTTTTGCATAAATTTCTAGTCGTCTAGGCATGTACACTACTAATATTTATATTAGTACTAGCTAAATGCCCGTGCGTTGCGACGGTGTCTAAGTTTGTTTTGTTGTCGGACATATAAACGTTATGCACGTAAGAATTCACTGGTATAAAATACATATATGTTGCTATGGACTACATAATTGTGTATTCTGAAAGTAATCCGATATCACAGTAATCCTTAATTAGAGTCGTGCATAATCTATCATAGTACAACTAATTATACTTCCAGACAAATAAAACTTCCCAACCCCATAAGATGTCTCTTGATAAAAAATAATCTGAATTACAATAATATCAGTACATGTACATGCAAAAACTGGTTTCTTAGCGTCAACATCACAAATGGTAATGTAGACTTCTCTCATCGAGTCTCTCTTGGCATCACTCACCTCTTCCCACATCCAACACCTTAGAACAAGCCTCCTCCCCTCGATTTTTTACAGCAGAAAAGCGTCTTCATCTTCATTTCTGGGACTCCTAATAGTCCCGTCATCTCCTGGTACATCTTTCAAGCCAATTATGGATTTCTCACCTCAACAACATTGTCATCAGAGACAGAAGACGGGGACCGCTGCTGCATATTATCCTTCCTCTTCGCTTAGGCTTCCTACTTATTATGAACCAAATGGTGTTCTCTGAACATGATACCTACGTGTTTAAAGATAAGCATAACTGACAGACAACTCCGGAGGGTGAATTGATGTGATCTCTGCTCTTTCTCGAAAATTGTCATTGCCGCCAAGACTGCAGAGAGAACAGCCAACCAGTTAAGAAGGTCGTGAACAGCCTAAAGAAACTGCACAAAGAACATTCCAAGGATAATTGCTAACTAACTTTGCTCTCCATAGAACCAACATCAGTGGCAACATGACAGAAAAACAGTGGAAACTCCAAACACACATACTATTTTTGACTGGAGTTTACATATGTATCATGTGCAGACTTCCAGTTGTGCATGTGTACACAACGATTGCCTAAAAAAATATACAATTCTGAAAACATACAATTGTTCTGGAAAAACACAACTGTACGCCACTCACTTGGCAGCACGCTGCACAGACCAACAAACATGACGAATAGATCAAGATTCTGATATATATACAGTTGGTTCCTTAACCATATGTCTGCACACCAGCAGGTTCAATACAACCTGCAGTTCCCCATGAGGCCAAACCACGGGTACTACAAACATAAGAGGAACTGTGACAGGCCTTTCGTCCCCGGGATAGTCAGAGAATCGTTAGATCGATCGGTATTTTCTGGACGGATTCACCCTACGGAGGCCAGATGAGGTTCCCGACACATCGACGGGTGCATACTGAACAACAGGGGAAGCCCAGCCCTGGTCTGCACTGTATCACTGTATGCTGAAGATACATCGTTTATTCTCGGGGCGGCGGAGCTGTGCTACCCTTCTGGATGCTGCGTGTACCTACGCTGGAGGGTGGAAGAGCGACAGCTAACTGGGTAAATGTCGACGCGACATCCACTCTTGCCTTCTTTTGCTTCTTCTTCATTGGATAACTTGGCATGAAGCTTCTCACGACAATCTGGTAATCAGATGAAATGACATTCATTTATCTTTCACATGAGATGTATAAAACCATGAATCCATGAGGATTCAATTATCTTGCAGATAAATGTGGAAATCGACTTCCTTTCTTTCCACCAAATGTTACTATAGCAATATTTCTTCAGACAATCAGAGAGTTTTATTTAATAGATAAATCAAACGCATAGGCTTATGAAACGTAAGTAGCAGCACCTGAACTTGACTTGCCACCACCAGCAACTCCACCACCGATAACGCGACCATCTGGGCTGGCAAGGGAAAAACTCAGCCGACCTGACCAACTTAGTGCTCCACTATTCTCAGTTGGCATGAAGGAACCAGAGCAGGACAGCAACTCAAAGCGTCCCTAAAAAATAGTGGGGATACATAAGGAAATCATAGGACAAGCAGACGCATTTGTATGTGAAATAATTTCATAATAAGGTATATGAGTAAATGATCAAACCTCACAAGTTAATGTGCCACAAGAGCAATCCGGTTGCCAAAGTGTTGTAACATTTGATATGACACCATTAGCAGATAGAACACAAATAGCTCGTGGCCCCTGCTAAGAAAATTAACAGTACCACTAAGTAGCTTATATACAGGCCAAACCACGGCTACTACGAACAGAAGAGGAACGAATGGATACAACTAAAGAAGATAAAAACCAGGGAGCGAGTATTAACGTCACAGTTCAGGCACCTACTTAAGTTTGAGATAGGGATTAGCGGCGAACCTGTCGAGAGGGCAGAGGATTTTCTTTCTTTTCTCTTCTGAACTTTTTAGGATGGGATGCATGAATTAGCAGGACTGGGCGCGTACACGGTGGCCATCGCCTCCTGCTCGGGCGTGACGTTGCGCCTGCCGTTGCATGATCGCCGTGGCTCAATCAGCAGCAGTCGCGGAAACCTCCCGCACGATCACATCCTCCGGCGCTTCCATGGCCGCGCATAGATTAGCCGTACAGAGATTTGGGGATAATTTACATGCGTTTTAGCCATTGAACTGTCTGAAGGAAACAAATTTAATTAGACAAAATAACTGCATCACGACTAAGCAACTTGACATTCCGGTGCTAACTGCTAAGAGCAATGGCGGGATGTTACTTTTGTTTCACTGAATGTTGGAGTTTGGAAGAGGAGACGACAGTGGTGAATTAGAAGGGAGAGTGGTCCCGGAGGGGAGGCGACCCAATTCTGGAAGGCGGCGCAAAGGGATTGACGGGTGAATGCGACGGCGACCTTGCAGAACCGGCGGCGTTAGGATGACTCCAACGGGGCGATGCAAACGGACACCTCTTTTGGTCCGTTTGCGTCGCCGTCCGGCCGGGCGGACAGGGTGCGGACACGACGAATTCTGCAGTGCCCCCAACGGTGGTGCCGACCCATTTGAGCGGACAGCAGCAGAAAACGAAAACTGAAGAACGAGGAAGCAAGCAGGCGACCGGCAATCCATTAAAATCAGCTAGCAATCCATGAAAATTGCATGAATCGATGGCCAAAATTGGAGGAGCTAGTACTTCTCGCGCGGGCCAGCCAGCAAGGAAGCAGCCAAGCAGCGAAGAAAAGCAATCGATTGCAAGAATCCATTGCAAGGAAGCAGCGAAGAAACAGCTAGCTAGCCAGCGCCGCCTTGGCTCGGCGCTCCTCTCACGGCCCGCGTGACTGCCGCGTCCTCCGCGGTCGGGTGCAGAGGCCGAGGCCTCCATGGTCGTCGCCGAGGCTGACGCCGTCCTCCGCCTCCGGGGCCTCGCCATGGTCATCGCCGATGGGTCGAGTTGGGAGGAGCTCGTGCGGCTCACCGCCGTCGCCGTCTCTCGCACTCGATGCGGTGGGGATTTTTCTAGGAGAGAGAGTAGTCTCAACTACTAATAAACAAGCAAACTTGGTAGGAAAATCAAATCTTAACCGTCCATCCAAACTCATCAAACGGCTCACAAATCTTTGTTCTCCCGACCCCTCTTTCAATTGTCGTTACATCAGGACTGCCATATACCATATATGCACAAATTTGGCCTCAAATCACGCCTGCCATATATGCACACAGGAAAGTTAAATCTGTCCACTTGATTTACGTCCAACAAATCAGGATGACCAAACACAATCCGAAATTACAGGGAAACAATCGCACTTTGCCATTTGAGTTCCATGTCGCCCGTCCCACCCACGATCAAAACATCGACGAGCAAGAGGGCCAAGCACACGAGGGCGACGAGCAGTACGTCCACTCCTAGGCTTGTCTTGAGTTCCATGCCACCCATCCCATCCACGAGCAGCAGGACCATGCGGAGGACGCCGACGAACAACACGACTGCTCCAAGCTGGGTCACCTCAGCCACACCCTCGCATTGGCGCTCCAACAACAAGGACACACAGTTCAGGTGGCGATCATCGAATCCACAACGCCAGCGTCCTGCAACTTCTGTCCCGCGGAACGAAAATTCAGGTTAGAACCCAATATAAATCTCCACTACTAAATATCAGTGCTAATGATGGAGAAACAGTGGATATTCTAAATAAGTAGTCTCCAAACAGCATATCCAAGTTCTAATTAGAAAAAAACATATTGAGATCTGCATGTTAAGATAACAGAAACCTTATTCCCCGACAAAGCAAGATAGAATAATATTAACAAACATAATTTTATAACTGAGCAGAACTGTGAGTGAACAACATCACTTCTAGGGCGCATTTCATAAGTGACCATAACAGCGAGTGAACAACATCATTTCTAGGTCAACAGTGACAAGAAAGACGACGCGGATTTTGGCGAAGCCAAACAAGTAGCTTGCTAAATCGAGGAAAAGCACCAAGAGTATTGTCTATACAGATGTGTTAGTGGGATGAGATTGGTATGTTCTTCTTTCCTGTTTTTTATTCCATCTAAGTTGAGGTCAACAATACTTTTTGTTTGTATTATATTTCCTAATTTGTTTCTTGTGCAGATCTGACCAAAGTGGCTTGCTGCTGGTACTTTCAGTTTACAATCAGCGGTCAGGTATTAATCTCAATATGTACGTCAAGTGTCAAATGTACAAGATCAATGCTATAATTTATGCGAACTGACATGCATTTCATATTACCTTAGCCACAAAACACCTTGATAACATTTATAAATAATTGTTTCTGTACTTGTTTCATATTTTTGCCAATACTTAAGTGAGCAACACCTTGATAGCTTTTACAGTCCATCTATTTATGTCGTTCCAGTATTATGAGATTTAGAGGCAAGTCTGTACTAGAATAAACCAAAGTTAGTGGTATGCTGAAGCTGCTATAATTGCAGCTTTCCATAAGATAAAACCATGAATTCTTCTACTTGATAAACTCTGAAGTTCCCATTTATGCAATCACAGTGTTAGCCTTCTTGCTCCTGGTCTACTTCACATCGATACATAAGATAAAAACAGAGCATTACTTCATCCTAATTTTTCATGACCGATAATTTGTTTCGGCATATAAAAAATAAACTACTGTTGATAATTTTGATGATCTTTCAGTAATAAATGATACGCAGTATTCAATTTGATTTTGATCATGTCTTTGCTACTGACAGATATGTGAAACTGACATACAACAATGAAGGAAAAAGCAAGGAGAGCAACAAGGGGGATGCCAAATTCTTCATGGTCGCTAAGATGACCCAGCCTCAAACCACATAAAGCTTGAAGCACGATTTAAGGATGGAAATAAAAGAAGCACGATTTAAGGATGGAAATAAAGCTTGCTGCTATTTACTTTAAAAAAACAGAAGACACTCGCTCAACCAATGAGCAAATACGGAATGTCAAACACTGCTTTGTAGAGAAGTATAACATGTTAATGACTCACCAATGAGCAGTAGATATAAATCCCCCATTTCCACACTCTGCGTCTTCCCACCCTGGTTCTACACCAGCCTTGAATAAATGAAAATCTGCACTTCCTATGAACTTACTTGGACGGAAAATCTCATCATACAAGCTGCAGAAGAAACAAAGCTTAAGTTAGAGAAGGAATTGCAGCATACAGAAACATATAGGATAATCAAAGTTAACAACATCCTACAAATAATAGCTAGAGATGCTGTTGTAGATGTCCAGCGTAATGATAGGACACAAAATTTTGATTTCAAGTTCCTACACAACATAATCCCATGACACTATATTTACATGTTTATTCATTAAGGGTCCTAGGGTCATCACAATATGCAAATAATTACGCGCTGAAACTTGATAATGATCTCATCTAAATCTAGCCTGACCTCATCATGTAGCATCTTCTGATTTAATTAGAAATCGTGGAACCAGATGATGCACTACGTAGATAATAATTAGAAATAGTAGAGCCATCATATAAGAAATCTCAACTGAATTCAGCAGTCCCTGCCTTGCATATCCTATCAAGTGTTGACTCAACAAACTGGTTCTTGAGATCCCCATTCAAAGTTACAGGAAAACCTACATCATTTTCAGTAAAGAATGTGCCAAAGTTATTTACAGACCTCCCTGAGAATCTAAAAAAAAAGTTATTTACAGACAATACACATACTTGCACTGATGCGAGGGATCCAGAAGTAAGTTAAAGGTTCGGTTGAAAGGATTCCGGTGATACCTTTTTGAGTCAAATCCTACTGCACCTTGTCTGCACACGTGAGGGATCGGATGGAGACGAGGCCTGCCCTTCTGCCTCCGTTGGGCTTGGGGTTACCTGGCCTCCATTGAGCATCCTCCCGTCTGGTTGCGAAAGCCTCCTCGGGCTCTTTCGGCGACGAATCGACGACGAGCAGCGGTCATGAGCAGGGGCGTGCCGCCGGCGGACCAGGCCGAGGCGTGAGTCAGCCGCAACGTCTGGGAGTGATAGGTCGCCGAGGCCAACAGCGGGGAGGCTGAGGCGTGGTTTTTGGGTCGCCGGCGGTGGGAGGCCGTCGCCGCAGTGGGGAGAAAGGGGAATGTGCTTGCGAAGAGAGATGGAGCGAGGCAGAGAGTGGTGGTGCGGAGAGTGAGTTTTTTTTAATCCAGCCTTTTTTCATTCGTATATGGTCAGCTTGTGGTGCACATTTAGGATAATTTTATCATTTAAGATTTTTTTCTTAAAATTTATTAAGTGTTGTTTTCCTATTGAATATTAAAATCTCTATCATAATTTTTTTCTTATCGAGCAAGTCATCTTGTGGGTTGTGGATGTTAAACTTCATGAAGTATTGGACAGGATATTTCGGTTGATATCACGTGTTATACATTGTTCTATTGATTTTTGAAAACTAACTCGGATTACTATTTGATAGGTTCAGATGACAAACTTTAGCTGTAATTTAGTCGATAAATAATATTCCTATCTTCGAAAAAGGAACCATTGATCACATACAAAGATGGACCTTAGTGAAATAATAAATGGTGGATAATTTTACCTCTAATTTATTTTTCAGCTATGACTTCGAACAAGTGTTAAATTTAATATCTATAAAAATAAGAAATATTATTTTGTGTTTTGTGGATTTCAATGTGTGTGGATTGTATGTTGTCCGCATATATTTACATGTCTATTCATGAAATTTGTGGATTTTGTAGACGTGCATTGCACGTGCACGGCTACTAGTGTGGTAGGTGGGAGAAGGAGAGAGGGGATTTGTTTTGCTGCCATGTGGGCCAACACGTGACACGGGAGGAGGACAGAGCGGACGTCGTTTTATCTCTGTTTCTGTCCGCACACGACGCAAACCTGGCCCAAATTTGGTCCAGAAATGCGTCGGTCCGGGCCTAAAACGGACACAAAACGGACGGCCGATCCGTTTGCGTCTGCCCGTTGGGGGCTGATTTTTGCCATCCGGACAAAAACGGACTCGATGCGTCGGCCCGTTGGAGTCATCCTTAGTGGGCCCTGACGGGGCGACGCTGTGCGGATGGACAATGAAGTACACCAGAGAGCAGAGATGGAGGTGACGGCGAAATCGGAAGCAGGCGTGCGGACGCGTCAATGGGCTGGAGAGGGGAAGCGGGTTACCACGTTGATGGGCTCCGTTGACCTCCAGCTTCATGGTGGTCGCTCTAGGTCTGGTCCCCATCGAGCCACGCGCCACGGTCAGAGAGACCGGGATGTACACGGCTGGGACGGCGGCGGTGTCTCGAGGAGAGATATAGCAGAGCTGTAGGAGGGGGCAGCGAACTGCAAGCAGGGTAGACGATAGCGTTGGCGGCAGGGTACAGATCGGTGCTAGAAAACGACAGGAGCGGCGTTCTACGGTGATTGCGCAGGCGGGATTCAAGCGGAGACGGAGAGGATGCGTTAGACTTCTGGCCCACCCGTCGGCGCTGAATTTTCTGCCGAGGGCAGACTATGGACGTATACCATCGACCAACCATCACGACCGCAGACTCTTATTTAATGGTAAAGACTACTCCTTCCATACCGTTTTATAGGATACAATCCAAAACCATGTTCTACCAAGAATAGGCAACAATTAGTATTAATTAAGAGCAGTTAACTGATTGAGTTTGGCATTTCCCTAATTAATGTTGGTATTAAATATGAGAGTGCTAATTGGGTGAAATATTAGGAAGATAGATATTGTATTGCCAATCCCCATTCACCTAGATCCAAGAGATTTGCCACATACAACCAATAAACCGGTATGGAGGGAGTAGGTAGGATATTGATTGCATGTTGATGAAATCAATGTATGTTGACAGTTGACATGATGATTGGCAAGCACCTTTTTTTCTGCAAATATATTTGCAAATTAGAGGTACCTCTCAAGATTATAAAACCTGTGTCACCACAACGTATCACCGAAACCAATATAAAAGAATCGTACCGGAGAGCGATGAACCAAAATCTGTCCTGATGTGTGCATATTTTTATTTCTTTACCCGTGACTAACCAACTTGTATTCCAGTTATGTATCAGCGCACGCGCATTTTTAGATTCTGCGGATAAAGTAGATTACGTCAGCCACATGCAAACATATTTCAAAATTTTAGAAAAGACATAACTTTCAAATGGAGCATCCAAATAAAAATCAGTTTTCACTGTAGTGTTCCTCGCGACAAGTTCTTCGAAACTAGATATCACATGAATACATTCTTATAATTATTTTGAAAAGCAACTATTTACCTATAAACTTGCTTTTCTATAAAAAAAACACATTTTTAATATAAACTGGGACGAAAAGCAACTTCATACCATAAACTTGCTTTTCTATCACAAAATAAATTTATACTATCAAAATTGGAACAAAAACAACTTTGTACTATAAAATTATATTTTATTAAAAAACAACTACATACCATAAACTAACACAAAAAATCAACTTTGTAATATAAACTTGCTTTTCGATGACAAAATTAACTTTGTACAATAAACTAAAACTTACTTTTCTGTCACAAAACTCGAAAAAATGTGAGGCGAAGGTGGACTGTTTTTAATATAAAATCACATTGCTTGTAAAATCATGTGCTGAAATTACAAAAATGGACTTATATCTATTCATCAGATTTAAAAATGCAATGTCTCATATAGACATATTTAAATAAATATTTTCGAAAACAACTTTGTACGAGAGCAATATCTCAATGTCAATAGAATTTTTTTGACATAAACTCACGCGAAAAGCAACTTTATACTACAAACTTGCTTTTCTATCAATAACATGAAAAACAATTATGATGACTAGTGGGGCTTGTCTTTAATTTAATTATTGCATAACTTGTCGATTTTATGAGAGAAAATTCATGCTTGTCCATCATTATGAATAATTGTTATTCTAAAAACCAACTTCTTTGATTAAAAAGCAAGTTTTGATCCCAAAATTGCTTTCCGAAAAACAATTATCAAAATCTGTTTATGTGGGATCTTTTCGAAAATCTCGCCGCGAATAAGATTATGATGAAAGCCAATTTCTATCTGGCTGCTGATTAACTCAGTTTAAAAGTTATGGATCTTTTAAAATTTAGAATAGTTTTACATTTACACTGCCTTCCGCATTGGTCGTTCCGACCAGGTGCGTGCGCCCCCGGCCGCCAGCCAAAAGTGTACGCGCGCATTCAGTCGTTTGAAAAAAAAAGACCGTGGGTTCTAACTCTAGACCCATTAGAGCATCTCCACTCGCGGCGCCCAAATGGGCGCCCAAAGGCCGTCCGGACTGGCCGTTTGGGCGCCGTCCGGACTACTTGGCGCATTTGGGCGCCCTCGCTCCCCACTCGCGGCGCCCAAATAGCCCGGCCCAAAGTTTTTTTTTCCCGAACAAGGTTTTGCAAATTCGAATGTGCCGCCAAGGTTTTGCGAATTCGAATTACAGACGGGCTGTTTTAGCCACAAATCGAGAGTCCTGTGCCACCAAAATACACTACGCCAAAATATGTCGCCAAAATACGCCGGGAGATGTCGTTGCCCGGCGTCTGCTTGTCGCCGCAGCCGTCGCCGCCGCCGATCTAGATGTTGTCACCGGGCTGGGGCACGTAGCCATAGCCGGGCTGGGTCATGTCGGGGTCATCGTCGATCATGTCGGGGTCATCGTCGACCTGGCCGTCCAGGCCGTGGCCCTGGTTGCCGCCGTTCTCGGCGCCGTTCTCGGGCGGAACGAGCCCAAGCTCTTGCAGGATCGCGGCGTGATACATGTTGTGCGCCGCCCTCGCCAGCGGGTCCATGTTGGAGACGTCGGCCGTCAAGATCATGAAGTCCTGACTCCTCTTCTTGACGGCGGCTTTCTTCTGCTCGAGGTTGATCTTGACGTCGGCCTTCTGCATCAAGATCGCCCACCTTGCGTTGTTCTCCTCGCGCCTCAAGCTCGAGTTGGAGCAAACATCGGCGAGGACCTTGTCGATGGCCGACTGCACTCTGTCCGTCTTTGCCGCCGCTGCCAAGGCCGCTTTTGCCTTCTTGTTCCCGATTGGCCGCCCCTCCGAGTTTTGGGGATCGGCGTTGAGGTCGGCGCGGCCGTTCTTGTTCAAAGTCCGCCGGTGCGCCTTCCATTTCTCACAATTTTGGAGAAGCTTGTAGCAATGCATCAACTTGAAGTCTTTCTCCTTGTTGAGGGTTTTGTACAACACAAGGGCGTCGATGATCTACAACAAAGCAAGACGACGACGATCACAATTGGCCTAAGCAACAACACAACAAGGGGATCGCAAGCCGGCGGTCACCTGATCTGCCGGTCCCTTCCCGCTCTCCTGCCGATCGACGATGTTCTCATGGCAGCCGTGGAACTTGTTGACGAGGCGTTGGACGATGCGCCACCTATGCTCGATGGCGCCTTGGGCGCGCACCATGCTCACCTTGTAGAAGTCCTTGGTGAACCGGCGCTCGTCGAACTCGTCCTTGATCCGGGACCAGTAGGCGGTGCTCGACTGATTTGTGCCGGTGATCTCGCCTGTAGTAATGGCCTTCCATGATTCGACCATGCACTCGTCTTCCTTGGTCGTCCAGATTATGCCGCGGCTGCCCTTCTTCTTCGCCGCCTGCTCGCCGACCACAGCGTCGGTCACCACCCCCTCCTCCTCAACCTCGTCGTCGTCCTCGTAGTACTCCTCATCCTCGTCGAACCCCTCGTCGTCATCCTCCGCCCGGGCGTTGTCGTTAATGATGTCGTCCATGATATGGGCGGCCTCCTACACACAAGGAGCAAGGCCGGTAGCCACGACTCGCCTATGCACACGTCTATTGTACATGCCATGGCTACAAAACGCGGGTTCATACCTGCATGAACTCCGGGGCGTCGGGAGTCATTCCGTCGATCACATGGGAGGCGCCCGCATCGAATGAAAGGCTCCGACCGGCGGCCGTTTAGACTGCGGGATCTCTCCGCATCGCCGGCGAATTCAGATCGACGGGGTGGTTTAGATCCAGGCCACAAGAAGGGAAGATGACGTTGGGGTCAAAGCCGCCGTGATGCTGGCTGTCGCCGTACTCGGGGGAGAACCTGGTGCGAGGCGTGGCGGCGGCGCTCTCGGCGAAGAAGGAGGAATTCGACGGCGAGCCGCCGACCTTGCATCGTAGAGTGGCGTTGCTCTCTTGGCTTCCTCCCAAGGCGAATGCTTGGTTCAAGGCGGCGACGGTCTTGTTCATGGCGGCGATCTTCCTTGTCGTCAATGGCGCCGCCGTGCCGAGCCGTTTCCTCTCATTCTCCTTCGCGCGGCGCACTGCACGGCTCTGCGTGTCCAATCGGCGCCGGAGTACGTCGATGTTCCAATCCTCCTCCCTCATCCCCTCCGGCTTCTCCCTGGGCGGGGGGGCCTTGCGCTTGACGCCCAGCGTCTTCCCCGCCGCCTTCGTCTTCGCTGCCTTCCCCTTGGGTACCGGCGGCGCCATGGAGCCAGCGCGGCGCGGCGCGAGGGTTTTTCTTTTGGCGGGAGAGATGGCGAGGGAAATGCGATTTTTGGGGACGAATTGGGGGAAGCCGGCACTTATTGCGATCGCCGTCTCACTGCCAGGCGTGGCCCGCGCGTCGGGAGTCGACGTGGCGTCGCGTTTCCTTCCGTCCGGGGCCGCCCCAAGCCTACCAAAGTTGAGGGCGTGGGCTGGGCGTGCCGGACACAAAACTGGGCCGCGCCGGACCGAATTCGCATTTGGGCGGCGCAAGTGGGCCGATTTTGTGTCCGGCACGCCCCAAAGGCATTTGGGCGGCCGTTTGGGCGCCGCCGGTGGAGATGCTCTTAGAACGCTGAACGCATCAGCGTTCACACTCTTTGCGAACTGTGATTCTTTGAAACATATCCAGTGCACCGATTATGGACAAACCATCCTCACACCACTCGGGAAATTTTCAATGGCCAGCGTGCCTGATCAAATTCGTGCGCAATAAAAGAGAAAAGAGAAACGGAGAAAGGAACAGTGCCAATTGCGAAAGGAAAGGCCGTAACTCTCTTTTTTGACACATCCAACCATCCGTATATTCAACGATCAAACCACATACACCGTACATAGATTGAAAAGCAGAAGAAGAACCAACATACGGGGAGGATCCAGAGCCACCACAGAGAGTCACAGCTTCCCGGCGACGGAGACGAAGGCCGGCAACCACCTTGCCACTGCCTGGGCACTTTTAAACCCTTAAGAGACGCCGCCTTGACTGCCCGCCGCGCCGCGACGGAGCACTTGTCGATGAACACGTAGGGCGGCCCCCCCTGGCACCGCTTCCCCGCCAAGCCTCGGCCGCCAACAGATCCGTCGCAGGAGAAGCTCCAGCCTCCCGTCCAGCCCTGGATGAACACCACATCTCCAGCGCCGCCGCACCGCAGCAGAAGGAGAAGAAGACCGCGCACGGCGGATCCGCGGATCCGCGAGCACGGCAAGGTCGACGACCACGCGACGGAGCCCCGCCGGAGCTCCACCACCGGAGAGGAAGGACGCCGACGCCAAAAACCCACCAGCCGCACCACCGCCTCCTCAGCGCCGCCGGCGGGAACCTCCACAGGCCGTAACTCTCTTTCCTAGCCGAGTTGTACCAGTTTACGTCACGTTAGCTACTCGGTATTCGTATAGGTATAGGAGTCCTTATTACTCCATGATATAGTTTCTTCGTCCCGTCCACGTCCTCGCTCTTTAAATAGATCGCCAACGCCTGTAAATCATATTCAAGTTTACGACAGATCGACTCTCCTGACCCGTCGCCTACCTTCGACATGGCTAACCCCTTGACCTCTGTAGCAGAGAACGTACCCGAGATCACATCGTCGAGATGCATCACGATCATGGAGAGCACGGCGACTCTCAGTTTCGAAGTGACAGATTACCCCCAGCTAGAAGGCATGAGCGTCGGCATGTTCGTTAGCTCGCCCATCTTTTGCGCCGGTGGTTACAATTGGGGCATCAAGTTCTACCCGAAAGGGTTCAGCTTCAACCCCAGCTTTGCCGGCTGCCCCTCGGTCTTCTTGTGCTATCTCAGCCAAGCATACGATGTGACAGTCAAGTACGTACTGAACGTGCAGGGGAAAGACGGCCAGGCACCTGTAGCCAGCTTCGACCCGAGGGTGCAAGTCTTCTCTCCGGGGGGTGCTACTACCACTTGATCGACAAGTCCAAGCTGAATTCGCTGTCGCATCTCGGAGACGGCTGCTTCACGATACAGTGCATCCTCACCCAAAGGAAGAAGGAGTCTCCGCCACTAGAGCTGCCTGGCCACCTCGAACGTATGCTCAGGGACGGGACAGGCGCAGATGTCATGTTCAACGTCGGTGGCCGGGACTTCCGTGCGCACAGGGCTCTCCTTGCCGCGCGAGCGCCCGAGCTTGACACACACTTCTTTGGCCCAACGATGCAGAAGGACATGCCGCGCGTCGAGGTTGTTGACATGGAGCCGACTGTCTTTGAGATGCTCCTTCATTACATCTACACGGACTCGCTGCCACGCTGCGAAGACGGAGGAGGGTACAACGTTGCTGTGATGCAGCATTTGTTGGTTGCCGCTGTTAAGTACGGGATGGATAGGCTGAAGCTGAGGTGCGAGGAGCAGTTGTGCGGTAAGATCAATATGGATACGGTCATAACCATGTTCGCATTGGCAAATCAGCACGATTGCAAGCAGCTCAAGGACGCGTGTCTGTCGTTTATGGCATCGCCGGAAGTCCTAGGCTCCTTTTTAGAGACCGACGGATTTAAGGAATACTTCATGGCAAATTGCCATCCTTTGCCTTTGGACGGGGGGAGCTAGCTTCGAGGACAAAAAGTAGCCTAGCTTCAAGAAGAAGAAAAATGATCCAAGCTATGATTTCAAGAGGATCTGTGTACAAAATATTAATGATGTCAACTATATATTTAGTACTGGAGCCTGCAAGTGCCTCGTTGTGTATAACAATGTTAGTGAGCTCGAAAACAATTGTGGCTAAGATATATAAACTAGCAAACGTGCCCGTACGTTGTAACGGGAGAGATATTTTTTTTTGTTGCTTATATACCTTGTCCCTCACGCACGATTGCACCCGTGATGATGGGCTCGGCAAGGTGGAGCTGGTAATGTCCGTGAGCGCCGTCACCATGACAGCGAGATAGTACTCTGCGTAGCTACTCTTAACGCTAGCAATTGCCTCCTCGGTGACCTCTAGATCTCCATGCGCGTCACCTCGTGTTCAAAGAACCCTATATATCATATGTTCAAAGAAACAACACCTAAACAACAAATTCTCTTACATTGTCTTTTGACGGTAAATAGCAGGAGCTATGCCTATGCATTATTAGAAGGAAATAGAATTGATCCAGTTAATTAGAGAAACCGGACCCAAAAATCATACAATGCGTGGTTAAAGAACCTAGTCAAAACACACCTAGTACGTAGATTGCACCAAGGTAACAATTCTTTAGGATACTCGCGACCATCATAAATGTACGTTCTCATATGTGTTGTTTTAAGGACTCTTGGGATCAAATGCTCTGCTCCATATTAACATTACATGCGAGCTCCCAAACAATGGTGATCTGGCTACCCGACTTGCTATTGCTGGTGCCCGGTTTTCCAGCGGACAGCGACTTTGCATTCTCCTTTTTCAGTCTGTTCCTAAAATTCTCTAGACAACAATTAATCAAAGAAACTTATTCTTTTCCTGAAACTATTTCAGCTGTACTACTATCAAACTGAGAAGCTGCTTTACTATTCTCTTCCTCCATGGCTCCATGCCAGCGATGGCCCTCTCGATGTCAGTAACAACATCATTGTTCCCATCTAGAAAAGCTTTCTTGTATAGCCGAATTAGGTCTTTCATAGGAGGGAAATCCTCCCCGTTTACAGTCTGCAGTAACTCTAATCGGTTTAGTGAAACTTCATAAATCAAATTCCATCAAATACCTAATATGCTCCAGAAAATAAAATGAGCGACAACTGTTTTTTTCAGCTAAAAAAACCGTGTTTAAACATCTACAATACTTGTTCTATCAGTATTCTCAGTGTGTTCAGTTTAGCTGACGAGTTATGAAAACAACATTTTCCATGTTCCCCGTTTACTAAGTAACTACCAAAAGCTCACAGATTTCCAAACTAATCTAATTTAAGCTTATCTTCTTCTGGATATGGCCAACCGATGATACTTTCGTTCGGAGTATACTGAAAGTGCTCTTTTTTTTGCGAATACTGAAAGTGCTCTGTACGGGGAAGAAGATAACAGAGTAGTTGGTGGCGCCGCTGCACTGGAGCGCCGCAAAGAGAGAAAGCAGAGGAGTTGGCGGCTGGATTTGCGAACAGCAGTTGCTGGACACTACCTATCGGGGGATCGGGACGGAGAAGTTTTTTTTTTAGATAAAAGGCATTTATTGATGCCCAGCTTTGAGTTAACAAAGCCAGAGTGCGAGGACGGAGAAGTCGAAAGCGAAGCAAGCAGCACGGTGTCTGGCGTTGTCTCAAGAGCTAAGAGTCTCCGGCTCTCCGCCATGGCTACCCTGTAGAGCAGTACCGAGTCCTGCATCTTCGAAGACGTTCAGCCTTAATCCTCTAGATCGAGACTCAACACCACATATCCATGTCCTTGGCCTCCTCCCAACCAGGCCAATAAGGCACAAGACGCCATCGCCAACAAAACAAAGGACGGATCGCGCCGCCCCCGCAGTCCTCTACAAGCTTCTCCGCAGGTTCTGCCACTATTGCAGTTTTTTCAAGAATGGAAGAAGAAGAATAACCTGTACTGCAGCGGGCACACGCTCCTCCATCCCCCCTCCGACCGGAGACGCCGTCGGCGTTTAGAGCGAGAGGAGCGATCGAATTTTACCGCACCGGGCCGACCTGGCGAGAAGAAGGGCGGAAGTGGAAGAAGAGGAAAGAAGGGACGTCGTTCTGGTTCGGCCAGAGATTGAGGGTGCGAGTAACGATTAAAAAAAGGAAATTTGAAACGTTATGTGACTTATGGATGGTAGTGGTGGATAATTTTTGTCAACTTCAGAGGCAGTTTTAATGACGTACCAGAAGAAGCCATCCTTCTTTTATTATTAGGTATAGATTTAGAGCCTTGAACCCCAAAAGGTTTGCTTTCATATGAAATTTGCATTCAAACTACTGTATTCCTTCTCTTTTCACCTTCTGCGAAAGCATGCATAGTTCTTTTCACCGGGATAACTATACTCCGTAACTCTATGGGCTTAGAAATAGTCACTTTTTGGTAGATATTGATAGTTATCCGATTATAATCTTCTGATTTGTATGTGCACTTAAAAAATTTCAAAAATAATATTTGTGAGTTTAACAAAAATTTGAAAAAAAAAATACAGCTGTAGAAAATGGTGTATCCCATAAACGTGCAAAACATGACTTTGAAATACTTTATATTATGGGCACACAAAAATAACAAAATCTGGTAAAATTTAGAGATTTGAAAATATGCTTATTTAGATCCACAATTTGTCATTTTCACAAAAAAAAATTATACATACAAATATGATTTTCGAATTTTTTAAATTGGAGGAAGCACCAGAGCTCGGAGTCAATAATCTCTACCCGCAAAATATACGGGTAGGAAGCCGAAGGTCATCCTGAGTCTACGCTCGAGTAGGGGTATGTAATCTTTATATAAAAGACGTAGTGATTCTTTCCAATACACAACGCATGCTATGAACCTCTTTTTTTTTTTGAATTTTTCCATATATATTAAACCAACAAAGAGTACACGATTATATCGATTACAAAAACAATACTAAAAGGGACGAGCAAATCTATGAGATCTTCAAGCATTTTTTCCTTCCATGACACAATCTTGTACTTTTCTGAATGCAGCCGTAGAACAACGCCGAAAACACCAAACCACAGATCTGTGAATATCAACGAAGGTTCTCCCCTTTTAATTTTGAGCCGCAAGCCAAGACTTTGTGCACGCACGCAGCCATTAAATTAATCAAGGAACATCGGCAAGAGCACCACCACTGATACTCCAGGGACAAATAACCGAGCCAATTTATCGACGTCGTTGGGAGCCGAGAGAGCGAATCACCCTTGCTGAAGACGTAGTAGTCGGGATAGATAATGCGAGGACAAACCTCCTCGCGGCAACCATGAGAAACAATTCAACATTGATCTGGCGAAACAAGATCTGAAGAACCATACCTAGACAAACTTAATCTTCCAAAACCACCATTGACGTCGGGAAGGAGATCTCGCCGACGAACGAAGCGCGGAAGATCACTTATTGCAGACGATGTCATCTCCATTGACGAAGAAGACAACAATCAAAACCAAACTCTAATATTAAGTAACTTTGTGTAGCGCCCTGCGCAGGTCCGAGGTCCCAACCCCTTCTAGTGCCAGAGCGGCACATAGAGAAGGTGAGGACCCGTCAATTCTTAGACGAATGCGACGATGAAGATGCAGATGGCGCCAGCAGCGACGGCTAGGGTTGAAACCCTAGGCCGCCGTCTCTTTCTTTCTTTCCTCCAAGCACGGACTTTTTTGTTTTGACGAGCACCCTGCTCTGAACCTCTCTTAAGAACGGGCCCTACTGTTTTGGCTCTTTACGGTTCATGTAGGTCTACTATCGGTATCCACGTGGGCATAGGAGTCCTTTTTCTTTGCTACTCCCTCTTTCTAAAATAAGACGCCTACGCGTGCAAACAATTCCGATCGAGTTTCCCCGTGAGCCGTCGTCGTGTACGTTCGCCATGTCTAAAATCTCGACCACGGCAGGAGAGTGTTCACCCGAGATCATCTCGTCGACATGCCTCGCAGAGAGCACCGCGACGCTCCGCCTCGAGGTGACCAATTACCTGCAGTTGATCAAGGGCGCGAGCGTCGCCGATTACGTCAGCTCGCGGGTCTTCAGGGTCGGTGGCTACGATTGGGAGATCAGGTTCTACCCACAAGGATTTAACGAGGATTGTGACGGCAACGCCTCGGTGCTCGTGTGGTGTCTCAGCCTACAAGATGAACGTGTGCGCACCGAGTTCACGTTGAGCATGCTGGAGAACAAGAGCCAGGCACAGGTGGCCAGCTTCAATGTGCGCAAGCGAGTGTTTGCGAATCCACGATACAACCCGTGGGGCTGCCCTGAATTCGTCGAGAAGTCCAAGCTGGAATCGATGTCGAGCCGCGAGGACGGCGGCTGCTTCACGATACTGTGCGTCCTTACCGTCACTCATGACTCAAGGCCGCTGGAGCTGCCAGGGCACTTTGAGCGGATGCTTAGGGACGGGACAGGCGCGGACGTCGCGTTCAGCGTGGCTGGACATGAGTTCCGCGCGCACAGGTCTCTCATGGCCGCGCGATCGTCGGTCTTTGGGGCGCTGTTATTTGGGCCGACTGCGGAGAAGAAGGATATGCTGCGCGTCGAGATCGCCGATGTGGAGCCTGCCATCTTCAAGAGGATGCTACATTACATCTACACAGACTCGCTGCCGGAATGCGAAGATGAAGGAGGCTACAGTGTCGCGGCGATGCAGAGTTTACTGGGTGCAGCGTCTACGTACGGGCTAGACAGATTGAAGCTAATATGCGAAGAGGAGCTGTGCAAAAGGATCGACCAGGAGACCATCACAACCACGTTGGCGTTAGCAGATCAGCACCGTTGCAAGCGGCTCAAGTTTGCGTGCGATGAGTTTGTATCAGCACCAAAGTAATGTCTGCCCTCGCGGATACCGATGAGTTCACTTCATGACGTACAATTTGTTGCCCACTGGCAGAGCCTGAGGGACAAAAGGCGATCCTGAATAAGACGAAGTTGATGTAAGCTGGTAGATATATTTGCATGGATCCATGCAAAATTATTGATGTTAGGTACAAAACATTTTTTGTACCAGATCTTTATAAACAAAATATGTAGGATTATTTAGGCATTACTTCCAGGATTTGCTCTTCTTTGAGCATTTCTAGCTGATCCCGCAAATTTTAGACCCTTCTACAACTCCTTATAATTTAAATCGTTAATTTGATCCACTAAAAAACAGAAGTTTCTAGCCAATACCTTAAACCTAAGCCATAAAAAATATTTGAACACAAATTCCTTAAAATTTGATTCACCCTACTTCATAAAAACTACCTCAAACTAGATTCAAACTACATGGCGGCTGCCTCGAAAATATGCTTCACCAGCCTCTGCACTGGATATTAAACTCGCGCCAAGGTTCGCTCATATCCACACGGGCAAGCCACAACCATCTCGCCCACGGGGTCAGGTTCATCCACCTCAAGTTAAGAATGCCTAGCCCCCCTAGGCATAAAGACACGATCCCACGGCACTAGGACTAGGTAGTGTCCACCGTGCACGTCTTTGCGCCTTTTCCACAGGAACCTGTGATGATCTTTTCAGTCGCCTCTTGAACACCTTCGGCGGGAGGTCTAGCGACATTATCGCAAAGATCGAGATTGGTGTCAGGGTGGTGCGGTTAAGCGATAGCCGTCCACCTCAAGTTTAGCCAAATCCTATCTTCCTAAGGGACCTCAAGCTGAAGTGATTATGAGGCTTACGAACCGCTCCGTGTCTCTCCTCATCTCGCGAGAAAAGGCGGCGGCCACTCCTCCCGATCTCCTCCGGCCAGGACGTTGGTCCTGATCCCCTCTCCTTCCGCTTGCCGCTCCAGCGGCGGCAGGAGGGAGCGGGGACCTCCTTCCTGGCCTAGTAGTTAGGGTTAGGTTTTGTTTTCTATGGTGCATCGTTGGGGTGGTGGGAGCGGCGCATCAGGGAATAAATCTGCCTCAACTTTGCTCCCATACCGGCGACGACCTTCAAGGTCGCGCCTCGGAGTTGATGGCAACGTGTGCTGACCGGTCCTTCAGATCGGCAGCTTGATCTTCTCGCCGTTCTTTAGATCTGCGAGGTCTGTTTCTCGGAATGTCGATGGTGTTCGTCGTCATCCGCGATGGCACTGGTGGCCGGGGAGACGTGGTTCTTCTGGAGCAAGGATGTTGGTCCGGAGGTGGTGGATTTGCCGTTCTTCCCCGACTTCATCGATGGGAGGCGGCGGATCTTAGTCCAAGATAGCACAGGGACGTCCCCCGGTCGACGTGCCACAACGACATGTGCCACGCTGCGTGCAGCAGGCCTGTTCATCGAATCACAAAGCCTCGGTGGCGATGGTGATTTTTTGGATCTTGCAATGGTGGAGGCTAGGTGTCTCTTCCGGCGTCCGTCTTAACGACGCTGGAGTTGGACGGCGGCCGCTAGCGGTGGTCGCAGGAAACCCTAGGGAGCGTTTTGTATTTCTCGATCTTTTAGGATTTTATCTGCAAATTCAGGATAATCAGTTTTTTCCGGTCTGCTTCATTTAACTTGATTTTCAATTAATGAAATATGTGGTTTCTCTCAAGAACAAAAAACTAAAGTCTTTAGCTTATGCAGACAACCCACGGAATGTCATCGACTCCTTAGCTTTCCCTTCCCGCTTATGCTGTTTTTAGTCTCTCTGCTGAAGTGTTTCGCTGCTACTTTATGGGCGTGAGGTTTTAGTACCGTGATCTGTTTGGACCCTGTGAACTTTGGTGGCTTTATTAATTTAATCTAAAATATATTAACTGGCTGATCGATCTCTATACATAGTTGTATTAGGTACGACGCCTTCGAATGGTGAAAATAAGCTGATGCAGTTTTTTTTGTAACGAGGTAAAAGTTTTGCCTTTTATATTGACTAGTAAATTTGCACGTGCAACGCACGTATAATCGAATTGAAGTAGTAGAAAATATTCAATTTATAGATATGAGTTTCGTTAATAAGCCAACCGTTTGAAAATAATTATAACTTATCAGTGGAGAGGATTTGTATAAATCGATGATTATAGTAATGCACATGCAATGCATGTCTATACAATCTCATTTATATAACAAAAAAATGCCTTTTTCCTTATTGTATGTAATAAAATAGTGAATATAAAAATTCAGCGCCGGAGTGACGATGGCGCGAGAGGTAGTATAAGTCTTATGATGGATTTCGTTTTGAGGGATAATATGATAAATTCTGAAATACATATATTTTTTGTAATATCTACCTCCTAATAATGTTTCATGATCTAGTTTGTCTTTACAATATCATGTAAACACAAAAGTAAATGAAAGTTCTAAAAATATTTTTGTAGACAGATTCAAACATTTGAGTTTAAGTTATTCAATGCATACATTTGAAGCATATTAGTTGTCAAATTTACGCCCTACCTTTTGTCCATCCATCTTTCGGTTTGATTTTGTAATCCATATCTTGTAATTAGTCAGACATCATACAGGACATCAGATGTGTCCGTGTCCTAGCCTGTAGAAGATAGTGCATATCTTCCTGCATAAAATAATTCCAACTCCAACGAATTCTACTATATATAAAAGGGGGAAGAAACCGCTGCCTGTCATTCGTCCACGTCGCCGGATTCCCCTGGCCGTCAGATCGCCGCGACGGACGGCTCAGATGGCTCCACGCCGCCCCCATCCCGCGATTTACTGTAGCTGACGATTTTTGTCCAATCAGGCGACGCCACGTCGCTCCGGTCACCGGCCGGTCGCCCCAGTTCCAGCCGGTCGCCCACCCGGTCGCCGCTCCATTTTCTACAAAAACCCTCGCAACTCTGCAAATTAACGCGCGCCCCTGGTTTCCTTGAGGAGAGGGACCAATCCGTAATTTTCCGAAACCACAGGGGCCCCTCAAGAAAATGGTCCGCGCAGCTCCTCTCTCTCACGCGCCGCCCGCGGGATCGCCGCCGCCGCCGCCTCACGCCGCCGCCGCTCCGCCGCTCCCCCTCCGGATCGACGGGCACTGAGCGCTCCGCCATCTCCGCCTCTCCCTTCTGCCCGAGTATCGGCCGCCAGGACGCCGTGGCTACGCCGGGATCGCCGTCGTCGTCCGCGCGAGTTTCCGCCGCGTCCTCGCGCCGCCGGCGCCGCAACGGCGACCCAAAGGGGGTGGCGCCGCCACCTACGGGTCGAGCGCGGCGAGACGCGTCAGACGAGCCCGCGCCCACGTCCCGGAAAGCGGAGGCGCGCCGCCGGCGAGCTCGGCGCCGCCGCGGCCAGCTCTGCCCTTTTTTTTCCTCAGCGCCAGCGTGACGTCACCGCGTCCTGGGCTGCTCCGTGGGCTGGGCCTGGGCTACGTGTGCTGGGCCGGCTGGCAGTTTTTTTCCATTTTTCCCCTGTTTTATTACTTTCCAAAAAAAGGTATCTTTTCAAATATAACTCCAAATAAAATTCAAACCAATTTGTAAGAAATTAGAAAAATCAAACTATCCTTTCCAAACTTCTCCAAATTATTTGGAAACTTGAAAACTTTATATATTACATAAAGGCTATTCCATTGTATTTTTAAACTCAAATAGAATCCAGCAAAATAAAATCCGCAATATCAACCAACATGATAAATCCAGTAAAACAATTTGGTCCAGCCTACTCCAAATTATTTGGAAACTTGAAAAGTTCGAATATTGCATAAAAGCTATTCCATTGTTTGTTTTAAACTCAAATAGAATCCAGAAACATAAAATCCGCAATATCAACAAATATGATAAACCCATTAAAACATTTTTTTCATTTTTTTCCTGTTTTATTACTTTCCAAAAAAGGGTATCTTTTCAAACATAACTCCAAATAAAATTCAAACCAATTTTTAATAAATTGGAAAAATCAAAATATTGGAAACTTGAAAACTTAAGATATTACATAAAGGCTATTCCATTGTATTTTAAAATTCAAGTAAAATCCAGCAAAATAAAATCCGCAATATCAACCAACTTGGAAAAATCAAACTATCCTTTCCAAACTTCTCCAAATTATTTGGAAACTTGAAAACTTTACATATTACATAAAGGCTATTCCATTGTATTTTTAAGCTCAAATAGAATCCAGCAAAATAAAATCCGCAATATCAACCAACATGATAAATCCAGTAAAACAATTTGGTCCAGCCTACTCCAAATTATTTGGAAACTTGAAAAGTTCAAATATTGCATAAAAGCTATTCCATTGTTTGTTTTAAACTCAAATAGAATCCAGAAACATAAAATCCGCAATATCAACAAATATGATAAACCCATTAAAACAATTTGGTATAAAAAAAACTTACTTACATAAAGTTTAACAAAGATGTGAAAATGAAAATATGACAAATGTTGTTTTAAACTCAAATAGAATCCAGAAACATAAAATCCGCAATATCAACAAATATGATAAACCCAGTAAAACAATTTAGTACAAAAAAAGTTACTTACATAAAGTTTGACAAAGATGTGAAAATAAAAATACGACAAATGTAAATGTTGAACATACTTTAAATGTAAACTTTCCCCAGATTTAAATACACACAAATCTAAACAAAATTTACATTTACAAATTTGAATTCTTTGCACCGCGATTTCCACAAATATAACAGATAGATCATGACCACAAAATCTAAGCATTCAATTAACGTCAAAACAATTCAAATATGAATAGCTCCCCAATTTGACCATTTCAAAAAATTGAACAACTTCTGAACCTAGACAATTTTTGAATTCCAACAAATTTACGATTGAATAATTCAAAATTTTAGCCCACGGGCGCGGCGGAGTCCGCGCTTATTCCCCTAGTATGTGTAATATCTGGCATGCATCCATCCTCTGAGACCGGCCGCTGCGATTCTTAGTTGTGTAGCTCTATGCATGGATCAATCTTGTGCCTATCAAATCCAGGAGCCTGCCTATAGAGAACGCTCTCTCTGGCCGCGTATAATATTAAAAAAAAAACTGTAAGGGCTAGCCGGCCAGCCGGGATTTGACTCGGAGGAGCCTGCCTATATGGAACGCTCTCTCTGGCCACCCGTTAGCTCGCTCGTCTTCTATCTGGCTTGCCTGCAGGACGGCGTTTTACATGCAGACTTCACGGTGGGTGGTTATGGCACCTGCGGCGCGGCGTCGTATTCTCTGATGACTACGCCACTTGCCGCCTCGGATGTACCTAGACGATCGTACGCGCAGCACAGCCGCTGCTGTCTCCCGCCATCCTCTCGACTGCGTGCCATAGTCGCCGGGTCTCGGCGAGTGCGTCCTCCGCGGGCAGCTCGGGCAGGTGTTGCGGCGCGCCAGCCCGCGCACGGCCAGTGGAAGCGGTGCCCACACGGCCGCAGCACGCACACGCCGCACCCTGCCGCCATCTCCTCCCTGCAGATCGCGCACGGCGTCCCGTATCCGGCCGCGGTGGGCAGCGCCAGCACTACAGCGTCCTTGCTGGCTGCCACCGCGCGGTCCTCCAATACGACGTCCGCTAACCGGCGAGGCTGCTCGCGCGCTGAGGCTACGGTGCCAATTTGGTCGTATTATGTGATTTGGTGGGAGGGCAAAACGGTACACAATGGACATTGTTGAGTTGTCAAACATTAGGACGATCTGGGCTGTTTGATCAGATATTGAACGGTACAGATTTAATGTATCCCAACAAGTTTGCTCTTTAATAGTAGTATAGATATAGGAGAAACAAACATGGGTGGCCTGGGCCAAAATTACAAAAAGATACAGTTTGACTGGATTGTTTTGTTTTTTTTTTCTAGAGTATGCCAAATTGGCATACCTTATTCATATAGAAGAGAGCAACAAATATACAAGATTCTGAAACAGCTGCAGACAACTGTTTCAGAGAACACCTTACACCCCACCAAACTCACACCTACTCTCTCGCGGCATCGGCTACACCTACACCTGTTCTTGCCTTCTCCCAAAGCAAGTACTCCTCTCTCACCTTCTCTATTACAAGTAACGGACTCAATTGTGCGTTAAGATTGCCGAACACCCTTGCGTTCCGTTGTTTCCACAAACACCAGGCAGTTAAGATAACAAGTGTATCGAAGCGCCTTCTGTCCTGATTCCTCACCTGAATTCTCGCGTGTGTCCACCAGTCTTGGAAGCAGTTGGTGTTTTGAGGCTCCGCAAGCTGGATGCCCACAGCTTGTAGGCAGCCCCACCATACCTCCTTGGCGTATGGACATTGGACAAGAATATGGTCCACCGTGTCCTCCTCTCTGCTGGAGCAGACCCATCACCGATGACATCTGCTGCATACGGAACGTTCCTCTGGCATAATTCTTTCCAATAGCACGCAATAGCAATAATGGACAATAATTCTTCATATACCGTAACCATTACGCTGGACCTACAGTTTTGGACCTGTACGGTTCCCACGAGGCCAAACAGTGCCTCGTAGGGCATAGGATTCCTTGATTACTTCCAGGATTTGCTCTTCCTATATTCAATCTCTCCTTTCTCTCTAAAATATAAGGTAGGATGCCTACATACCCCGTTCGAGTTTTCTTGTTTACCTTGCCTATGGCAGGGCACAACGTCCCCGAGATCATGTCGTTCAGATGCTTCGAGGAGAGCACCGCGACTCTCAGTCTGGAGGTAAGCAATTACCTGCAGGTTAAGGGCATGGGCGTTCGCGAGTTCGTTAGCTCGCCCATCTACAAAGTCGGCGGCTACGACTGGGAGATCAGGTTCTACCCAGGCGGCCGATACAACGACGACGACGACGGCTACGCCTCATGCTACCTGTGGTTTCTCGACGACACTGCCGATGAGGTGAGCACCAAGTTGACGCTGAGCATGCTCGAGAAAAATGGCCAGGAAGAAGTAGCGAGCGAAGACTGGTCGAAGTGCGTCTTCTCTTCGGGGAATTACAGTTACGTGAATTGGGGCTATCCCAAATTCGTCGACAAGGCCAAGCTGGAATCGCTGTCGCAACACGGGGACGGCTGCTTCACGATACTGTGCGCCCTCACCGTCACCAATGAGTCAAAGCAGCCGCCGCTAAATCTGCTTGGCGACCTCGAGCTCATGCTCATGGACGAGAGAGGCATGGACGTCACCTTCCACGTGGGCAGCCAGGAGTACCGCGCACACAGGTTCGTCCTGGCTGCGCGATCGCCCTTCTTCATGGCACTGCTATTTGGCCCGATGGCGGAGAAAGATATGGGATGCCTCGACGTCGTCGACATGGAGCCCTCCATCTTCAAGAAGATGCTTCACTATATCTACGTGGACTCGCTGCCGGAATGCGAAGATAAAGGATGCTACAGTGCAGTGGAGATGCAGCATTTACTGGTCGCGGCGGATAGATATGGGCTGGACAGGCTGAAGATGATATGCGAAAATGAATTGTGCAAAAAGATCGATTCTAAGACCATAAAAACCACATCGGAGTTGGCGGATCAGCACCACTGCAAACAGCTCAAAGAGGCATGTCTCAAGTTTGTTTCCGATGGGCGCCGCCGACTCCGCCCAAGGGCTTAATTAAACACGTTCCACTGGCTGCGGGAGGAGAGACTCGAGGATAAAGGGTCACTATTGACATGAAGAAATCAATAAAGGCCAGTAATCGATAGTGGGTTTTTTCTACTAGTGCAAAATGATCCATCAAATATTCGATGTTTACTTTCTTTTTCATACGTAACTTTTCATTTCTACCAGTGCCAACGATGATTGTAAAGGCAAAAATGTGTGACGGTTTACATATATTAAACCTTGGAACTCAAAATGTTGCATTATGAAATTTGCATATCTACGTTTTGTCAAACCTACATTGGATCCTTTGGTTCTTGCAAGAAAATAGCAACCCTACTCGCAACCCCCATTCTTGGAGGAAATCATTCGAGAGCAACTTCTCAAACTGCCGCATATCACCCTTTTGTTCGCCTCCAATGGCCATAATGTCACACGAATGGTTACTTCGCAAACCCTAGCTTCTGCTTTTCCAAACCACTTCTCTCACACACCACCATACCCCTGCTCTAGAGTCCATTCATCATATAATTCTACATTGCAAAAATGCCCAGGGGTTTGGACACACCTTGACCTAGCAGACACCGCCCCAAGATCCAGCTGCCTCTCAGATTTTGTGAAAAGGTTCACCCAACTTCCAAGCCTGGCCAATCTGCTTGCTGCTTGTGCTGTAATCTTGTGGCAATCTAGGATCAGAAGAGTTTTTGACAGCGATGTCATACCGCAGCAATTGATCCTCAGGCTCACTGAAGAAATACGCCTCTGATCCAACCTATCGGCCAAACTTCGACATCAAATTATGCACCGGGCAAAATCATTCAACACTTAGGACTTTCTTTTATGCTTCTCTTCTTTTTCAGGCGTTGCCTGATGTAAACTTATTTTTTTCGAGAGTGCACCAAAAGCTACCATATTTTTATGGAAGATAATAGTTACAGAAGTCCGAGGACCTTGCGAACAAGAGACCTGGTTACACACCAACACCCAACACAGGCGGCTACTCTCTCGCTATGCTATCTCGCCACCTGCCCTGGCTCTAAGACAAAGCTGTAATTCCTCCGAGATTGTACTGACCAGAACCTGAAACCGTGCATTGCCAGTTAGCACTGTCAAAAGCTCGTGTGTTTCACTGCTAAGAGAGGGACCAGCAGATCAGTGTGACCAGAGTGTCGAATTGCTTCTTATCCTTCCTCTGAAACCTAGCTCTCTCCTTGCTCCACCAATCTTGTAAGATATCACCAGGTTCCAGGGGCTGGATAGCAACCATGCCAAGTCTGACGGGCATACACTCACTGCACCTATCCTCATCCTGGAGACAGGTGAAACAGTTCGATGGATTCTCCTACAGGCCATGTCGAGCACGTCAGTCAGAAGTCCAGACTCGGTCCTGGAGGGGGTCCTGGTACGTCCCTAACAAAGCGTGGCATAAGTGGAACTCGCCGTGTACTGTCCTGTCTTCGACCACGCGAAGAAATTGGGCAGTGTGGTGCCGCGCTGCATTCGAGACCTAAATCCACAGATAAGAATTTGTCGCCCACCCTCCTGTGCTAGAATCTCGGAAGATACTCAATCTATCTGTTCTCGGCCAACCCCTCAGCCAAGGTTCATTTGTTTCTTCACCCTGAGTGCTTACCAGCTCCACAATCTGAGGTGCAATATCCCTCACAGCGTGACCATTAATCCACCTATCCTTTCAGAACAGGGCACAATTCCAATTCCCGACCTTGATCTGCACTAAACTATTGAACACCTCAGTTACATCTGTGTCGCGCACAAGCGATATATGCCATGGCCTGTCCGGACCAGTCCTGCGCAGCCACTCCCACCGGGTTCACAGAGCAAGGCCCTGGAGCTCCATGTTCTTAACTCCCCCAAAAAAAAAGCATTTGGGAGTACAATTTTTTCCCAAGCCACGAGGCATTGACCAACATTTAGCATTTACTGGTGTTAACTTGTAAATACCCTTGTTATGCACTGTAATAAGTTAGAGAAATCCTCGATCTTTTCCCCTAAAAAAATTGCCATCGGTGTAGTAGGGATAAGCTTGGTCTAGAGGTAAATCAGCAACCAGAACACTCGTTAGTACATCCAGGCCAAAAAAGTCGTTTAATTTACTGAATTTCCCGTTGCTCAAAAATGTTTTCTTATTAAAGGAATGATAAAGCTCAATAACACCTGTCAGTTGCCTTAGTAAGCAAATATTTCGCAATAGATCAATTGTAGAACCACTGCTAAAGTGCTAATAATGCCCAGCTCAGTAGCACCTCTGCATTTAAGTAAGAAAAGCAGAGGATCCACTTCACATCAGGACGACAGTACATGTTTGCTATTCTCCTAAAAGGCTAAATATGTAAAATAAATAAATCGTTCTTTCTTTTCTATAGGCACTAACTTCTAGGTATACTTTTTTATGTGGTTTATATCTGTTTCAAACATTCGACCATAGGAAGTCAGAAAAAATAGTGAAATTGAATGATACTAGTCTGCTCTACCACTCAGCCATTCAGACAAAGACTCCACTTTCCGTTAGGAGATTCTTGTAAGCTCAGACGAAACATTCTAGCGCATAAGTTATCACCAAACAACAGGATTTATGTCGTCCCTGTCAACCTCAGCTTTCATTTGCTGTCAACCTTCATTTCATCTTCCTCGTCCACAGATTGAACGTCATCTGGGATGCAAATATTAAGGTCGCATCAGTTTGTTAGCCCTTGAAGTAAGTGAAACACAATCCTATGGATGATTTGATATTCCAAGCAGAGTAAACTACCTAGGGGCTTACGAGTTGCACTCTGTCGTTGGTGTAGTTCCTAAGAAAGAGGTTATTGATACCGGTCTATTTATGCATGGCAGACAACATAAATTGGCATGTACATACAACTGTAGTAATTATGCATAGACACTGCATTATTCAAGGGATCATATAGCAAAAAAAGAAACAAGTTCAAGATATATTCAAAAAATGAAACCTTCTTATTTACATTTAGTTTTAGGTTGGGGCAATCAAACAAGTGCAATCAATCATTTCCACGTTGAGCTGAGCTATACTTATTTCGCACATCACAATACATTTCATGTCAGGATTCAGAAGTCATCGAAGGTATAATTAGAAAGACTAATCAGAGAGATCGAGAATCTTGGTTTTACCTAAGGCTCCTGTCATTGAGCCATCAACTTCTTTCAGGATGTTAGCCTCTGTCTTTGGTTGCTCGGACTGTTCTGTGTTATCTAAATTTTCACACCCAAAGAATTAGCTCGGAATAGCTGTTAAACGTATCAACAAAAGAACAACAGAATCATAAAAATTACCTGATGGATCCATACAAATATGTTGCTTGCTATTAGCAGAATTTGACTGTTCTTTGGAGCCTACGAAAATATCGCCATCGCTTATTCATTCTCAATATAATAAGTCATTTACTCATCAAGGGCATGGGCGAACATATAGACCTAAATGTGATACCTGATGTTATCTCGATCTCATCTGAGGCAGCTGGATCAGCACGCTGAATTTGTCCTGCCAAAAAAAAAATCCAACTGAAATAAGCTGCACCTTATCAGCTAAGCTAGCAATGGAGCCACGCTATGGTGCAGTGCATATTCTGATAAGTAAAACAATGGTTTTTAGAGGGATAGAGAGAGATGAAAAGCCAGGACTTTCAAGTTTCATCAACTGTCAGCTCCTTAGCAGTCCACAAAGTGCAATCTCCTTTTTCTCTCAAATTAAGAACAGGAGATGCACTCCCGTAGTACATTTTTTCCGTAGTAACTATCGAAAGGCTTGGGGAGTTTGGTGGTGAAATGCATTAACGTATTAGCTTTCTTGTAAGATTAAGACTTCAAATTTCTCAGCATATAACAAGTTAACATTAAGTGGTACAGACGACTCTCTAAACACATCCATTACCGAAATATTAGGTAAATTCTTTTCTCCTATGACGCAAAAAAATTGATAATTGTGACATACTAGTTGAGCTCTCGTATTTGTTTCAATTTAAAATACATGCTTCGTAAATAAATAAAACTTAGACTAACCTGGAGATTCAATTTGGTTTTTTTGTGCTTTTGCTACTGATAAAGCAAGTGTCGAGCATTAACATTGATACAAGTAAAGTTTATAAGACTGAAACATCACTTAGTATATGAAGTTTCCTGAGATCCACGTAAAACAGACAAGGTTGACAAGTTCTCCTTGGAAGATAATTAGAATTTCAGGTGAATGTGGTTGCTGATCTGAACCTCAGCAGGGTATATAATCCAAGAAAGCGTACCTGATGACTCCTTGCTTCCATCTGAAGATTCAGAATCGAAGTTAACCTCAGGGACAGATTTTCTTTCAACTAGCACATCTTGATTATCCACTTGCATGGATGATATCAATGCAGATTGAGAGGATTTAACTGGCACCGCGGTAGCTGATGGTTCTGGGATTGCAGATTCAGTATCTTGCTTGAGCAAAGACCTTGATTCACCGTTCCCAGATTTAACTGAGACAGGTGCTGCTGCAACCACCCCAGAACCAATGTATGGTCTTGGAGTGGGAGGGGAGATGTGCTTAGCACTAGATATCTCCACAGGTCTCCTCATCTGAAGAGGCTTTGCCATTGTAACATCCTCCAAGCGGATTGGCAAGGGAGTAGGCACTTGCCTGCTAACTGCAGGTGCCTTCTTTAAAACTTGACTTGGACGGAGCATAGGGAGCTCAGGGGCAAGATCATCCTTCGGTGTTGTTGGTCGTAGGTTATTTTCATCAGGGATCCAACCTCTGAGCACGTGATTGTCCTTCACTTTCACAGTTATAAGAGAAAATCCGGGAGAGTTCTTGGCCATCTTGCCAACAAAATGCTTGCCAATAATAACATCCTTGCCTGAATTACCTTGCACATGAGCAGTACTATAACTGGAGGCTTGATTTTCATGTGTCTTGACTGTATTACTAGAATCTCTAGGTCGAGTGGACCTATCACCATGGGTTTGCTGTGCAGGCAGCACATATACTGTATGCATCTTAGTATCAACAGTACCACCTGATGTAGGGTTGATATGAACCCCATCATATCGGATATTCGAGTTATACAGTGCGGTGCGAAGAGGTGGAATGCTCTGAATGGGTTGTGCCATGTGTGGTTGTTCAAAGGTAGAGTACTCAGATTTCCTTGGGCGACCACGCTTACGCTTGGCACCAGAGCTTGCTGACAGTGGTTCAGTAGGTGCAACAGCTTTATTCCCTTCTGATGTCATCTGTACCTGTTTGCTTCAACCTTCACAGCTGCTCCCAAGAATGCTGAGACTACCCTGTTGATTTGAATTTATCTTTAATCAGAAACAGTAGTTTTATTTTAAGGCAAGAACTGCGACTGTCTCCACATACTGAATTCACAAGAGGCAGTTCTCATGGTAGAAGCCACAAAAAACCACAGTTTGCAATCAATAATGTAAACTGCACCTTGACAATAAAAGAGCGCGCAAGCCAGTCAAAACTAATGCTGCTACAAATTTGGAAGCCATTTTTCCATAACAATAAATTGGATGTGTCCCACATTACAAGCAAGGGAAACATAACTACTTTCCAGCTTTTAAATGTGCAACACCTCTTACCGGTACAAACAGGTAAATAAACGAAGTGGCTTACATTCTAAGATTAACTAATGCGCGCACACATATCAAATTATTAACACGCTGAAATCCTAAGTCACAGAAAATGCTTGATGTTGACACTGCAAATTGTTATAAAAATCACATCCGACATATTAACACCTTAGAAAAATCGAAGCAATATCCAAACAAGAGGAGGTGGGAATTTCTCGTTCTGTGTCCCTATCAATCCAGAAATCTCATCCTACTGCCTCGATCATATCGCATCGCCCGGCCCAAGAACATCATCAGCCAGAGTAATTACTACAGATTAAATAAACCATCTAAAGAACGAGCCAATCTGAGATTGAACAAACCGATCGGGAACAAATCGTACGAGAAAAGGGGAGCAAACCAGACACCGACGAGCCGAAGGTTTGAACAGATGGAGGACGCGGTTACCCTGGAATCCAGTAGTATGTCCTCCGTGCGTGCGCCGTCGCCTCTATCGCGGCCGCGGACGGGAAGAGGAGGGGAAACGCAGATGGGGCGCGCGGAGGAGCGAGAAAGGGCGCTACGGCTCTTGTCGCCGGGGGAAACGGAATGGCGGCGGGTCGATCGGAGGAGGAGGACGACGATGTGGCTGGATGGGAAACGGCAGCCTCGCCTCGCCGCACCATACAAATCGTGGCTACGGAGGCGGGTGGCGCCGGTTGGACCACCGGCCGCTGTCCGGCCTGCCAACATCGATTAATGTTGCATGGACCAACAATTTTATGCGGGCTGGCCCGTGCAAACCATTAAGCCCGTGGGCCGAGCTGCAAGGGATGTACATTCTCGTTTAATTAATTTTTTTTACTTCTTTTATTTTCACACAAGTGCAACAAATCAAAGAGTGATCGTCCTTACCCTCCCTAAGCACCACCGTCGTTATCCCGGCCGACACCATGGGCCATCCGGTCTCGGAAGCATTGGGCATTGGCACGGTCAACCCGACGGAGAAGATCCCATGTGGACGGCTCTCTGCCCCGTGCGCGACGAGCTGCTAGCTCCCGAGTCATCGTCCTCGCCATTTGAAAGGATTTAGTGGACCGTTTCACGACCTGTACGTCGTGCGAACATAGGTGGCTATAGTTTCGCTTGCTGCGAGGTCCACAGGAAGCCGCACGAGTAGACATTCATAGTATGTTTTGGCGGGAGGTCATTGAACAAGTGGCAAAGTCCCGACTGAGAGGAGCCGGTTGGACAGCTCGTTCTCATGTCTCAACCCGAAAATTTACGTATGTTCTCATGAACCTGCACTGCTCGTAAGATGTTTTGTTTGGAGTTGAAACATTATTGTGCCTCACATGTTTATAAATCAATTATGGAGTGAAAAATAATAAGCTTTCAATACATGAAGACAAATATCAACATTCCAGCACAAATGAGTTCAGAATGAACTAATTAAGCAACGGTGCAGCAGAAATACTCTTAGAGAACGCTTTATATTAATAAAAAGAACATCATGATAGCCCTCGGCTTTTAAGCCATTAGAGTGTTCTGGAAGCTGATCAATATAAATGAATTGATGGTATTTGCGATCAGGAGTACATCAATTCCGGTGTGGGCACATATCTGTTTGGATTCCTCACTTGGATCGTTACTTTCTCTTGATGGCTGCCTGTTGTTGGCAACTTGACATGAGATACAGTGTTCCTTAAACCCATCCGTTTCTACGACCCGGCCAGCGTTTCTGGCGAGGAATTAAGGACAGGCATGTATCCTTAAGCAGCGTGCAGTCATGCTTATATGCCAGTACCAACATGTCATGATCGTCGTCTGATCGACATTTTGCACAACTCTTCTTCACACATCAACTTGAGCCTATGCAGCTTATAGTTGATCGCCGCGGCCAGCAATCGTTGCATCACCGCAACACTGTAGCCTCCTCCATCATCATCTTGGGAAGGCGGCAGTGAATCAATGTATATATAGTGGAGCATCATCTCAAAGATAAACGGGTCCACATCATCGACGACCTCAACACGCGGCGGTGTTTTCTTCTCCATCGTCAGACCAAAGAGTAGCTCCCGGAAGACCGGCGACCGTGCGGCCAGGAGAGACATGTGAGCTCGGACCTCCCGGCCGCCCATGCTGAACGTGACGTCCGCGCCTGTCCCGTGCCGGAGCAATCGCTCGAGGTGACCGGTCAGCTCCAGCTGCCGAGGCTCGTCCCTGATGACGGTTAGGACACACCTTATCGTGAAGCAGCCGTCGCCGAGGTACGACATCGATTCCAGCTCTGACCTGTCCACGAACTTGCCATAGCCCCACTCGCTTTTTCCCGGAGCAAAGATGCACGCCGTCTCGCCAAAGCTGGCTACCTCTGCCTCGCCCTGAAACATCCTCAGCGTAAGCTTGGCGCTCACATCTATGTTTGGCTCAGATAATGCACGTAGACTGAGGCGTTGCCGGCACAGTCATCTTTTCTTCCGTCTGGGTAGAACCTGATCTCCCAATCGTAGCCGCCAACTCTGTAGATGGGCGAGCTGACGAACTTGCCGACGCCCATGCCCTCTAGCTGCAGATAATTGGTCACGTTGTAATCGATCGTGGTCATGTGCTCCATGATGCATCTGGACGACGTGATCTCCGGCGAGATGGAGCTGTTAGCCATGGCCGGCAAGGTACGTATTTATTTACTTAATTAGTAGAACCAGCGGCGAGTTGGTTGGTCTTGAACTCCAACAGAGTTTACACGCGGACCTACGTTCGCCGGCGTCTTATTTTAGAGAGGAATCAGAAGAAAGTAAATCAAGGACTCCTCGGACCTACCTGCAGGAAGAGTTGTTATCGGTTAGCTACCTTGGGCTTGTGCGCTTTGATCGTCGTTCTTAACTTCTGACCGATGGAAAAGAATTACTGTACAATATCTGTTGAAAAACGTTCCATATTCGGACACGAAAGCCTATTCGTATTCATATATGCACGAGTAGTTAGCATAAAACTATCAGTTTGCAGACTAAATCACAAAAACATACAGGATGTGCAGATTCTGTAGGTCACCGATTAGCCTTCATCTCTTATCTTTTTTTTTCTCTCTAGCATGAATATTAAGCATTTTTTCCTTTTTCTTTTTGCAGGCATTAGGCATATTATTTTTATGTGACCTGTCACACTTTCTTGATAAGGCCATTGTTACCTGTGACTCTGTGAGTCCCAGTTTTTGTAATAAATTTCGGGAAATACTGTTGTACAGGTGGGGGTCACGCGTCTGCGTCCTCCGCTTCCGTGGCTCGCCACCTTACCCCTGGCAAAGCAGCTTGTTCGCCAGCTGTAATAATTACCACTGGCGGGACAGCGCTGGCGCACGACCGTTCGCCAGTGGTAAGCAATATAGCTTCGCCACTAGTAGGCTATTTCCTACTAGTGCGACGAGGAGGTCAAGTGGCGGCTGCAGAAGCTAGAGAATGTCGTGGCCGTGGTGCTGGTGCAGCACTTCTGCCAGGAGATCGGCGTCACGCTTCCCACCCTCAAGGGTTGGATGCACAAGTCAACAAGCACACCCTCCCCACCCCAACACTAGCTACAGAACTACCACCATAAGCCCGGTGTCAGCGTTGATAGAGATCCCTCCTGCGGCCGGAGCAGTAGCCCGAGCCTGCCGGCTGCCGTAGCGGCTCGAGTAATACCAACATCAAGAATTGATTGGAGAGGTTTACCATGAATTCTTACCAATCATTCTAGGTTAGCTGCATCGCATCCCACCGTCCATCAGAAAATGATGCTTAATTAATTCCATGGCTCTCTGGTCTTTTTTGCTCTTATTCCTTGTGTGTTTTTTTGTGGGTAAAGGAGGAACTTTATTACTCAGGACGGGTTACAATACGATCTAACTCAAGCAACTGAAGTTCTTCAGGTCCTGAGCCAGCCCAAATTTCAGATCGACCCTCCACTCTAGCAAGGTTTGCTAGATGATGACTAACCCTAACCTGACTACGTTCCACCTTAACAAAAGAACACACTCTCTATTTTTGAAGCTAAACGCCTATTGTCCGAAACTAGATGAAGCAGGGCGAACGGTTCACAACTGTTGACGAAGCCATAGCAACCAGCTGGATACAGTCCGTTTCCACTCTAATAGGTAACTGGGATCGGTCCAATGCCAAGTCTAGGCCTTCAGCACATGCTCGGGCTTCACCTTTCAAAGGACTACCACAATCATGCAAAAAACGGCATGAGCAGAAGATAGGGAATCCATCTGTGTCACGCAAGACCATGCCCAGACCAGCAGTGCGCCAGTGCCTTCTATTTTCTTGAAGGAACCATCGATAGTGAGTGTAACCCAACCATCAGGTGGCTTATCGCATGGCTTATCAGTCAGGTTTCAGGGCGGCGCCCGATCCGGCCCGCTTCTTAGTCAAACGATAGTTTGGTTAGTTATAGCTTTCTCCATACATGCAGCTCGTTTTGAACTAAAAGTCGTTTTTTGCGGGCTTGCGGGACGACCGCTTGACACTCTTACTTATCAGGAGCCTACACGAACACCGGTCTTGGAGAAACAGAGTTGATCATGACCATTGGTTGTTTCCCCTTCATTAGCTCCTCCACGATGAACTTCTCACCTCCTGGACCAAGCATCGATAGCCCTCCAGGAAACGCTTTGACCCCACAATAGTAGGCTTTATCATGAGTTACCTCGTTACGAGCATGCCATGCCCGCCAAGCCACAAGCAGGTGGCATAATCATATTTTCTGAAATTTGCATTAGCACCGATTTGAACCATTGGAATGGTGATAGTTCAGCATGCTCTCATGCTCTCGGCTGGGAGTACCCAATTCTGACGCATAGCCACCCATAGAATGTGGGCGTTCGGGCAAGCATAAAGGGCATGGGCGACGTCTCCACAGCCGATTTGCAAATGTTGCACTGACCTGTGACACGAATATTGCGTCACAGCTTGTTCTCCTCTGTAGCTAGGCATAATTGAGGCTGTGAAGTGCGTTACTGATTGATCGTAGTTCTCCTCCACATTGTTAGTGTCATACTATGGGGTGAGGTGGAACTTAAAGAATTGTACATGCATTGTAGTTTCCTTCATGACTACTGTTCATGTAATGGACATCATGTGTTGTTGTTGATGGGTTGGTGGAACTGAAATCATTAGCTAGGAAGTTGTGTAATGCATATATATGTGTATCGATTTCAGTTAAGGTGAGTAGCTACGTGTACTCAGGGGGCCATTGCCCCCCCCCCCCCCCCCCCCCCCCCGTTTGTCGTAATATTTTGGTACTACTAACTATACTATTTTTCTAACACCATCAGATGAGGTGTAAACCCATTAGAATATATGTCCCCGGTGCACTTACCTAGTGTACGCAAGAAATAAACGCAGTTGTATGTTCAATATCAAGTGACACACATACAATATATGTATCACAAGAACTAATTACAGTCATACAATATATGTATGACAAGAACTAATCACAATCATACATGATGTATCAAGCCACAAACATATAGCTGACGTCGAACTGCTCGCCGCTGGGCCAGTAGAATGAAAACTCGCAGGAGAGCCTTGTCGGCAACCGCAAGACAACGACCTAGCCCACCTTCCAGCCAATCCTCGCTCGCCCGGCAAGGCTGAAGTGTACAATGCCGCTGTTCAGCTCCTCGTGCAGCTCCGCTCGGCTGATGATGTCAAGAGGGGTGGTCCACACGGGCATGGTGTAGTTGGTCGAGCATGCCGACTTGCTCGACACCTCAACCAGAGCTTCGGTCATGATGGAGATGACCATGTCGTGGTACTAGATGACGGAGATAACCTGTGAGGTTGTGGAATGAACTGTGTATGTATCATGGCTCTTAAGTTGTAACTTCAGTGTTATGGAGCCCCTGAACGCCAAATGCCAGGGGGGCACCTGCCCCCCTTTTTCACCGCCTTCTCTGTTCTCCAAACTAAGGAGAAGAAAAGAAACGAGTGAAGGGAAAGAGGAGAACAAAGAAAATAATGGAAAAAGTGAAGAAATTATATGGTTCCGCTGTTGGCTGTTTTTCAAACTAAGGACAGTAAAAGAAACAAGCAAAGGGAAGTAAAGTATGTATATCGTAGTTCTTATTTTGCAAAATGTTGTCTCCTTTTCTAATTATACAGAAAATGGTACGATTATGTCATAGCATGTTCATTCCTTGCTTACTTATTAGGTGTTCTGTAGTGTTCTATCCAGGAATGGTGTAACTCGGATGCACATAAAATGTATGTTAGAGGTACAAGAAACGAGGTAAGAGGTCATTCTCTGTCTTCATTATTGTCAAAAACAATTTGTTAAATTTTTACATTTTCTGTACATCATGTTGTATGTTAAAGATATTTAAAAAGAGGTCATTCTCTGCTTCATTATTGTCCAGATATATAGTTGTTACATTCTTCGATCAGCGAGCCCAATGGATTATTTATGATAGATAAAAAGAGAAAACAATTATCAAAATACCATACCGCATATCAATATCCGTTTTTAACACAATGATCACCCATACAGAACTAAATTAACATGGTCTTCCCGTGGAGAAATTTCTCATCCCCATGCTCAGATATCACAACTTAATTAAGTACGTACAAATTAAGTTTTTGTTTTGGCTCATAACCTTTTTGTCCCCCCGGGGGTTTCTAGGTATTTGCTCCATCACATATACAATTCCCACTATGAAGATGGACACCGCCGATTGCTCCGGCGTAACAGAAACCGACAATGCTGCTCTTAGTGTCATCTCTACCACTAGGAATCACGGCGGCATCTGCTGGCACAGACATATTGTTAAACTGACAGAGAATTTTTCGTATGTCATGAGATTTGGCAGGGAAAATTCCGTCCCACCAATTACAGCAGTGGAAAATTGTGAGCCGGAAATAGTAGGCAAACCTGCTCACTAGGGTCACCATGTGCTTGGAGATGGAATTCAGGCAATAGGGGCATGATGACCGACCCACTAGATCCAAAATGCGCTGCTCCTCTGGAGCGACACTCGATTCTTCCTGATATCTTCCTGTCGTGTGACCGTCGCTGCAGCCGCGCGGCGCCGACCCTCCCGACCTTCTTCCGTCGGCACGACTACTCCTGACCTCCTTTCACAATGTGTGGCTCCTCTCCATCTAGGAGGCAAGCTGCCGCGGTGGCACCATCCTCTTGTCACGCGGATCTCGCCACCCATTCTTGGCCATCTGATGGCCACCCGGTCTCTGCGGGGTTGACGTAGTGGTTGGCGACGGCGACTTGGGAGAGAGCGTTGTGGAGTGGGTGCGCAGTCACGAGTTGGTGAAGAGGGTATGGAAATGGAATGGGTGGATGCGCCATCAAGCGAGTGTGTCTGGGATCGGCCCTAACCCCTATACAGGTGAAAAAATTCGATCTCCTGATGAAGAAACCTTTTGTAAGTGGGGAATTGTTTTGCGGGACGCGTTTTTCTTGTCTACCATTTTACCCTTTGATGGAAAAATATTGCTGGTTTGATTGACAAGTATTGATGAACCTCACCCATTGGATATGGCGGCTTGAACGACCGTTGTTTGACCGGCGCGACCGTTTGTACCGTAAAAGAGGCCCAACCGAGCGGATGTGAGCGCCAAGTTCATGATGAGGATGATGGAGGCAAAGGTTTAGATTAGGTATGAAAGACAAGTATTAGGTATGATGCACAATGAAATACTCCCTCTGTCACAAATAATTAAAGTTTTAGAATTATCCCCGGTCAAATTATTTTTAGTTTGACAAAGTTTATAAAAATAGCAACATATGTAATGTGAGTTTAGTTTTTTATCGTCATATATACAACACTTAGAGAAGTTTGACTTAGGAATAAATAACTTCAAATTTTTTAGAATGGAGAGAGTTAGTGGTGGTACGTTCGAGTCTTAGAGAGCTCGATATTTTGCTCTTGAACGATTTTTGTTACGAAAACGAGTTCCGTGGAAGGGTTGTGCATTTTTTTTATAAATGGTGCTTTGTTAAACTAATAAGTTTGCATCAGATTGATACTACAATTCATATGATCTCACACTCGGCCTATACGTAGTTAGGACACACACAACCGCGGAAACAAAAAAAAAGAATTTGTTCTTTTCTTTCATGAGAAGACACACACATGTTGATATTCAAGTTTTTTTCGAACGTATTCCAAGGTTTTTCTACCTCAACCGTCAAACCATTTTTGGCTAACAAACTTTATTGGACATTGCGAGGACCATGACTCTCGTAAGAAAATGTCATTTATGCAAAATAGAACTAACATCGTTACTTCGTACGCGTCTTTTTGGATTTCTTGCTTTGGCCAATTTCTTCCTCCTGGGAGCTGCGTTTTGTCCCCAAGGCTCCCCCCTCCAATGGCAGCGGCTGGCAACTTGTTATGAAGCGCTCCTTGAACTCATCGGTCTCTAGGACGGCGGCCAGCACTTCCTTCGATGACATAAACTCTTTGCACGCATCCTTGAGCCGGTTACAATGGTGCTGATTTGCCAACGCGAACGTGAGTATGACACCATCTACACCAATTCTTTTGGACAGCTCTTCTTCACACATTTGCTTCAGCCTTTCTAGACCATACCGGTCCGCCGCGACCAGCAAATGCTGCATCACCGGAATGCTGTGCTCTCCTCCTTCGTCTTCGGGGGGTGGCAGCGCATCCGTGTAGATGTAGCGAAGCATCATCTGGAAGATGGACGGCTCCACGCCGACGACCTTCACGCGGCGCAGGTTCTTCTCCGCCATGGGGCCGAAGAGCTGGGCTCCCAAGACCGGTGACCGCGCGGCCAGGACGGATCTGTGTGCGCGGAACTTTCGTCTGCCCACGCGGAAACGGACGTCCGCACCTCTCCCGTCCCTGAGCATGCTCCCGAGGTCTCCGGGCAGCTCCAGCGGCGGAGACTCGTTAGTGACGGTGAGGACACACCTTATTGTGAAGCGGTCGTCGCCATGGCGCGACATGTATTTCAGCTTTGACCGGTCCACGAACTCGGTATAACCCCAGCTTCCTGGATTGACGGTGAACTGCAGCAGGTCGTCAAAGCTGTCTAGCTCTGTCCCGCTGTTTGCGTCCATCATGGTGAGCGTGAACTTGGCGCTCACATCCTTGGCTGTGCTGAGACAATGCAGGAAGCATGAGGTGTGGCCTTCACAATAGGAGCTATTCCCGTCCGGGTAGAACCTGATCTCCCAATCGTAGCCGCCGACTCTGAAGACGCGCGAGCTAACGAAATTGCCGGCGCCCATGCCCTTGAGCTCATCCAGGTAGTTGGTCACCTCGTAATCGAGAGTCGCCGTGACGTGCTGCGTGATGCATCTATACGACGTGATCACGGGTGTGGTCGATCCGTTAGCCATGGCCAGCAGGGATCGATGGTGCCGGAGCAGAAGTTGCACGCGCGTGTACGCACCTCGGAGTCTTATTTTAGGGAATATATCTATTCTATATATCAAAGCCCACCCTCTAAGCCCTTCCCTCCCGCTGCCACGTCAACGAGCACTGTTCACATGAACAGTACCGCACTTCTACAGTGCCACATTTTTTTGTTTGGATTTTTTTTTTGGAAATTTTTTCTAGGAAATTGAAATATTTCTATAGATACCCATACCCGTCAGGAAAATATGGAAAATACACCAAAATCTATCTATATATATAAAAGCTCACCGTTTCAGCGATCGCTGGAGGTGGCCACGTCACTTGCACTGTAGAAGTGATACGCACTTCTACAGTGCAGTGAACTTCTACTGTGCATCAGTGCATGTAGGTCCACGCGCCGTCCGATCCCGATCCGACAGCCCTCCTTTTCATGAAAACATATACACGAAATATATGCGCGCCGACGAGTAGGTTCCATTCCTGTGATCGGTTTCGAATTTGGTCGACTCTAACTCCTTAATTTTGTATCCAGATTCGCAAAAACATTTGACGAATTTTGTCAAATTCATTGCGGATAGGTCCTCCGGTACAATTGAACTTTTTTTTTTTGCTTATAACAGATTTCTCTCCTTTTTAGTTTACCCCAATTTTTTTCCCCCGCATTTATTTTTACGAACATTGCGTGGCCGGCTCCGCGCCGTCGATCGCCAATCCGACGGCCATCGCGCCGGTATTTTTGCAAAAAAATCCCCACGTTTTCCAACAATTGTAAATCGGTCCGGCCCACATGCGGGCCCACACGTTTTTTCAGAAAAGCCCCGCGTTTTCCAAAAGTTTTCAATTTTGCGAAAAAACCCTCACATCTCCCAAAAAATTACGATTCGCTCTCCTTTTCGCGACAATGTCTACATGAAATACATGCGCGACGACGAATGGGTTCCATTCCCGTGATCAGTTTCGAGTTTGATCGACTCTAGCTCCTTAATTTTGGATCCAGACTCGCAAAAACATCTGACGAAATTTGTCAAATTCGTCGCGCTCGGACATCCATTTGAATTTTCCCTCCACGAGTAGATGGATATCACCCTTCCAAACAACTTTCATGTTTTACCCTTTTTATTTTGACGGACATATACATATTTCTCTCTAATCTTCAAATTTGTTGTATTTTTTGCTGCGCAAAAAAGACAAATTCTGACAGATTTCAAAAAATTTGAGACACAACGGGCGCGGCGTGCCGCCGCGCAACATTTCCTAGTAAACTTCCTAAGACCTACCGGGATATATAAAACCGGAAAGATCGAGTTGGTATCGGCTTCGATGGGGCTTGCGTACTCGGTTTCCAGGTTGTCAATTTCTCTAATGTTCGCACGCGCGAGCGGCAAGCTTTGCTCGCACGGTTTCCGACAATCCTAATTAGGAAACTAATCAATGCAGCGCGGAGAAGATAGGATGGAATAATTGATTCGGTGCATGCATGTACTACAGGACAAAAATGATGAGTCACCCAGATTCCTTCCAATTGTAAATTTTAAAATGTTTTATATTTCGAATGACAAATCAAATTGAAAATCCACTTTCACCAGTAAGTCAGTCACGACAAGATCTTCAAAAGTAGATCCCATATTGATATGTTCTGACAACTTTTTTTTGACCTAAAAGTTACCAACCCCACCGTATGTGAGTTATCAAGGGTAAAAAAAAGTTACCGATCTTTTAAAATGCAATTTTGCATCAGCATACTGGTAAAACTAGTAGATGATGATACCAAGCACATAGCAAATGAGTTACCGATCCTAAAACTAATAAAGTGTTACCAACCATCTAGCGCACAAATTATCAACATAAAAACTAATACATGATGATATCAAGTACCTATCAAGCAAGTTACCAATCGTAGAACAAACCAAAAGTGTTACCAAGCATCTAGAGAACCAGTTACCAATCTAAATACTAGTACATGATGATACCAATTACCTAGCAAGCAAGTTACCGATCGTAAAACAAACCAAAAGTGTTACCAAGCATCTAGAGCACGAGTTACCAATCTAAATACTAGTACATGATGATACCAAGTACCTAGCAAGCAAGTTACCGATCCTACGACTAACTAAAGTGTTACCAAGTATCTATACCATGAATTACCAACCTAAAAAAATAGTAGATGATGATACCAACCACATAGCCAGCGAGTTACCGATCCTAGGACTAACTAAAGTGTTACCAATCATCTATCGCACGAATTACCAACCTGAAAACTAGTAGGTGATGATACCAAGCACATAGCAAACGAGTTATCGATCCTAGAACTAATAAAGTGTTACCAACCATCTAGCGCACGAATTATCAACCTAAAAAAACTAGTACATGATGATACCAAGTACCTAACAAGCAAGTTACCAATCCTAAAACAAACTAAAAGTGTTACCAAGCATCTAGAGTACGAGTTACTAATCTAAATACTAGTACATGATCATACCAAGTACCTAGCAAGCAAGTACCGATCATACGACTAACTAAAGTGTTACCAAGCATTTATACCATGAATTACCAACCTAAAATAATAGTAGATGATGATACCAACTACCTAGCAAACAAGTTACTAATCCTAATCCTAGAACTAGCTAAAGAGAATTTACTCCTAAAACCCACTATCCTAAAAAGAGAATTGAAAAATTATACTGGGAACTTTTTTACAAGCTAAAATCGAAGATTTTTGTTCATCAGTAGTCTATTTTTATCAAAAATATGTAGTAGTCTGAACTATGTTTTCTATTATTTTTATACTAGTAAAAAGTGGTAATTCTTTTCTATTCTAATTTTTTGTACTAGTAGAAAGCGGAATTTTCCTATTCCCCACCCATTTTTATTTACCCAAATAAACCAGTGTCCCAAAAAGGGAACTGGAAATTATACCTGGTATTTGTTTGCAGGCAACAATTGAGTATTTTTTTAGCGCCCGTTGGTACCGATTATCTGGAGGCCCGGAGATACGCGATATATGTTCGGGCAGTAAAACGACCCAACCCGCATATCGACCGGAATTTTCCGTGTTGGGGCCTTATCCGGAATATGTTAGAGATGCTCTAACTATGTTCCCATGTCTATTATGTGTCCATAAGAGCCATCATAGTTATCGTTTCGTTGTTTTTTCTTTGTCTTTAGGTATCATCGGCTTTCATCTAAAGTCTATTTTGATCAAAATGTGTAGTAGTTTGAATCATGTTTTTTATTATTTGTATACTAGTAGGAAGTGGTAGTTCTTTTCTATTCTAATTTTTTTTACTAGTAGGAAGTAGACTTTTCCTATTCCCCACCCATTTTTATTTACCCTAAAAAACCACTGTCCCAAAAAGGGAATTGAACAATTATACTGAATATTTTTTTGCAGCCAAAAATTGAATACTTTGTAGCACGTAAAGAGAATAGCATGTTACTACTACTCCACATAAAAGTTGCATTATTTTTATACTAGTAGGAAGTGGTAGTTCATTTCATTCTAATTGTTTGTACTGATAGGAAGTGGACTTTTCATATTCCCCACCCATTTTAATTACCCTAAAATATCACTGTCCCAAAAAGAGAATTGAAAAATTATACTTGGTAATTTTATAGGCAAAATTCAAACATTTTTATTTTTAGCGTGTAAAGGGAACAGTAAAAAGGGAATAGTAAAAAAATGTGTCGGTCATGAATTGGTTTGAAACGTACGCAGATAAAGGAAATAGATGACCGCGATTTAGCCAAAAAAAAAGGGAGAAGAGAGGCAAGGATCAGAAAGCAATTGTAGCCAAGAAAAAGTAATGTTGTGCATGTGCATGGGCATGCGCATGCGCATGCGAGAGATTAGGAAAGATGAGCTAGCCTGGTTCCCGCATGCATCTGCAGCCATTAGGAGCACGGAAAGTAAATGAAAAGTCAAGAGGAATCAAATCATGTGATCTCCACGATAGAAAGGGAATAGGAGCTGGCCACAGTCTCACACGACGCGCGCCAGCTCGTGCGAGCGCTCGGATCATAAGCGTTTTCGTCAATTTCTGATCTATGGGACAGGAAGGGTTACTACATCAGTCGAAACGTTCCATAGCAGAGCTGCCCAGTTTGTGTGTCGTTAGCTTCAAGTCTAGTGTCTTCGTACGATCGTTAGAATTTTGGTGTAGCTATTGACGGAGCTCCCCACTATCGCGGCCGACTATTAGACTAGTCACAATGGGAGTAACTTAGCTAGTAACATCACACATCTCATGACCATTTTGCTTATGTGGCATGTAGTTAATGAGGAGAGAGGTGTTTGGAGTAACTTAGCTAGTTACCGCAACATCACACTTATCAAGACAAAATGAGTCTATAGTGCAATAAATAAGATCTTATATGACACCACAATGATGTTACTCCCCATTGTGAAGGTGGTAACATAGACTAGTAACATCACCATGTTACTACTCTATGTTACTCCCCATTGTGACTAGTCTTAATTACTACTCGGCTGGAACTGCAGATTTAGGAACTGAATTAAAACCACTACTCACTCCATCTCGGTTTATAGAGCTCGTAAGGTTCAGCACTGTGATCAAGCTAGAATGTAGTGGTGACATTTTGATTTTTCAGCCAATCAGTTTCAGCGCATTCATTTAATTTTTTCCAGACATGCAGCCAATCAGGTTGTCCAATTCCACACATGCAGATTAATAAATTAGTTAATTAAATACTAAACGTGCCCTATTGAATGGGATAACCTGATTTTTGTTAGATGCATAATAAACCGAGATGGAGAGAGTATATTACTCGTAGTTGCAAAATTTATCCTTTAATAATACTTTACGTTTCGGAACAGAAATCCATGGTATAGATTTAGTCGTATAGAAAACACCAAATGTACACCTGATCCACCGATATAGATTTAATAATACTTTATGCTTTATGAGAGCGAATTGTCATGGTTTGGGACAGTCGCCCCACATTTAAGGTCAAATTGATGAGATGAATGGGTCCCACTTGTTAACGTAACTAAAAAATATTCAAATATCCAAAAAAAAAGAAATCCAAAACTAGCATAAGGGCTCTCTTCTTCCTCCCGACGCCACACACACGAGAGAGTTAGGCCAGATCAATGCCGCATCCAGACTGTCGCGTCCCTTATTCAAGGCTAGGAGACTCCCGCGTCCATGGCTCGAGGCTAGATCTCTGCCAGTCTGGCTCCAGTATTGCCAACCCAGGTTCCCACACCAGTCACGCCGTCTCCCCTCTAGCCACCACGAGGCACTCACTGGCGGAGCCGGCCTGCTCCTGAGGGGATGGAGTGTGTGCCTCTGCATCCGTCGTCGCTACTAGCAAAGGCGGAGTCTGCGGCTCCTCAAACCACTCCATGACGGCGGCCACGACGATGCCGATCACCGCTGGCTGGGAGCAAATAACCGTAGCAAGAAGAGGTGAAAAGCGAGGCAACCACGTTTCCCTAGTCCGTTGACGGTGATGGGATCCCTATACATACCTTCGTCGCACTGTGGTAGGGGCGGATGGGGGTAACCCAGTGCCCTTTGTCTCGACTTGTAGATAGGTAAAGGGTAGGTATGTCGAGTGGTGGCGCTCGCACGCTTCAAAATTTATACAAAATTTCTGAAATTTATTTAATTTTACTGGGTACCAAAATATAATTTTACTAAAATTTTCATGCAATATTCAGTTCTAATTCAAATGTATTTGATTTTTGTTTTAATTCGACGAAATTTGAAATAAGAAAATTCTAAATGTTGTCCGAAATTTTGAGAATTTCGGTGGATCCCGAAATTTATCTCTTCCCAAAATATTTTCCCTTGGGTGCTCGTTGGGGTCCAAGTAGTCCCCGCAAATTATGTCTTGTGTCTGCAATGCTTGTCCACACTGATGAATATAAGACTAGTCATAGTGGGGAGTATCATATACTAGTATCATGCATATGATACTAGTCTATTTTACTACTTGTATTATGGGAAGTAATATATTTGTGGTATCATATTGTATTGAATTAATTAGGTTGTAGACTCATCTTGTCTTGGAACACGTTATGTTACGGTATCTACCTATGATATCACCATCGTATCTTTCATCATTAAATGTAGTGACACGTCATCTTTTTGCCTACGTGGCATGTATGATATTAGCCATGATACCACCACTATGTCTAGTCTAAGACTAGTCACAATGGAGAGTATCATACACTAGTATCATGCATAAGATACTAGTTTATGTACTATCTACATAGTGGGTAGTAACATATATGTGGTATCATATAAGTATGCATTTATTAGGTTACAGACTCATCTTGTCTCGAAATCCGTTATGTTACGGTATCTATCTATGATATCACCATCATCACTTTCATCATTAATTGCAGTGCCACATCAGTTTTTTGCCAACATGGCATGCATGATACTACCTATGATACTCCCATTGTGGCTAGTCTAAGGTTCATATGGGTGAGGTTGCCGATGGATGATGATGGCCTGGTTGGGAAATTTTGTTCTTCTCTGATCTATTATGATAGTTGTCTTCTCCAGAGTCGTCATAAAGCCAAAAGAAGTTGCTATGAGGTGGTTGGCTCTGTAACGTCAATGCCATGCAGGAGGAAGGCTGGTGCTTGGGATGTGGCAGGAGGCCGGTGATTCTTGAGTTCTTTGGAGATGACATCCCTTGGAGGCAACAGGAATGTTATGCAAGAGGTGTATGTGGATTTTCCCCCATCCCCGTTCGCTCGTGCCAGCATAATCAAAATAAAAAAACTCACATTGGGTTTAGGGATAATCATGCTCGAACTGATGAGTTCCACCACGTCAAGGTGACACTCTACCGCGGAGTTAATATCCCTTCCCGTCCCATCGAGAAAGAAAATTAATGAACCCTAATGCAAAGGGACGAGAAACTCAAGGCCACTCTTCCTGAGGGCTTTAGTCGGGGACCCATATCAACAAGCGCATCGTCGTTCACGGTGGCACCTATTCATAAGCCAACAACTCAGCTAGGCGAGTAGGATGTGTGTCTTCCTCTTTCTTGGTGGAAGGCTATACGCTAATACCTCTACACCTTCTAAACATGTATAATTCCTTTAAAGTTATTGTCTATATTTAATGTTATCATCATTTTTATTAGTTTTTTTTAGTAAACAGCTCAAAAGTCCAGAATGCAGAATCTATGTGTTTTTTATATCGAAAGACCTTCATATCAAACTAAAATGCAGAAAAACGGAGGCGAGCATTTTGGAAGGAATCGAGGGGACTTGTGAATGGAGGATCTATGTTATACTCATTGTTTGTAAGAAAATAACATAACTAATGACTAAAACTCATTGTTGTGTGACCAATTTTTTTATGTCCCTCTTTTCTTTTCAGTATAACGAGTCTTGATGGTTTTATTTCGTTTCAACAAAATAAAAACCATCAAGACTTGGTATACTGAAAAGAAAAAGACGGAGAGAAAAGGTGGTCACACAGAATCGAGTAGAGATTTTTGGGACCAGAGATCTAGTGCTCCTACAGTTTTTAGAAAAAAATCGAGAACCATATTTACAAGGTTCAAAAAATTGTGGAAAGAAGTATGGAGATAGCCAATGGTGTATCCCACAAAACTGCAAAAATTTAATTTCAAATATTTGTATTATGAGCTACAAAAATGACGAAAGTATGGATCTGAGTATGCGTATTTTCCAATCTCTAAATTTTATCAGATTTTATCATTTTTGTTGAAATTGATATTTTGCACGTTTGTGGGATATAACATTGGCTACATCCGAGAATTTTTTTCATAATTTTTTGAAACCCGTAAATACGATTTTTCGAATTTTAAACTAGCAGGAGCACTGGTGGTCGGGAGCCAAAAGCACTTTCCGCACAAAATCATAAAATTAAACGACATATTATTTTCAAATAGATATCCAATAACTAGAAAATTTGGTGTTAATATTTGTAAATATCGACCATTACTTCCTCTGGATGGATGGTTTGCCTTTTCTCCCCGGGGCTCCCCTCCAATCTCAGTGCATCCTACATGTCTTAAGGTGCTCCTTGAATTGAACCCGTCGGTCT